>CM060605.1:10980707-11470707 GCA_030578255.1 Tiaroga cobitis
TCTGCCACGGGCTGGGGCGCCATGTGCAACGGACGTGCTGCCGTGGGCCCCTGGACAGGACCCCACCGCTAATGGCACGTCAATTGCCTCGAGTTGCTGGCTGTACAGCTCGCCCTGCGCCGCTTCCGAGCCGTCCTCAGGGGCCAGCATGTGCTAGTCCGTTCAGACAATACCGCGACTGTAGCGTACATCAACCATTAGGGTGGTCTGCGCTCCCGCCGTATGTCGCAACTCGCCCGCCACCTCCTCCTATGGAGTCAGAAGCATCTGAGGTCGCTTCATAACATTTATATCCCCGGAGCTCTGAACTGTGCAGCCGACGAGCTCTCACGGCTTCAGCCCCTCCCTGGAGAATGGCGACTCCATCCCCAGTCGGTTCAGCTGATTTGGGACCAGTTCGGGGACGCACAGATAGATCTGTTTGCCTCTCACGACTCGACCCATTGCGCCCAGTTTTATTCCCTGACCGAGGGCACGCTCGGCACGGATGCTCTGGCGCACAGCTGGCCGCAAATATGCGTTTCCCCCAGTGAGCCTTCTCGAGCGCAGACCCTGCGCAAGGCCAGGGAGGACGAGGAGCAGGTCATTTTGGTCGCGCCGTACTGGCCCGCCAGGACCTGGTTCCCCGAACTTGTACTCCTCGCGACAGCACCTCCTTGGCCGATTCCTCTGAGGAAGGACCTCCTTTCTCAGGGACGGGGCACCCTATGGCACCCTCGTCCCGATCTTTGGAACCTCCACGTGTGGCTCCTGGACGGGACGAGGTAGGTTTTAGTACCCTACCACCAGCGTTGGTGGCTACCATCACTTCCGCTAGAGCTTCGTCCACGAGACGCCTCTACGCGTTGAAGTGGAACCTCTTCGTCACCTGGTGTTCTTCTCACCGAGAAGACCCGCGGAGATGTTCGATTGGTGTTGTGCATTCCTTTCTTCAAGATGATTGGAGCGAAGGCTGTCTCCCTCCACCCTCAAGGTCTATGTCGCCGCTATTGCCGCACAGCACGACCTTATAGAAGGTAAGTCCGTAGGGAAGCACGACCTGATCGTCAGGTTCCTGAGAGGAGCGAGGAGACTGAATCCTCCTCGCTCTCCTCTCGTACCCTCTTGGGACCTCGCAGTGGTGCTAACTGCCCTGCGGAGTGCTCCCTTCGAGCCTTTGCAGTCGGTTGAGCTTAACTTCCTGTCAATAAAGACAGCGCTTCTGACTGCATTGGCCTCCATCAAGAAGGTAGGGGACCTGCACGCATTCTCCGTTGACGAAGCGTGCCTGGAGTTCGGGCCGGCTTACTCTCACGTGATCCTGAGACCCCGGCCTGGATATGTGCCCAAGGTTCCTACCACTCCCTTTCGGGACCAGGTGATGAACCTGCAAGCGCTGCCCCCGGAGGAGGCAGACCCAGCCTTGGCACTGCTCTGTCCAGTATGTGCTCTCCGCATCTATGTAGACAGAACGCAGTGTTTCAGGACCTCAGACCAGCTCTTTGTCTGTTATGGTGGGAGACTGAAGGGAAAGGCTCTCTCCAAGCAAAGGTTGTCTCACTGGATAGTGGACGCCATTGCTTTGGCTTACCAACAGCAAGGTCGACCGTGCCCCCTTGGTGTGACTGCCCATTCCACCCGGTGTGTGGCGTCCTCTTGGGCTCTAGCGCATGGCGCCTCGCTAACAGACATCTGCAGAGCTGCAGGCTGGGCGACGCCTAACACATTCGCCAGATTTTACAATCTCCGAGTGGAGCCAGTCTCCTCCCATGTACTGTCTTTTTCAAGCTAACATGGGACCCGTTAGGTGTCTTCGCTTGCTCGCCATTCCACTCCAAGGACTGGATACGTGCGATATTCTCCTCAGGTGAGCTTCCCCGAAAGCCCTGAGTTCCTCCAGCACTCCTGATGCTGGCGCCAGTGTCTTTTGCCTGCGCGTCGGCTAGGTGCCTCCCGTCTGCATGGTACCTCCTCTGAGCTACCCCCACATGTGTATTTCCACTGTAAGCCTCTTTGAGCATGTGTCTTTCCCTTGGCAAGCCACCTTGCCACCCCTGGGGTTGAAATATTCCACCTGCGGCTGGACACCCCAGTGATTCCCCATAAGCATCCCTCGGGTCATATGTGTATTCTCTAAGTCCCCCCCCTGGGTTGGCAGTAATTGCATATTCCCTTAAAAACCTTGGGATATGCTCCCCAGTGTACCTTGGTATTCCTGTGCTAATAGGAGTCCTTTGTCCGTGCTGTCTCACGACAGGGATCTCAGATTACGCAGGGCACTGGAAGACAGCCGAGAAGGTGGCGTGATTAGACTGGTATCCCCATTCGTCGTCATCCGACGGAACTCGGAGTGACAACGAAAGGGAACGTCTCGGTTACGGATGTAGGGAGTAGGGAACGGAGACGTTCCGTCTTCCTGCCACTTTCCGCTGTACCGCGGGGATCGCCTGAGCTCAGTCTTGGCTCCTCAGCGAGGAAACATACTGCTTTGCTGGAATTTCCGCCCTTTATACCCACGAGGTGGGGCGGAGCTGCTCCATGCAAATTCTGCAGACCCATGGCATTTCTTTGCCATTGGCTCGTTTTGTATTACTCGAAGCGGATAGGCTTTCTAAGCGAAACCCCCATTCGCCGTCATCCGACGGAACGTCTCCGTTCCCTACTCAGGGAACGAGGGTTACATCCGTAACCGAGACGTTTTCTATTCTTACAACTCACCTTGTGTGACGAGGTGCATACAGAGTGATGACAATATTTTGCCAGGTCTTTCACAACGGAAGAATATCCGAAAAGAGGCAATGAATGTTTTTGTGTTTGAGAATATCTGGCAGAAGGACACCTGGAGGAAGGATATGGAAAAAGATCTCCTAAAGATTCATGCAGAAGTTCCTCTTTATCGGTGTGACATCAACGATAATGTGATGCAGTGTCAGAATTGTGTGGAGAAAAACACTGGGAAGGTGATTCCTTTCTCTCTGCCTGAAAAGAAATCACTACTTTTCTATTTCCAAAATATGATTTTGTCCATTATCAAACGTGCATGGCGTGTTAATGAATGATTTTCACATCATATCTTTTCATAAAAAAGTTTTTGCCCAGCAAACATTGATTGGGCTATATGTAATAAGAATTCTAACTCGCCAAACACATAAAAACAATTTAATTATTATTTTTAAACACGTTTTGTGTCTAAAATGTAATCACGCATCCTTTGTCTATTGCCAATTTATTATGTAGACTTTGGAAACGTTAAATTCTGTTCATGAGTCATGCTTCTCTTGTTTATTTTCTTGTTTTATGTTTGAGTGTTCACACACACACAAAAAAACAGTGGTGTGTATAGGACTTACTTTGAAAGAATTTTCACAAATAATTAAAAACAAATGGCAAGTAACATACTAAATTAGAAGTAAAATAAGACATAAATAGTATTTTCCTGTAAAACGTACATCAATAATCTGTTGTATTTACTACTCAGTAAAATATATTTTTACAGTGTTGCAAAACTACATCTTTCATAGAGTTGGTGCCACTAATTTGGCGTGCAACACAGAGGCAAAATTCTTGTTTTACTTTTTAATTTACTTGTGAAAATCATTTGAATCTAAAATTCCAGGCCTGATAAATATGATCAGTGAAATGTTACACTATTTATCAGCTTGATCTGTTTGGCCTTGTGAAAGCAGCAGTTGTGATCAATATTGCAATGTGTTGCAACTGACATCTCTGTACATGTGAACGATCTGGCAATTTTTACCATATGTTACAGTCATGTGAAGACAGGATGAGAAGCACCACACCCTGAAAAAATGCTTTTATACTCAGTATTTTTGTCATGTTTCCAGTCCAAATATTTAAACAGTCCCTCCAGGATTTCACGATTTTTTTGTGTGATTTTTGCGATCAAAATGACTGATTTTGTGGTGGTAATTTCCAGAAATTTGTGAAAAAATTTGCGATTTTTATATTTTATAATTAGGACATCACATTTACCATAATAGTATTATGTCAGATGCACAATAGTCATACATGACACAAATCACAAACAAAATGCATAAAGCTAGTTTATTTGGTCTAATCAAATTCTTTTTTTTTTTTTAATTGTGCTGTAGCCTATTCTTGTTGCTTGATTAACTTTAACAACACTGACAACAGCAGGTAAATTAGGTTACTGTAAAACCTACTACAGTAATGACAAATGTCCCAATCAGTTATTATTGTTTTACGTAAATACTTGCCAAGATGAATATTTTGAAGTAATTGTATATGTGTATTTGTTCAAGCACTATAAAGAGAATTCAATATTCTAACTAGGCTGACAGGCGGTGACACGCAGTCAGTCAGTCACACACACACGCGCGCGCACACACACACACACACACTTGCTGTCACTCGACTGGCTGAAATTAGTTCTCTTTCACGGTATACTGCGCTTTTAATCATTCTTTTTAGTAACATCGAGCATATCATACTTTTTGTTATGTCATTCAATCATGTTAAACGCGTTAATAAGTTTGCCGTCCTGCCCAATGAAAACCTGGGCGCTGAGAGGGCAGGAGAGACGCTTTTTCTTTCGCACTGTTTCCGACAGACCGCTCACAGACATCACGCGTGCGCAACATCTGTATCCACGTAAAAATGCATTGAAACTTTAATTAACTAGAGATATTTCAATTGGGTGATTATAATTTAATGTTTTGTGAGGTCTTTTTTTTAATTTTTGTGATTATTTTGCGGTTAAATTAGGAATTATGCAGGATTGCAAAAAATTGCGACATTTTGTTGATTTTGCGTTGTATTCAGCGATCGCAGAATCGCGAAAAACTGGAGGGACTGTCTAAACATTCTTACAGTAAATCAAGAAGGCTTATTAAGAAGTTGTGTTGTTTGGTGTGTTGTAGGCTAATGTACAGTACATTACAGTTTTTTTGCAATTGGTAACAAGTGCTTACCCACTTCAGATACTTTTTCTAAACTCTTAACACAGACTCACACCTACAAAACACAATTGAAAACGACATTAAATGTGTGAATATGGCCACAAAACACCGATGCTGTGCTAATTGTGTTTAGAGTTTTGAAAATGTGACAACTGGTTGGACAAATGCTTGTTAGCGACTGAAATAAACTGTAAGGAATAAAAATGTGCATACATTTGTTGTCTTTTGTTGTGTTTTTGAGAGGAAGAACAACAGGTTATGCAACATAACTTGTGTATTACTGGTTTTTGTAGTGTTGTTTTGAAATTATCTCACCAGCGTGTAAGCTGTGTGTGTGTGTGTGTGTGTGTGTGTTTTGAGGGCTTGTGTGTCATGTCTGAGAGTAAAGTTTGGTTTTTCAGAAAGATTGAATTGTTTTGAGTGGAGAGCTTCATTTTTACTTGAAAATAGAAAGTTTAAGGAAATGGATCAGAAGTTATGGATTTGTGTTTAGAGTTTTGAGAAAAGCCTCCTTTTTTAATTTCACGCTTAAGCAATCGAAGAAATTCTGTAATCTCCAGCAGTTTACACCAATATATTGTGGTGGTTTGTCAGTTGTGCTGCAACACATTGCAATATTGATCACAACTGCTGCTTTCACAAGGCCAAACAGATCAAGCTGATAAATACTGTCGCATTTCACTGATCATATTTATGATTATTATTGCAGGAATTTCAGATTTTTGTTTCCAACTTTTTATTTTTCACAAGTAAATTACTATGTGCAAAGATATAGAAAAAACACATAGCAGCATTTCTGATTTATTCTTGTAACAACTGCTGTAGTATAGTCGGTAAAAACTATTTTATTCTAAAATGAAAAACTGATATGTGAAAAATAAAAGTTCATCATTATTGTAAATGTATGCTTTCTGAGTGAGATTTGATGCCAGTTTTATGCTGGAACGAGTTTATTTTGAGACATGCTTTGTTGGTTTGGTTGAGTTTTGGAGGTGAATAACTATAGAATAATCCACGTGTGTTCGTGAACATTGAAGAAAAAACATTATTCCTCAAGTCGGAATCTGATAAGCCTAATGGAAAGAGCTGTGGAAACATGTCTGGTGTTTAACAGTGTATCATCAAGCAGAAGAGTATATTCTCCTTTGGCAACATACACAGACAAAGACATCGTACCAGCTAAAGTCCACGATATACAAACAATGCCAATCCAGCATTCATCCTCACCAGGGCCTGAAATTAACACCCGACCACGGGTGAATTTTGCAATTGGCGGGTAACACTGTCAATCTACCTGCCACATTGGCAGGTAGCCAATGAGAATTGAGTGATTCATTAGGTTTTTTATTTGCAACTGTTGTTCTTTTACATTTCAACGATGTCCGCCATTTTGTTGGACTTTAGCTAAAATGTGGCGGCACAATACTGGGGTAAAGAGGCCAGCTGAAAAAAACAACCAACAAAAAGATGAGGATGAGTCAAAGAAAAGTAAAAGAAGACGTTTTAATACAAAGTGGACAATTGGTGACAATGGCAAGGAGTTGAGATGTTGCATGCCAGCAGCATTGTATATTCTAAAAGTTATTATTACTTATATTGATTTCGTTAATAACTTGACAGCACTTAAATGTGTATTCTTACAAGTTAAAGAACAATATTGTGAAATTCCTGTTTTTCACCTTTATGAGGCAAAAAAAAAAAAAAAAGGCTGGTAAAAAGTCACTGTGGCAGGTGGATTTTGAAATCCACCTGCCACAGTGGCTGGTGGCCAAAAAAGTTAACTTCAGGCCCTGATCCTCACACTGGAGCTTGAGGCATCACAGAGAGACATCGTGTAAAAGACAACAGGCCCGTTGCTTTCGCTTCAAACACACTGATTGATTGTTATTCAAGGAGATTATTAGAACTTAGACTGTAAAAGAACCCAAGCAAAGTACAACAATTAAATAACACACAATGCTATATATTGTGTTATATTTATTGAGAGTTAATAATAAAAATAAAAAAATAACTAGGGATATTTCACCCAAAAAAAATAAATTAGACCATGATAATCACCCTCAAGCCATCCAAGGTGTATATGTCTTTCTTCTTTCAGACAAACACAATCAGAGATTAAAAATATCCTCTTCCAAGCTTTATGATGGTAGTGAATGAGGGGCGCGTTCTCTTACGAGAGGTTCTCTCGTATTGCGTAAGCTAGCTTACGCTACGGGAAAGATTCATCTTTGCTGAGATATTGAAGCCAAAAATTATTACATAATTTGTATCCATACACAACGCAGTTCCTCTGCGGCAGACCTAGAGCGGGCTAGCTAGCAGCTCATTGGTTCGCACAGAGAGAACTGCTTAAGCCTATGGGAGAGCGGAACTGAACCCGCTTCCAATGAGAGGCGCCCGCGCGCTCATTGCGTCATGGCCCGCCAGCGTGGGCGTGGCCGTGGGGTATATAACAGTCTCTCCCAGGCTTATATGTTGATTCATTTCATCTTCAGCAAGCTGCACGCTTCTGCTGTGTTCTGGGAAAAAGCCGTCGCCGTCGAGAAGGCACCACTAGCGAGCTCACGGACCCTGAAGAAGCCGGCCGTCTTCGCCACCTTCAGCCGCCCTGCAAGCTAAGCCATCCGACGACTGTATCCTTTTTCTCTTACTATATCTGAAAGAGCCGAGCGTCTTTCTAAAGATGCCTCGTTTTTCCTGCGGCTCCTGCCGCGCTCGTCTCGAGGACGGAGACCGCCATGTCATCTGCGCTCTCTGCCTGGGACTAGAGCATGCAGAACTCGCCCTCGCGGATGGAGGATGCGACTTCTGCGAAAGCCTGCCGTTATCGTCCCTGCGGGCACGACTTCTGGCAGTGAAATCCGCTCCCGCGCCGCCTGTCTCTTCGCCGCGGAAGAAAAAACGCCGCTCACAGAGGCCGCCGGAGCCACCAGCGGAAACATGCGGGCCGCCGCCGCCGCCTCCCGCTTCCCGCTCTCCCTCCCCGCCCCTGCCGGACATACAGTTGCCGCCGAGTGGCCGCTCTGTTGCTTCCGATGACGCCGCGGAGGAGAAGGACTCCTGCTCACGCTCGCTTCTGACAGTGAGGACTGGTCGTCTCGCGGTTCCACGAGAGAGTCGACGGGGACCCGCGCTGGGATAGAGGAAGAGCTGATGCGCCTCCTCTCACAGGCCGTCGAACGCCTCGGTCTCGAGTGGTCTCCCCCACCCGAGCAGGCCCCGAACCGGATGGACGGCAGCTTCTTTCATCGGCGTTCGACCCCCGCGTGCAACCGGGCCGCTCCATTTCTGCCTGAGCTTCACGCAGAATTAACGAAGTCCTGGAATGCCCCGCTCTCGGCCAGGAACCGCTCCGATATTTCCGCCTCGCTGCGCTCGGTGGACGGAGCCGCCGAGAAAGGCTACTCAGCCATGCCGCCCGTCGAGGACCTGGTCGCCGCACACCTCTGCCCGCCCTCTGCTAGATGGCGTTCTTCACCCACGCTTCCTTCAAAAGCGTGCAGAGCGACCTCGAGTTTTCACGCTCGCGCATACGCCGCCGCCGGTCAGGCCGCCGCCGCGCTTCACTCGATGTCTGTCCTCCAAGTTCTTCAGAGCGATATTCTCCGTGAATGTGCCGAAGGCGGTAGGAACCCCGCCCCCGCTGTCACGGATCTGAGAAGTGCTACGGACCTCGCCCTTCGCGCCACTAAAGCCGCCGCACAAGCTCTGGGGAGATGCATGGCCAGCCTGTGTGTTGCCGAGAGACACCTATGGCTCACGCTCGCCGACATGGGAGACTCTGAGCGCGCCGCGTTTCTCAACGCGCCCCTCTCCCCGACGGGCCTGTTTGGATCTGCTGTCACGGGCATCGTCGATCGCTTCTCGGAGGTACAGAAAGCTACTCAGGCGATGAATTTGTTTCTGCCACGCCGCGCTAGCTCTTCCGCGGGCCGCTCTCGCGAGCCTCCCGCCAGAGCTCCGCCGCAACGCCCCCCTCCGCAGACTCAAACAGCCCAGCGCAGACAGGGCGCCCGCCCTCGCTCTCGCTCTGACAGCCGCCGCAGACCGCCGCCCCCACGAGGCCCGCGAACTAAGATCACGCTGAAGCCTGATCATCAGAAGTCTGCCTAGCAAAGTCAAGAAAACGACGGTGTTCTCCCGCTGCGGCCGGACCGCCGTCAAAGCTTCGCCCTCTGCCAGTCCCCGTTATTTCGCCGACTGCTGTAGTGTTGACCGCCACAAACAAGCCGGTGTCCCAGCCCGCTTGCGAGCGTCAAAAAGCCGTTTTTATGGCTACCCAGAGAAATCTCAAAAAGAGAAAATTTGCCAGTTGTGTACAAAACGTGCCCACAATCATGTGCTCACCGATACACACAAGCATAACATATCCCGTGTCTCTATCAGAGCCCCATCACATGAAACGGGCAGAGCCCGCTCTAGATTCAGAGAACATAAACACGCCCACGAGCTCGTGCGCGTGTCCCCTCTCTGCTCGCTCTGTTGCACGGCCCATAGACTCCTCTCTGAGTGCAAGTCCCGTTGCCACACACATTCAAAGCGTGCCCACACACTGTGTCCAGCCCGCTATGTGCTGCAATCAGGGCAATATAGCCATTCGGCCACTAGCCGCATGCTCCAAAGCGTGGGAAGCCATTCCAGGCATTTCCCCGTGGGTGTTAAGCATTATAAAGAACGGCTATCTGTTGCAGTTTCGCCGCCGCCCGCCTCGTGCGCGCGCGCAGCTCGAATCTACTGTCAGCCCGCTGGCCGCCGGCACGCTCCGCTCAGAAATTGCGACGCTGTTGCAAAAGGGCGCTATAGAGAGAGTCCCGCCATCTATGACCGAGTCGGGGTTTTACGGCCGTTATTTTCTGGTTCCCAAGAAAGACGGCGGCCTCAGACCGATTTTAGATCTCAGGTCTTTGAACAAAGCGCTCATGAAGAGACCGTTCAAGATGCTCACTACCAGGAAACTCCTCGCGCAGGTGCGCCAGGGGGACTGGTTCATCTCTCTAGACCTGAAAGACGCCTATTTTCAGATCCAGATAAATCCCCGTCACAGGCCATTCTTACGTTTCGCCTTCGAGGGTCTTGTTTATGAATATGCCGTTCTCCCGTTCGGCTTATCTCTGGCGCCCCGTACATTCACGAAGTGCATGGACGCGGCGCTCGCCCCCCTGCGAAGCCAGGGGCTGCGCATTCTGAATTATCTGGACGACTGGCTGATTTTGGCCCAATCACAGACGGAGCTTCTGTCGCACCGCGCAGTTCTCCTCAACCATCTGGAAGCGCTGGGTCTCTCTGTCAACTGGTCAAAGAGCTCCCTTCTCCCCAGTCAATCGATTTCCTTCCTAGGAATAGATTTGAACTCGGTCACGATGACGGCTCGCCTGTCTACACAGCGCGCGCGCAGTGTTCAGCGTCTAGCCGCCTCGTTTCAGATGGACGCCCGCACTCCTCTGAAAGCTTTTCAGAGGATGCTGGGTTACATGGCCTCAGCCTCCGCTGTACTTCAGCTGGGCCTTCTGCACATGCGCCCGCTTCACAGCTCTGGTTAAACAGCCGTGTACCCCACCGCGCGTGGAACACGGGCCGCCAGCTGATCAAGGTTACGCAGACATGTCTCACGGCGCTGCAGCCATGGACAGTAGCAGAATGGTTTCGCCAGGGCGTCACGATGGGGACCTTTTCCTGCCGAAGAGTCATCTCGACAGATGCATCCAACACGGGTTGAATCATCTCCACAGGAGAATGGTCCCTGAACGCACAAACGGTCCAACTACTGTGGCGGCTATTCGGCAGAGCAGAAGTAGACCTCTTCGCGTCAGAAGAGAACGCTCACTGCCCAATATATTTTTCGAGGAGCGAGGACGCGCTAGCCCAGGAATGGCCTCGCCGCCCGCTCTATGCATTCCCTCCGATCGCTCTGTTACCACAGGTAATTCAGAGGATCAGGGACGCACGCCACTCGGTGCTCCTCATAGCCCCGCGTTGGGAGAGTCAGAATTGGGTTCCGGAGCTCACGCAGCTGTCTCAGACAGCCCCGTGGCCCATCCCAGTCAGAGCAGATCTCCTCTCTCAAGCTCGCGGCACGATCTGGCACCCCCATCCACGGCGCTGGGCGCTACATGCATGGGTGATCAACGACTATTCGTCGATTTGCCAGAGGGAGTAAGAAACACTATCATACAGGCTAGAGCACCTTCCACGAGAAGGCTCTATGCGTCTAAATGGTCTGTGTTCTCAAAATGGTGCACCGAAAAACAGCTGGACCCACGGTCATGCGAGGTGCCGTCTTTGCTAATGTTCCTTCAAGAGATGCTGGACAAGGGCAGGTCCCCCTCCACTCTCAAGGTTTACGTGGCAGCCGTCGCAGCGTTCGCTGAACCCCGACGCGCTCAGTCCCTGGGCAAAGACGAGTTAGTCATCCGCTTCCTCAGGGGAGCTAAGAGGATGAACCCTCCGCGGCCCCCGTCGGTTCCTATTTGGGATCTTTCTATAGTCCTCGAAGCTATGAAAGCACCCCCGTTCGAACCGCTCGAGTCTGTGGACCTAAAATACCTCTCGCTCAAAACCGTTTTCCTGACGGCTCTGTCCTCAGTAAAACGCGTAGGGGATCTGCACGCGCTCTCATCCAGCGCAGCGTGTCTTGAGTTTGGGCCGAATGACTCGGTTGTCATTCTCAAACCTAGGCATGGCTATGTCCCGAAAGCGATTGGTACCCCGTTCAGGGCGCAGATTATCTCCCTATCGGCTCTGCCTGCATCCGATAGCGAGCGCGACGCCAATCTCCTCTGCCCGGTGCGGGCTCTGAGATTGTACACGACGCGCGCTGCCGCGTTCAGACGCGCTGAGCAGCTTTTCGTGTCGTTTGGGGGGCGCACCAAAGGTCTGGCCGCCTCTAAACAGACACTGTCTAGATGGATAGTGGACGCGATTGCCTCTGCTTACACATCTAAATGCCTGCCCTGCCCTCTGGGCATCAGGGCGCACTCCACTAGAGGGATGGCCTCATCGTGGGCATGGTCCTGTGGAATTTCCATTCATGACATCTGTGTGGCCGCGGGATGGGCCTCCCCGTCCACGTTTGTCAGATTTTACAACTTGGAAGTCCCCGCCTTGCAGGCAAAATTACTAGCTGTCTAACGACAGCTCTCTAAGAAGCTGCATTTCTGAGAGTCCCTCACAACCGGTTCGCCCCTTGTGCTCTCCTTAAATGCTTTTATTTTCATGTGCCCGCTCTGCTGGCCCCATACATGCTTATGTGTACTTGTCATGTGCCCGCTCTGCCGGCCTCATAGTGCATTCACTCCATGTTAAAAATCCCCCGGTAGATCCCTGGGATTTCATGTGTGGTTTCATAGCGCGCACGGCGTTGACCAGGTGTTCCCGTAGCGTAAGCTAGCTTACGCAATACGAGAGAACCTCTCGTAAGAGAACGAATCGGTTACCTAACGTAACCTCGGTTCTCTCTAGAAGAGGGAACGAGTATTGCGTTCCCGGCCGTGCTTGCGCTACTAGCGTTTCGCTTCACGCTGAAATAAATCAACATATAAGCCTGGGAGAGACTGTTATATACCCCACGGCCACGCCCACGCTGGCGGGCCATGACGCAATGAGCGCGCGGGCGCCTCTCATTGGAAGCGGGTTCAGTTCCGCTCTCCCATAGGCTTAAGCAGTTCTCTCTGTGCGAACCAATGAGCTGCTAGCTAGCCCGCTCTAGGTCTGCCGCAGAGGAACTGCGTTGTGTATGGATACAAATTATGTAATAATTTTTGGCTTCAATATCTCAGCAAAGATGAATCTTTCCCGTAGCGTAAGCTAGCTTACGCAATACTCGTTCCCTCTTCTAGAGAGAACCGAGGTTACGTTAGGTAACCGATTCGATTTTAAAGGCCGAAAAAAAAAATGCTTTTATCATAAAAATAATCCATACGGCTTCTGGGGGTTGATAAAGTCCTTCTGAAGCGAAGCGATGTGTTTTTGTAAGAAACATATCCATATTTTAAACTTCGTTATTAACTTTGTTACAGTTTTTACCAACTGCTTACACACGTTTTCAAAACCAAGTCTCCTTTTTTCAAAACTCTACACACAATTCTCAAAACTGCACACACAAAATGCAAAATGCCTCACATCTCCTTCAAAATGCAACACTACATTCAAAATGCCATAAACACATGTCAGAATGAAGCATTTGCATCAAAGGGGGTGGGGGGTGCAGTCCCCAGTGCTAAGCTTCATCTCTTCTCCGAGCTGGGTCTGGCCACAATACTTCGTCCACATCACAAGATACGTTTTCTCTTGCCAAACATCGAGGGAAGTATCTCCTAGCATGGCGTATCCAACCTTGGACAGAGGCAACCTCTATGTCCCCACATGCGTCCTCCATTGCCTGGAGAAGCGGCATGCGGGCATAGGGTTGGCGATCATACACTTTCCAGCGCCAGGCTGAGAAGAATTCCTCTATGGGATTTAGAAAAGGTGAATATGGGGGTAGGTACAAAACTACAAATTGTGGATGGATGGCAAACCAGTTTTGGACCAGAACAGCCCGGTGAAAACTAACATTGTCCCACACAACCACAAATCTAGCAGCCTCCTGATCTGGATCAGGGACAAGCATTGTGTGAATTGCATCCAGAAAAGTGAGTATATGGCCGGTGTTGTATGGACCCAGTGTGGCATTGTGATGGAGGACCCCGTTATGAGTGATGGCAGCACACATGGTTATATTACCCCCACGCTGTCCAGGGACATTGGTAATTGCCCTCTGTCCTATTACATTTCGTCCACAGCGCCTGGTTTTGGTGAGGTTGAAGCCAACCTCATCCACATAAATAAATTCGTGGCGAATTACATGGGCATCCATCTCCAATACTCACTGTAACAGACAAAATTATATACAGATGAGTAAATATGAAATGTCTGAAGTACTGGAAGTAGTGTTGCATACATACCTCTACAAAGTCATGTCGCAGATTCTTGACTCTGTCAGAGTTTCTCTCAAATGGCACCTTGTAAAGTTGTTTCATCGTCACTTGGTGCCGTTGGAGGATGCGTTGTATGGTCGACAGGCTTACAGCATTGATGTTGTTGAATATGGTGTCATTATTCAAGATATGCTCTCTTATCTCTCGAATCCTAATTGCATTGTTGGCCAAAACCATATTTAGGGCCCAAGCCTTGAAAAGGCGAAGGCCCTATTGTTTTCCTTAGGATTATTATTTATTATTATTATTATTATTTTACTACCTTTTGGGCACTTTTGGGGGCCTTAACGTGCTCGAAAACTCTTGAAACTTTGCACACATCTCAGAACCCGCGGCCATCAGGGCCGGGCTGAAGCTGGTACCCGGGCGTGGCAGGGGGGCTCGACAGCGCCCCCTGGAACGGGGTTTGAACACTTGGTCCATAAATCAAACACGCTTGCATGTAATAATATGAAACTCAGTACACATATAGATCTCATCGGTTCATATATACTTCATGCTCTTACTTTTTACCCCAGCCCAACAGGAAGTCGGCTATTAAGGGTTGTTTGGAAAACACATGCAATGGAATGTGAAATACTCCTCCTAGAGAATTCAAACACACGGCACGAAACTCGGTCAGCATGAAGTCAAGACACTGAGGATGAAAAATTGCCAGGGGATTTTTGATATCTCGAACGGTTTGGCCGTGGCGAGTAAACGAAATTATGGCGAGAAACGTGAAACAGGAAGTGTGTTATAACTACTGCATACATTAACTAATCTTGATGAAACTTCAGCAGTGTGTTCGTTGTAAGAGCCCGATCACATGGATGTGACTATTGTGAGTCAAAGTTATAGCGCCACCAACTGGAAGCAGGAAGTGTGTCACTTTCAAAATGCTTTTAAATCACCCTCTTATTTTTACCCGATTTGCTTCAAACTTCATGTGCATAATGTAGACACACGCCAGATGTAGACCTGTGAAAGGATTATTGATATCTTAGATACTGTTGCCATGGCAATGCATCAAACATTAATATTCCTTTTTTTAAGCTTTTTCATGCTTTTTTATGCTTTCGGGCACTTTTGGGGTTCTTAACGTGCTCGAAAACTCTTGAAACTTTGCACACGGGACAAAACCCGCGGCCATCAGGGCCAGGCTGAAGCTGGTACCCGGGCGTGGCAGGGGGGCTCGACAGCGCCCCCTTGAACGGGTCAGACAATTTGGTCCATATATCCAACACGCTTTACCCTATTTGCTTCAAACTTGATGTGTATAATGTAGACACAAGCCAGATGTAGACCTGTGAAAGGATTGTTGATATCTTAGATGCTGTTGCCGTGACAACGCATCAAACTTTAATATTCTTTTTGGATACTTTTGAGATTCTTAGCGCACTTTTGGGGCCCTTAACGTGCTCAAAAACTCTTGAAACTTTGCACACGGGTCAGAAACCGCGGCCATCAGGGCCGGGCTGAAGCTGGTACCCGGGCGTGGCAGGGGGGCTCGACAGCGCCCCCTGGAATGGGGTCCGAAAACTTGGTCCATAAATCAAACAGGCTTTACCCGATTTGCTTCAAACTTGATGTGTATAATGTAGACACACGCCAGATTTAGACCTGTGAAAGGATTGTTGATATCTTAGATGCTGTTGCCGTGACAACGCATCAAACTTTAATATTCTTTTTGGATACTTTTGAGACTCTCAGCGCACTTTGGGGGCCCTTAACGTGCACGAAAACTCTTGAAACTTTGCACACGGGTCAGAACCCGCGGCCATCAGGGCCGGGCTGAAGCTGGTACCCGGGCGTGGCAGGGAGGCTCGACAGCGCCCCCTGGAACGAGGTCCGAAAACTTGGTCCATAAATCAAACACGCTTGCATGTAATAATATGAAACTCGGTACACATATAGATCTCATCGGTTTATATATCCTTTGTACTTTTACTTTTTACCCCAGCCCAACAGGAAGTCGGCTATTATGGTTTGTTTGGAAGCGTATGCCCCTGGAATTCGATATACTCCTCCTAGAGAATTCAACCAATCGCAACGAAACTCGGTCAGCATGATGTCAAGACATTGAGGATGAAAAATTGCCAGGGGATTTTTGATATCTCGAACGGTTTGGCCGTGACGAGGAAACGAATTTATGGCGAATAATGGAAACAGGAAGTGTGTTATAACTTCTGCATACATTAACTGATCTTGATGAAACTTCAACAGTGTGTTCGCTGTGAGAGGCCGATCACATGGATGTGACTATTGTGAGTCAAAGTTATAGCGCCACCAACTGGCAGCAGGAAGTGTGTCACTTTCAAAATACTTTGAAATCACCCTCTTATTTTTACCCGATTTGCTTCAAACTTGATGTGTATAATGTAAATACACGGCAGATGTAGACCTGTGAAAGGATTATTGATATCTTAGATACTGTTGCCATGGCAACGCATCAAACTTTAATATTCTTTTTGGATGCTTTTGAGACTCTTAGCATGCCTGAAATTGCTTAAAATTGCATGAAACTTGACAGACAGATCACATTTATTAGCCAGTAGACATGTGCAAAGTTTCAGAAACGGGCGTGGTGCAGGGGCTCAGTAGCGCCACCTTTTGTGACAAAAGTGTGTGTGGGGGGGGGGTTAGTTTCATCTACAGTTACAAAACTTTTTCAACTTGATGAAAATACATTAAAGATGCTAAATTGTGAACGGATATTGAATATCTCAAACGGTTTTGCTATGGCGAGGGATTATGTCAAAAAAAGAATCAGGAAATGTCTCATTTCTTTCTAAAATGTAATTATACACCATTTATTTTTCTATAAAATTATACTAATATTAGAAGTAAACCCATTGTATTCCTTTTTTTCAATTTAAGATTTATGTTTAAGTTTAAAAACAGCCAGAATGGTTGTTTAGCCAAAAAAATTAAAAAAATAAAAATCATTCATAGTGCTTTACTGCCCTCTTGTGTTCAAAATCAGGTAGGCCAATTGATGCTACTATGGGAATATTTTCCCACCGTGACTCCGCTGGGGGCTTTAAAATCGCTAACTTGAAAGCGAAAGTAACGGACGTCTCCACAAGACGTGCAGCTGTGAGCATTTTTGTTTCATTTTAAAAGAAGCCCCATTTCGGGGGCGGATTTCTTGAATGTATTTTACAAAATCACAATGTTGTGTTTGATTGCGAGTATCCAAAAATAAGTAAACACTTTGCAGTTTGAATGATCTTCTTGAATAAAATGACGGAGTAGCCAATGTTTCCACTGTTCGATCGCGGACGTCCACACGGACATTGATAATGGTGGCGCGTGCAGAGCGCGTGCTTGAATTGTGAGTTCAATAGTCTATTATTTTTCACGGAAAACACAACAACAAAAGAGTATAATGATAGATTCGCTTAAATAGGCGCTTTTACATAAAATAGCCTATTCCGTCATCATCTTTTCAGTCAGCTCTTCACTCTCGTGATTAATGAAATTTGACTCCTGTTGCTGATATTTGCTGCAACTTTCGTTCAGCTCACAATTTAGTAAGCAAACACGCTTCAAATGTGTTTATTTTATTTTTGTGTATATATATGTGTGTATATATATATATATATATATATATATATAGCTTATGTTTCAAATATGAGTTAATTAACAATCGTTGGAAAGAATGATACTTTTAAACATATCACTAAACCGTCATTAGGTGTCGCCAGGCGACCGTCTTAATGAGCGAGTCATTGATTCATTCGTTCAAACGATTCGTTCGAACGGCTGAGTCATTCATGAATGAGACAGATTATGGATTGGTCGTTGAATCTTTGAGTCAACCGATTTGTTCAAAATGCTGAATCATTCAGTAATGAGAACGCGTTGCTGTGAGATGCTCGATGGTTCTGCTGTGATCTTTGTTGAACTATTTTCGCTGCTGAAACAGAAAAAAAGTCAATATTGCATCTAAAATGTAAGTGATTTGACGTGTGTGTGTGTGTGTGATTGTGTCTGTTACAGTGATTGTTTAACCCTTGTTAAAGTTTAGGCTTTGTATTTTTGGATATATATCTTTTTATATATAAAAAAATTGCATACAACCCATATATTTTAAATGTATTGTTTGCTTTAAATTACATTGAGATTTGTATGTTTGGTAATTGAACCTGAATGAATTTTAAATGAATGTGCGATATTTCAGATCATATTTTTGTTTTCCTTAAAATTTGAACTAACACTAACTTTACTCTCATCTGAATGCTAGATTATTTATTTATGTATAAAATAAAAACACATTTGATTTTTCTTTTTTAATCAATGTAGAATGTGTAACTGAAAAAATAAACAGATTAGGGCTCTGTTCGAGAACAAGAAATGAAAACCAATGCAATATGATGAATGTCCAAAAGATTTTTTTGCTTTTAAACTATGTGTGTGTGTGTGTGTGTGTGTAAGAGATTTTGGTTGGGTGACAGTTGTAGTTTACAGTTTGACAAAAGCACAATGTTGTGTTTTATTGCGATTGTACACAAATATAAGTAAACACTTTGTAGTTTGAATAATGTCCTGTATGAACAAAAGGACGGAGTATGTTTTTATGTCTACATTGTTCAATCACGCCTCACACACACACACACACACACACAAAAACTATTTTTCTAATCAGATCAGGCAAATATTCTGTCTTGGCACACTTCATATAACTTTCAAACTTGTGTACTTATTTCATGTGTCCATTAAGTCCATGAGACCGTAGGGTGTCTCATTTTTCATTTTAGGTTTCAGAAGGTTGCTCACGCATACTTTGTGGTTGATATGTGCCCTCAATGCACACTTTTGCAGAGCCCACACTGATGCAAGCTCTACAGCACACATCTTCTCAAAGGTCAAAGCGGGGTTACGTTATTGCCCGTCACGCACAGTAACCCTAAAGGCACCGGGGTGGCGGTGCCACCGGCTTGTTTATATATATATATATATATATATATATATATATAAATATAGCTGCGAGCAGCGATGAAGGGCCAAAGCCGGCGGCACCGCCACTCCGGTGCCTTTAGGTAATTAAAGGCACCGGGGTTGCGGTGCCACCGGCTTGGGCCCGTAATCGCTGCTCGCAGCTATATTTATATATATATATATTTATTTATTATTATTATTATTATTTTACTACCTTTTGGGCACTTTTGGGGGCCTTAACGTGCTCAAAAACTCTTGAAACTTTGCACACGGGTCAGAACCCGCGGCCATCAGGGCCGGGCTGAAGCTGGTACCCGGGCATGGCAGGGGGGCTCGACAGCGCCCCCTGGAACGGGGTTTGAACACTTGGTCCATAAATCAAACACGCTTGCATGTAATAATATGAAACTCAGTACACATATAGATCTCATCGGTTCATATATACTTCATGCTCTTACTTTTTACCCCAGCCCAACAGGAAGTCGGCTATTAAGGGTTGTTTGGAAAACACATGCAATGGAATGTGAAATACTCCTCCTAGAGAATTCAAACACACGGCACGAAACTCGGTCAGCATGAAGTCAAGACACTGAGGATGAAAAATTGCCAGGGGATTTTTGATATCTCGAACGGTTTGGCCGTGGCGAGTAAACGAAATTATGGCGAGAAACGTGAAACAGGAAGTGTGTTATAACTACTGCATACATTAACTAATCTTGATGAAACTTCAGCAGTGTGTTCGTTGTAAGAGCCCGATCACATGGATGTGACTATTGTGAGTCAAAGTTATAGCGCCACCAACTGGAAGCAGGAAGTGTGTCACTTTCAAAATGCTTTTAAATCACCCTCTTATTTTTACCCGATTTGCTTCAAACTTCATGTGCATAATGTAGACACACGCCAGATGTAGACCTGTGAAAGGATTATTGATATCTTAGATACTGTTGCCATGGCAATGCATCAAACATTAATATTCCTTTTTTTAAGCTTTTTCATGCTTTTTTATGCTTTCGGGCACTTTTGGGGTTCTTAACGTGCTCGAAAACTCTTGAAACTTTGCACACGGGACAAAACCCGCGGCCATCAGGGCCAGGCTGAAGCTGGTACCCGGGCGTGGCAGGGGGGCTCGACAGCGCCCCCTTGAACGGGTCAGACAATTTGGTCCATATATCCAACACGCTTTACCCTATTTGCTTCAAACTTGATGTGTATAATGTAGACACAAGCCAGATGTAGACCTGTGAAAGGATTGTTGATATCTTAGATGCTGTTGCCGTGACAACGCATCAAACTTTAATATTCTTTTTGGATACTTTTGAGATTCTTAGCGCACTTTTGGGGCCCTTAACGTGCTCAAAAACTCTTGAAACTTTGCACACGGGTCAGAAACCGCGGCCATCAGGGCCGGGCTGAAGCTGGTACCCGGGCGTGGCAGGGGGGCTCGACAGCGCCCCCTGGAATGGGGTCCGAAAACTTGGTCCATAAATCAAACAGGCTTTACCCGATTTGCTTCAAACTTGATGTGTATAATGTAGACACACGCCAGATTTAGACCTGTGAAAGGATTGTTGATATCTTAGTTGCTGTTGCCGTGACAACGCATCAAACTTTAATATTCTTTTTGGATACTTTTGAGACTCTCAGCGCACTTTGGGGGCCCTTAACGTGCTCAAAAACTCTTGAAACTTTGCACACGGGTCAGAACCCGTGGCCATCAGGGCCGGGCTGAAGCTGGTACCCGGGCGTGGCAGGGGGGCTCGACAGTGCCCCCTGGAACGGGGTCCGAAAACTTGGTCCATAAATCAAACACGCTTGAATGTAATAATATGAAACTCGGTACACATATAGATCTCATCGATTCATATATCCTTTGTACTTTTACTTTTTACCCCAGCCCAACAGGAAGTCGGCTATTATGGTTTGTTTGGAAGCGTATGCCCCTGGAATTCGATATACTCCTCCTAGAGAATTCAACCAATCGCCACGAAACTCGGTCAGCATGAAGTCAAGACATTGAGGATGAAAAGTTGCCAGGGGATTTTTGATATCTCGAACGGTTTGGCTGTGGCGAGGAAACGAATTTATGGCGAATAAAGGAAACAGGAAGTGTGTTATAACTTCTGCATACATTAACTGATCTTGATGAAACTTCAGCAGTGTGTTCGCTGTAAGAGTCCGATCACATGGATGTGACTATTGTGAGTCAAAGTTATAGCGCCACCAACTGGCAGCAGGAAGTGTGTCACTTCCTAAAGGCTTTGAAATCACCCTCTTATTTTTACCCAATTTGCTTCAAACTTTATGTGTATAATGTAGACACACGGCAGATGTAGACCTGAGAAAGGATTATTGATATCTTAGATACTGTTGCCGTGGCAACGCATCAAACTTTATTATTCTTTGTTGATGCTTTTGAGACTCTTAACATACTTGAAATTGCATGAAACCCGACAGACACATCACATTTATTAGACAGTAGACATGTGCAGAGTTTCAGAAACGGGCATGGTGAGAGCAATTAGAGAATAATGTTTAAGTTTAAAAACAGCCAGAATGGTTGTTTAGTCAAAAAAAATTTTTTTCCAAATCATACATAGTGTTATACTGCCCTCTTGTGTTCAAAATCAGGTAAAAAGCGAAAGTAAAATAAGGACGTCTGCACAATTCATTAATAATGGTGCAGAGTAGAGTGAGCTTTTTCAATTAATTCCTATGGAAGTAGGAATGAACTAAACAACGTTCGCTCTGTTCTGCTCGTCCCTCACCGTGGGCGCGCAGAGTTATGAATGCCCGTGCAGCCGTGAGCATTTTAGTTTCATTTTAAAATTAGCGCCATTTCGGGGGACGTATTACTTTAATTTATTTAACAAAAACACAATGTTGTGTTTAATTGCGAGTGTACACAAATATAAGTAAACACTTTGACGTTTGAATGATGTCCTGTATGAAGAAAATGATGGAGTATGTTTCACTGTTCAATCGCGCTGAGCCACCCAGACCCCCACACACACACTGACACACACACACACACACACACACACACACACACACACACACACACACACACACACACACACACAAACACACACACACACACACACACAATAATAAAACATTCAACCTAACATATACAAATTACACTGCTATGTTGAAATAGTCAGTAGTACAATTTGTATCATTCACAGTAAGCACCGCTCCACTGTGATTTTTCCAAGCACATTTTTGCACAAGTGAAGAGGATGATTTTTTCCGTCGATATTGGAACGTGAGTGAAGTACAAAGCCTGTAATAAAGAATAGTTTAGCATCCAAATACATCGCAAATGTTGCAACATTTAGATTCTAAAGAGAGATTTACGTGAGCCTAACACCACTTACTTTTACTTTTGTTTTAAATTATTTCGTTTTGGCTTTATTATAGTTATTTTTTTATTTGTGTTCTGTTCTGAATATCATTAAATTTAAAGGATTTGTTGTGGAATATTTTGAGTGTATAATCAAATAACACTAAACCGTCACTAGGTGTCGCCAGGCGACCGTCTTAATGAGCGGGTCATTGATTCATTCGTTCAAACGATTCGTTTGAACGACTGAGTCATTCATGAATGAGACAGATGTTTATGGATTGGTCATTGAATCTTTGAGTCAACCAATTTGTTCAAAATGCTGAATCATTCAGTAATGAGAAAACACGTTGCTGTGAGATGCAATGGTTCTGCTGTGATCTTTGTTTAACTATTTTCGCTGCTGAAACAGAAGAACAGTCAATATTGCATCTAAAATGTAAGTGACTTGACACGTGTGTGTGTGTGTGTGTGTGTGTGTGCGTGTGAGTGCGTGCGTGCGTGTGTGTGTGTGTGTGTGTGTGTGTGTGTGTGCAATCAATCCCAGGTAAGAGGCATGAATAATGAGAATTGGACTTCTAGGAGTGAGGTTAATATTCCGGAGATGGTTCCCTCGGATTGTGAAAAGGAGGCGGCGCGGGAGTGGCCAGGCATTGCGCTACTTCTGTTTCAAAGTTTAAAACAATGCTAATATCATTTTTTTGAACGATTTCATTACAAATGTTTATTTTATATATTTATAAAATATTATAAAATATAATAACTATGTTTTGTCCTATTAACAAAAGACAGGCAATGTACTATTAACAAATGTTAATAGTTTTTTAAAAGTTAAAATGATACTTTATGCATTTGTTTTGTGTCAGATGATTAACAATATAAATTAAACAAAGCTTAAAACAAACAAAATAATAAAACGAAAACAAAGCTTGAACATTTTATTTAATTGAAAAGCCTTTTTGAAATAAAATGTGTTTTTTTCCCTCTGAAATAGCAAAAGCATCGCACACTTAGCTGTACCTGCTCTAAATAAATAATAGTATTTAAATAAAAATACAAAATCGAAATAAATAAATTATATAAAACAAAATCAAATCAAAGAAAATAAATCTTATTAAAGTTATGCAGGCACACATTTAACAATAATTTTCAAGTGACAAATAAAATCAATCAAAATTCCTTACACATGGAGTTAATCCTGACGATTCCTGAGGCGCCTTTCCTCATGACACTCGCTTTTTTTTTCGAAGATATATTTTCTTTGGTTTGATTTTGTTTTTGTAATAATTTATTTTATTTAGTTCGATTTTGTATTTTTATTGAATTACTCTTTTTTATTTAGAGCAGGTACAGCTAGTGTGTGATGCTTTTGCTATTTCAGAGGAAAACAATAATTTTATTTAATTAATACTTTTTGTTTCAGTCCACCATATAATTATGTTGTGTTTGATCTATGGAAAAAAGTTAGTTGTGAAATGGTTGAATATTAACAAAAGTTAATAGTTTTTTACAAGTTAGAATAATACGATATATATATATATATAAACAAGCCGGTGGCACCGCCACCCCGGTGCCTTTACGGTTACTGTGCATGACGGGCAATATCGTAACTCCGCTTTGACCTTTGAGAAGATGTGTGCTATAGAGCTTGCATTGGTGTGGGCTCTGCAAAAGTGTGTGTGTGTGTGTGAGGCGTGATTGAACAATGTAGACATATATATATATATATATATAAAGGCACCGGGGTGGCGGTGCCACCGGCTTGTTTATATATATATATATATATATATATATATATATATGAATATAGCTGCGAGCAGCGATGAAGGGCCAAAGCCGGCGGCACCGCCACTCCGGTGCCTTTAGGTAACTAAAGGCACCGGGGTTGCGGTGCCACCGGCTTGGGCCCGTAATCGCTGCTCGCAGCTATATTTATAATTGCAGTCTCTTGTACATCTGTAAACAAGCGTCCTCGTCCTCCATGATGTCTTTGCCTTTCCACTCTGTACAGAATTCAAACACAGTATGTGTTCAGCATAGGAACTGTAAACCATTTACAAAAAAAAAAAAAAGTAGTACAGCATGATAACCATCCTCATTCATTCAATGCAGTGCAGTAAATGGATGGCTTAGAGTTACACATGTTTATGCAATACTATGCAGTCATACGTATTTTACAGTACATTACTATAATGCTAAAATAGTCATTAGATAGTTGCATACCTGTTCTCATTTCTGAAGGTTCGAATTATGGACGCCACTGTAAATCGACTCAAGTTGGGCTGGACTCTCAGTCCAGCCTCTCTCATGGTCAAACCATGGTTGATTACATGATCAACAAGTGTTGCCCTAATCTCATCAGAGATGGCTCTCCTTCCTTCTCTTATTTGCCCTCGTCCTCTTCCTCCTCTTCCTCTTCCCCCCTCCTCCTCCTCCTCTTCCCCCTCCTCCTCCTCCTCCTCTTCCCCTTCCCCCTCCTCCTCCTCCTCTTCCCCCTCCTCCTCCTCCTCTTCCCCTTCCTCCTCCTCCTCTTCCCCCTCCTCCTCCTCCTCTTCCCCTTCCTCCTCCTCCTCTTCCCCCTCCTCCTCCTCCTCTTCCCCCTCCTCCTCCTCCTCTTCCCCTTCCCCCTCCTCCTCCTCCTCTTCCCCCTCCTCCTCCTCCTCTTCCTCCTCCTCCTCCTCCTCTTCCCCCTCCTCCTCCTCCTCTTCCCCCTCCTCCTCCTCCTCCTCCTCTTCCTCCTCCTCCTCCTCCTCTTCCCCCTCCTCCTCCTCCTCTTCCCCCTCCTCCTCCTCCTCTTCCTCCTCCTCCTCCTCTTCCCCCTCCTCCTCCTCCTCTTCCTCCTCCTCCTCTTCCCCCTCCTCCTCCTCCTCTTCCCCCTCCTCCTCCTCCTCTTCCCCCTCCTCCTCTTCCCCTTCCTCCTCCTCCTCTTCCCCCTCCTCCTCCTCCTCCTCCCCCTCCTCCTCCTCCTCTTCCCCCTCCTCCTCCTCCTCTTCCTCCTCCTCCTCCTCGTTGTCCCCTGCCTCTTCCTTCTCCTCCTCCTCGTTGTCCCCTGACTCTTCTTCTTCCCCCTCCTCCTCCTCCTCTTCCCCCTCCTCCTCCTCCTCTTCCTCCTCCTCCTCCTCCTCCTCCTCCTCCTCATTGTCCCCTGCCTCTTCCTTCTCCTCCTCCTCGTTGTCCCCTGACTCTTCTTCTTCCTCCTCCTCCTCCTCCTCCTCCTCCTCTGGCTCTTCCTCCTACTTCTCTTGCTCTCTGTTCATTGTTAGCATCCATTGTTCAAAACAGGTATTCTGACCTTTGACCTATTTATAGGCCTATCTATACTAAAGTAAAGCAGTGATTGGTTAGTGATCAGTTAAGCAATTAGTGTTTGCACATGTGAGGAGTGTGTCTGTGTGACCTGGTGAATAAGTGTAGCATTTTGATTTGTTGTGTTTGGAAAAGGAAAGCAAGTCACTTCCTGATACATCTTTGTGTTTTAGGTAGAGAATTGTGTGTAGTGTTTTGAAAAAAGTGTTTTATGCAATTGAAAACTGAGTCAAAGGCTGAGAAATAGCTTATGGTTTTGAAGATTTGGCATGTAGTTTTGCACTTTGAGTGAGAGGTTTCAAAAATCGTGTGACATGAAAATATTTTGTGTGTAAGCAGTTGGTAAAAACTGTAATAACTAGCTTCAAAATCTCACCATCCATTCACTCCCATTATAAAGCTTAGAAGAGAAAGGATCGTTTTAAATATAACTCAGATTGTGTTTGTCTGAAAGAAGATAGTTATATACACCTAGAATGGCTTGAGGAGTAAATCCATTTAAAAACACTTCTGCAAGCGTGTTTCTAATGCAATGGTTGACGGAGTGAAGAAGAAAAAGAAAAAAAATATTGTTTGCATTGTGACTGCAATTACAATGACTTTGTTAATTATTAAATTAACAATGCAAGATCATATTTCATTTTCATATTTATGTTCCTGTGCATTCTTTCAGCCCATTCTCATCCCTAGGCGTCATGAAACTGACGCCTTGGGAATCATTTTGACCATGCTTCAATATTCGACGCTTTAGGCACCCTTTAGCGTTACATGACGCGATCCTAGGGCGTCATCTCACTGACGCTTTCGCTTTAACGTCAGTTAGATGACGCGGGTAGGTTTAGGTCTGGGGTAGGGTTAGGATTAGATAACGTCTTCTAACTGACGTTAAAGGTAAAGCGTCAGTAAGATGACGCCCTAGGATCGCGTCATGTAACTGACGCTAAAGGGTGCCTAAAGCGTCGAATATTGAAGCATGGTCAAAATTGTCATTTTAGTGACGCCTTGGGATGAGAATGCGTTGATTATTTGGGGCCCAAGACAATTGTCTTCCTTAAATCCACTTAAATATTACTTGGATATTTTTATTGGAGGAACCCATGTCAGTTTTAGAGTTCTTGGAGGAATTATTAATTGTTTTATTTCTTATTGACCATTTTGAGGAAGTCCAACATACCGTACATGGCGAGACACACAGATCTCAGTGACATTATTACAGTTTTTTTAAATTGCTTATACACTAAAATTAAAACTTTCCCACTATTAGCAAAACCTTACACCCAAGGAGCAAAACACCAGCCTAGATTTGCACAATTGTAAGCACGTTGTCAGCTTCACCCTTTTTGCAAAACATTACACATAGTGATTTGTAAAACTCTACACACATTTTCACACCTTAGACACAGATAAGGATTGTGAGGTTACTTCCTTGTCATTACAAAGCCCCGGTTTGCCATTGACCACACTAATGAATGAATTGAATATGCACATCCATCAGGCGTGGAAGCACACATGTGCTAATTTGAAAACGCAGCACTCAGGTGTGCTATAAAAGGCAGCAGGTGAGTTCACCTGTCTTCAACGAAAATGGAAGGAGCTAGAAGAAGAAGAAGAAGAGTGAGAATAAGAGGGGGAGCTCAAAGAGGAGATGAAGGAGGTAGAGGAAGAGGAGAAGGAGATAGAGGAAGAGGAGAAGAAGGAGATAGAGGAAGAGGCCTAGGTAGAGGAAGAGGTGAAGGAGGTGGAGGAAGAGGTGAAGGAGATAGAGGAAGAGGCCTAGGTAGAGGAAGAGGTAGAGAAGGACTTGTAGAGTTGACATAACCTGAACAAAGAAGACGAGGAACCAAATTTGACTCAAGAAATCCGTGCAACACTATTGACCATGTTATCAACCATGGACTGACACCGATGGAAGCTGGACAAAGAGTTCAACCAAATCTCTGGTTGATACAGTAACTGAAGAGTTACAGTATTCTTGTTGCTTTTACAGTAGTTTTTCTTCAGAGTCAAACTGTATGTACTTCATGCAGTAATTTTTATTTGTCTACAGATTTTATTTTTTTCATTGATTTCATTGTTGGTTGATTACTGTAACTGATTATGGTAAGAAATACTGTAAATAAATACTTGAAATATGAGTCTGCAGAAATCAGTGTTGTGCAGTGCTTGGTAAGTTTATAGTAGGCCTATTTGTGTACATTCTCCCTATATCTCAAACTAATCATGAAGAATGTTGTTTGTTTGTCACAATTTTTTTTTCATCTAAATTATCCCTTACATAACAATGTCTGGCCAAAAATCTAGCACATGCTATTTCCTAAAAATAGTTTTTTTACAAGTGTGTTTTTTATTTATCACAGCAGTGTGAAACTGGTTGCAATAGTGTCTGATCATTGAGGACTGTGTTGGTTAAATGAAAACTAATAGCATTTTCACAAATAGGTGTATATCTTTTGACTGAAGTGTGTATGTTTTGACAGAAGTGTGTCATTTTGCAAACAATCTAGGAATTATGCCAATTAAGTGTGGTGTTTGGATAATTGTGATTACATTTTGAAAAAAAGAACCCGGTTTTCAAAATTGCGTGTAAACAATTGAAAAAAACTGTAAAGGAGTCGGTGATGTAAGTGTGAACTGTTTTAATTGGTCTTTTCATGGTGTTGAAGAAGAGGGCTGGTCGAGTGTCAGAATAAAAAGCATGCTCTTCCTCTTCCTCATCACTCCTGCTTCACTGCAGACGCACACGGCATCTCTGAACCTTCTCATCTCAGCAACAGATAACATGGTAAATCATATTCATACTTCTTTATCACTTGTTAGTGGAGCTAAAGCTGCACATTTGTTCAGGTTTTTTGTTTAAATTTAATAATCCATAATTTTTACCAAAAAGTTGCCATGAGATGTCAAGGATGATTCCATTCCTAGAATGCTGTTTTAAATTTGTATGTAATTTCTATGCACTTTATGTGTACTGTGCATATTTTTTGTATAAGTATTTGTATTTGTGTGTTTTCTTGAGGTATTCTCTGCTCCACTGAGGATCCTCCTGCTCTGCCTGCTTCACTTTAGCACTTGTGCTGTAGAAGAGGATGTGGACCCAGCAATCCTCATGAATATTGTAAAGACATTTCAGAAGAAGTAAGTGTCTTGGATTGAACATAGTAGTAGAATTTCAATTTACTAATAAAAAACAACAAAGAAAAACTACATACACAATCAAAATGTATAAAGAAATTACAAGAAATATATAAAGAAAAAAACAAAAAGTATATAGTGGATTTAGTACAACAGAGGTTGTTATAAGTTATCAATCAGAAGTATTTGTCTTTTATAATTACATCATCATGTTATAATTTTAAAATTATACTTTACATACATTTATAATATTAATACATAACTACATACTAATAAATACAGTATTTCTATTAATTTCTATATTCTATATTAAAATCTATAATTTTGAACACACAACATTACCTTTCCACTGCTTTCATTTCCAGGTTGGCTTTCATAGGACAATACACTGTTGCGTTCAGAGTCGAGAAGAGAAAATGTCTTCAAGATTCTTCTGGCTATCCAAGTGATGAATTGCTAAATAAAGTAAAAAAAACATTTCAGAACAATACGGTTTATCAGAGTAATGACCTTATTGCTGCAAAGGCTGATAAAGTTGCAAAACTACATTCAGAGTTTCGCCTGAAGAATTATCTGAAGGGCATTGTGAATGTTACAGATAAATGTGTGGTTTATTTCACTTATAATTCCCCCTGTTTGTCAAAATGCCTATCAGATGAGCCAGACAACATTAAAGCCAATCTTAAACTGTTACAAAAATATAATGGAATTAAACCCTTGCATTCCAAAACTTCTTTGCATGGGATGGAGGATGTGATAAAAGGGAGGATGTGATAAAAAAACTGAAGAAAATTGCACATTCTTTGCCATATTATCAGTGTAAGGACAAGCTATGTAACCCCCTGTAATGCTTATACTTGACAGTTGCTTTCCTCACACATATACAGTTTTATTTAGCTGAGGATTGTTTTCTGTTTTACAGTAATTGCAGTAAATATTACAATTGGAAAATGCATAAATTGTGATGTTGCTTGTGCTTGATTAGCTGGTAATTATTGTTATAGTAAACTAATGTCAGCATGTCTGCTTAATGCTGGAGCAAATAAAAATACATTTTACTGAGCATCATTCATGTTTCAAAGTATCTCATTTAAACACACTCTATATACGTTTTTCAGTAATATGGATGATATCCTTCCATTATCTTATACTTTTAAGCTGTGGCATGAATATGAAATGCTATATATATATTTATCACAGATTTAGATGACACATAAAAATATAATTATGGGGCCAGAGGTTCAGTCTGATCTTGACTCTACTGACTGTAAGGACTGAAAAAAAAGCCAGATCATTGATGTGTCAAACAGATAATAAAGGTCTTTTTTTTTTATTTTTTTTTTACAAATGCTGTTTGCACAAGTCACACGGCAAAATTTGAAATCATATTTCATTAAGTACAGTCAGCATCAGGTTAATTATAGACATGTTATTGTAGAATAAAATATAATAATATATAATATATTTAAATAATAATAATAACAACAACTATTATTATTATCGATAATAAGTCGATAACATTGTCAAGGAATTACATACAAATACATAAATAATAATAATAATAATAATAATAATTATTATTATACAAAAAACAATGAAAAACAAAGGATGAAAAGGCAAAGAGATATGACGGCATACCCTGCAATTGTATTGACACAATAACATACATATACAAGGAAAGCTTTTAAGTGCATGTATTTTCTTTAAATATCTCTTCAAAATATTTGATAAATCTAAGGGATTTTTATTATTATTTATATAACGAAGAGGTTTAAGAAGTGAGATTAATTCAGTGTCAAAATAAGGATAGGACAGAATACCATTTGCAAACTTTTGTTTATGAATGAAGAATTTGCCATATAAATTAACAATGTACTCTAGGGGGTTATTTTTTATCATCATTATCATAAAAAATGATGTCTTTTAAACTGAAAGAATGTGTCACACGGGCAAATAAAAAACATTGATTGGGCTATGAAATCAGAACTCTTAATCACCAAACACACACAGTTTTTGCATGTTTTTTTACACGTTTTCTGTGTCTAATAAAATGTGACTGCGCATGTGTCCTTTGTTTATTGCCAATTTATTATGTAGACTTGGATGCAGACATTAAATTCTGCTCATGAGTCTAGTTATCTAGTTTATTTGCTATTGAGTGTCCGTGTTCACTATACAATATAATACAAATATTGGTGTAGGATTTACAAATTATAAAGAAATGGCAAATAAAACACAAAATTAGTCCTAAACGTGAAATTTTCAGTAATTGTAAACTAAGACAGAAATGTTTTTTTGTAAAACGTTTTATTTACTACAAAACTGCATCAAGATTTGGTGCCACTAATTTGCACTGCGACACAGAGGCATATAGCTGTTTATTAAATCTGTTGAGTCAGGAAATTGTTACTTGAAATTGTTACTACGTTTTGCTTTATTTTGTAGTATTTCGAATTAATGGTTTTAAAATATTATTAGTAAAAAACAAAATTAAAACATAATCACTCGTTCACTCATTTTGGCGCCCCTATTAAATGTGGCTATTCCGCCTACACTCTAAAAAATGTTGGGTTGTTTCAACCCAAATTTGGGTCAAATATGGACAAACCCAAATGTTGGGTTCAAAATGTCATTAAACAATTTATCCCAACTTCAACTTTCACTTTCAACTGTAAATTGTTTAATTACATTTTTAACCCAACATTTGGGTTTGTCCATATTTGACCCAAATTTGGGTTGATACAACCCAGCATTTTTTAGAGTGTATGCCACGGGCCGGCCGTGTGTGTGTGTGTGTGTGTTCCATTGGTTGGAGTTAAATTCTTAGATTAACTTTAATAGTTATTGTTAGCACAACCGCTTTGAGTGATTTTGGTAATCATATCAAGTAACAAAAGATTTTACATGGTGATCTTTGCAGGACTCTATGACTTCAGATCACAGACTATTTAAAGAGGACAGTTCTGTTTTATTAAAGTGTGTGGTTAAGCTATGGACTATTTTCGAGAAAGATCAGTGCGAGTGGAAACTTCACACATAGTGAGCTGTCATGATTCTGCCTTAGTGTTCTTAATTTTCCCTGGTCGTGAGGCAGGATCATGACAGAATCATGTTTTGTGTACAAGCGCATGGTCTGTTATTTGGGCCATGTGCTTGTGTTGTCTTATGTAACGCCGCCCCCTTGTTACCCTCCTCTTGTCATTATTGTCTAGTCAGTTTCACCTGTCCTCGTCATTAGTGTTCCCTATATAATCCCCTTGTGTTTGCTGTCCTGCTGTTTCATTGTTTGACTTTGTCATATGTTGTGTGAGTCATTACTAACTTACCTGTGGGAGTTTTGTCTGTTAGTAATAGTATTACTGATCCTGTTTCTGTTATTAGTTTATAGTCTAGTTTGTCAAGTGTTAGTCTAGTTTAGTCTTCCCTCGTCAGAGTTGTCCTTGTTTTACCCCCTTGTGGGTCTTGTTTTCCCTGTTTTCTGTCTACAATAAACGTTCTGTGATTGCATACTGTCTATGCCTGGGTTCATCCGTCATCCACATGACAGTGAGCACTGAGATTCACACTTTAACCATTCACCAAATCATTTGCATGTCTTTAAATAGAATCATTACTGCAAACATCATTTACATTACTTTTAAGAATAATAATGGTTTATTTTTGTGTGTATTCTCTGTTATTTTAATTTATCCTAGCTCCCTAGGAGTAATATAATTATATTATAGACTTCTCTTCTCATCAAAAAAAAAGAAAGAAAAAAAATTACATGAAGGCCTACTGCTACTGCTAAGTATACTTTCTGCTTAATGGTGACATATTATGCCCATTTTGACGAGATGTAATATAAATCTATGGTGTCCCCAGTATGTGTCTGTGAAATTTCAGCTCAAAATACCCCCAGGTCATTTATTAGCTTGTCAAATTTGCTCCTTTTTGGGTGTGAGCAAAATTCAGGCAGTCCATTAAAATTATGAACAGAACCGGTGACAAAGGGCAGCCCTGCCGAAGTCCAACATGCACCGGGAACAAGTCTGACTTACTGCCGGCAATGCGAACCAAGCTCCTGCTCCAGTCGTACAGGGACCGGACAGCCCTCAGCAAAGGGCCCCGGACCCCATACTCCCGGTGCACCCTCCACAGGACGCCGCAAGAGACACAGTCGAATGCCTTCTCCAAATCCACAAAGCACATGTGGATTGGTTGGGCAAACTCCCACAAACCCTCCAGCACCCTGGAGAGGGTATAGAGCTGGTCCAGTGTTCCATGACCGGGACGAAACCCGCACTGTTCCTCCCATAGACATTAAAAGAAATGGACACAGCAACCCCATAGACTTCAACGGAGAAAAGTGAAGTCAATTATAAAGCACTCACTTCCTGATTGCCAAGCGAACTGCGCAGGCTCGAACTGAGCTAGACGACGTAGATGTGACGTGAGGAACCTGTCTGACAGTTGTAAGTCTTCTAGCTGTGCCAAGAGGAATCTGAATCATTCCCTTCCGAATCTTGCAGAGCCGGAAATCGTGACTTTTAGCTGTCCATGAGCTCGCAGCAGGAGCAACTTTATGACTCTCTATGGGCTTCTCCCTTGACTTTATGCCTCCACGTCCCCCTGATTGTGTGCGAGCTTCTACTTCTGTCTATACGGTAATTTCTCTACTGTGCGACAGAGAGTGACGTGTTATGACGCAATCGTTAGCCTATTTTTACATAAACTGCTTCTACAGGGCCATAACTGTCACGGGGACGGCTGCGTGAGGAAACTTCAGGAGACGAAAAGCAGGTTAACAGTCTTTAATGAAACAAGGCAGAGCCGCAACGGCCGATCAACAGAAACAGTCCCAAAATATACTTGAATCAACAAAGAAGCACACGCAGGTGTCTCGTGGGCTGGAGGTGAGAGAGCAAAGGAGAACTGGTGAAGCGCAGATCCCTCACACGTCCTCTGGACCTTACACAGGTAACCGCTCAGAACAGGTATAGATGCAGGTAGATCTCAGACAACAGGACTAGACTGGACAGAACATTAGACGAGAGAAATCATCAGCGGTACGAACATGATGGTCAACAATAATCCGACAAACTAGAGAGAAACATGAGAGACTAGAAATAGAGAGTAGCTAATGATAGAGAATAGAGAACAGGTGCGATAATGAGAGGATGAGAAACAGCTGGGGAAGATGAGAGCGGGCTAGAGGGAACAGAGACAGAGAATGACCAGAAGAGGGAGACAGAGACCAATAAAACACGAGAAGAGAACCAGGATCATGACAGTACCCCTCCCCTCAAAGTGCGCCCCCTGGCGCACTCAAAGAGGAAGACTGACGGGAGCGATAAAAATCGTCGATGAGCGAGCGGTCCAGGACGTCCCGGGCGGGAATCCAGCTTCTCTCCTCAGGACCATAACCCTCCCAGTCAACTAAAAATTGATGACCACGACCACGAGGACGGACATCAAGGATCTTACGGACCCGGTAGACAGGAGAGCCCTCGACACGAACCGGAGGGTTAACTGGGCGGGGGGGTGGGCGAACAACAGGCTTGAGAGAAGAGACATGAAACACGGGGTGAACGCGGCGGAGATTGGATGGCAGTCTGAGTCTCATAGAGACAGGGCTAAGGACCTGAATTATGCGATAGGGTCCAATAAATTTGGGGGCCAGCTTACGAGACGGATACTGGAGAGGAAGATTGGCGGTGGAAAGCCACACCCTTTGACCAATGACATAACGGGGACTCTTGGTACGGCGTCTGTTAGCAGACCGACGAGTGATGGAGCGAGACTTTAAAAGAGCGGATCTCACAGTTTTCCAGGTTCGTTTGCAGCGTTGGATAAACCCATTAACAGAAGGAACGTTAGATTCAAGACTCGAGGAAGGAAAGAGAGGGGGTTGGTACCCTAAACAGCTCTGAAAAGGAGATAATCCGGTGGCGGACGAAGGAGCGGAATTGAACGCGTACTCAGCCCATGAGAGTTGCTCAGACCAAGAGGCAGGGTTGCGGTAAGCGAGACTTCGCAGAATGCGGCCAATGGTCTGATTAGCGCGTTCAGCTTGTCCATTGGTCTGAGGGTGAAAACCCGAGGAAAGGCTGACCGTGGCTCCGATGAGGCGACAGAACTCTTTCCAAAACAGGGAAGCGAACTGTGGACCTCTATCGGATACGATATTCTCAGGAAGCCCATGGATCTTAAAAATGTGATCAACAACAATTTGGGCGGTCTCTTTGGCGGAGGGGAGCTTAGGAAGAGAGACGAAGCGAGCGGCTTTAGAGAAACGATCGACGACCGTAAGAATTACAGTCATTCCACCCGAAGGAGGAAGTCCTGTAATAAAATCAAGTCCAATCTGAGCCCACGGACGAGAAGGAACGGGCAACGGTCTAAGGAGACCAGCGGGAGGTTTATTACTAACCTTGGTCTGAGCACAGATAGGGCACGCCGCAATAAAACGACGGATATCACGTTCCCGAGTGGGCCACCAAAATCTCTGCGACACAGACGTAATAGTACCCCTAACCCCAGGGTGAGCAAAAAGCTTGGAGGAGTGGCCCCACTGAAGAACGGCACGACGAGCGGAGGGAGGAACGAATAATGACCCTTTAGGGCAGCCACGAGGAGTTATGGCGTGAGGAAGCGCGCGCTTAACGATTCGTTCAATTCCCCAAGTAACAGCCCCTACCACTCGTTCCTGGGGAAGGATAGACTCGACGGGCGACGTCTTGGGAGAGGAGAATTGACGAGACAGCGCGTCAGGCTTTAAATTCTTAGAGCCCGGGCGGTAGGAGAGAGTGAAATCGAAACGAGTAAAGAATAGAGACCAACGAGCCTGACGAGCGTTGAGTCTCTTAGCAGATCGAATGTACTCAAGATTTCGGTGGTCAGTCCAGACCACGAACGGAAAGGAAGACCCCTCCAGCCATTGGCGCCACTCTCCCAGGGCTAATCGGACGGCGAGAAGTTCCCGATTACCCACGTCATAGTTTCGTTCCGACGGAGAGAGACGATGAGAAAAGAAAGCGCAAGGATGGATCCTCTCGTCAGCGGAAGACTGCTGCGAGAGGATGGCTCCTACTCCTACCTCCGAAGCATCGACCTCGACAATGAAAGGCTTTGAAGTGTCAGGGGTGACGAGAACCGGCGCGGTAGTAAACAATGTCTTAAGACGATCAAAGGCGGTCTGGGCAGCGAAACTCCAGACAAAACGAGACTTGACCGAGGTTAGAGCGGTTAATGGGGCAACTACCTGACTAAAGTTCTTAATAAACCTCCGGTAGAAGTTCGCGAACCCTAAAAAGCGTTGGAGCGCAATACGGGAGTCAGGTGTGGGCCAATCGGTGACCGCGCGAACTTTAGCAGGATCCATACTGATGCCCTGCGCCGAGATGACGGAGCCGAGAAAACTAACAGACGGAGCATGAAACGTGCACTTCTCGGCTTTGACGAACAATTTGTTCTCTAAAAGTCGTTGGAGGACTCGACGAACCTGCTGCACATGAACCTGTAAAGACGGTGAGAAAATCAAAATGTCGTCAAGGTAGACGAAGACAAACACGTTTAGCATGTCTCGTAAAACGTCATTGACCAAAGCTTGAAATGACCAGGCCGAACGGTAAAACCCGGTATTCAAAGTGACCCAGCGGAGTATTAAAAGCGGTCTTCCATTCGTCACCCTCCTTGATGCGAACTAAGTGATACGCGTTGCAAAGATCCAGTTTTGTGAAGTAGTTAGCGCCCTGCAAGATTTCAAAGGCTGATGACATAAGCGGCAAGGGGTAGCGGTTCTTGACAGTTATGTCATTCAAGCCTCTGTAATCGATGCAGGGGCGTAACGAGCCGTCCTTCTTCTTCACAAAAAAGAACCCTGCACCGGCTGGAGAGGAAGAAGGAACAATGGTACCAGCGTCTAAGGATTCAGAGAGATACTTCTCTAACGCCTGACGCTCCGGGACGGAGAGAGAATAAAGCCTTCCCCGGGGAGGCGTGGTTCCAGAAAGAAGCTCGATGCTGCAGTCATACGGACGGTGAGGAGGAAGGGATGCCGCCCGGGATCGACTGAAAACCGCTCGCAAATCATGGTACTCCTCAGGGACCCCTAACAAATCACCTGGTTCCTCCTGAAAAACAGAGACAGAAGACACAGGAAACACAGCGGACACCAAACACTTAGCATGACACGAAAGATTCCATGATAAAATAGAATTCTTGGACCAGTTAATCTGAGGGTTATGTTCTACCAGCCACGGATGACCCAGCACCACCGGTATATTAGGGGAGTGAAACACCAGCAAAGAAATGGTCTCGCGGTGATTACCGGATACGGTGAGACTCAAGGGGGCAGTAGCGCGGTGAACCCTGGCGAGAACCCGTCTATCCAAGGCGAAAACAGTGGTGGGATCCTGAAGCTCAATAAGGGGAACGCCATGCTTAAGGGCCCAGGTCTCATCAATAAAATTTCCCTCGGAACCAGAGTCAATAAGAGCCTGACAGTCTATAGAAGAGTTGGACCAGCGGAGATGAACAGAAAAAATAGTCCGTGACGGAGGCGGAGGGCTTAGAGAGGATGCGCTCACCAGTAACCCTCGTTCTACTGAGGAGCTCTGTCTTTTAAAGGGCAGGAAGAAGCGAAATGGTTGTTAGCGCCGCAATAAAGACACAGACGGTTAGTAATACGGCGCTGGCGTTCAGAAGCAGAGATCCGGATACCACCCAGCTGCATAGGCTCCTGGTCCGCTGCAGGTGCAGATGAAGAGGCACCGAAAGATGCTGAGAAAGAAGGAGGGACCGCTGGACGTGCTCGTCGACGCAGCTCAAAACGTTCCTCCACACGTAAGGCCAAATCAATGAGAGGGTTGAGGAAGGTGGGTATTTCACGAGCCAGAACCTCATCCCTGATCTCGGCGTTAAGCCCTTCGACAAAGCGCGCCACCAGCGCGGGCTCGTTCCAGCCACAGGAAGTGGAGAGCGTGCGGAATTCCACAGAGAAGTCGGCGACAGAGCGTCTTCCCTGGCGCAGAGAGGATAACTGACGAGAAGCCTCCGATCCCCGTACCGAACGGTCAAACACTCGTAACATATCGTCCTTAAAAAGGGAATAGCTGTTGAGGCAGACGGCATCGGAATTCCAGACCGCCGTTCCCCACTCGCGAGCCCGTCCCTTGAGAAGTGAGATGATGTAGGCTATGCGAGTCCGTTCCTCAGCATAAGTGTGTGGCTGAAGCGAAAACACAACTTCACATTGGGTTAAAAACGACATGCACTCGGTAGGCTCACCCGCATAGCAGGGGGGATTATTTACTCGTGGCTCAGAAGGGGAGGGACCAGAAGACCGGACCGGGTCTGTTCGGAGAAAGTGAAACTGCTGAGATAAGTCAGATAGCTGGGAAGAAAGAGTCTCAACAGCCTGGCGAGCGGCGGCGAGTTCCTCATCGTGTCTCCCCAGCATAGCTCCCTGGATCTCAATCGCATTCAGAATGGGTCGTTCATCAGCTGGATCCATGTTGGTCGGATTATTCTGTCACGGGGACGGCTGCGTGAGGAAACTTCAGGAGACGAAAAGCAGGTTAACAGTCTTTAATGAAACAAGGCAGAGCCGCAACGGCCGATCAACAGAAACAGTCCCAAAATATACTTGAATCAACAAAGAAGCACACGCAGGTGTCTCGTGGGCTGGAGGTGAGAGAGCAAAGGAGAACTGGTGAAGCGCAGATCCCTCACACGTCCTCTGGACCTTACACAGGTAACCGCTCAGAACAGGTATAGATGCAGGTAGATCTCAGACAACAGGACTAGACTGGACAGAACATTAGACGAGAGAAATCATCAGCGGTACGAACATGATGGTCAACAATAATCCGACAAACTAGAGAGAAACATGAGAGACTAGAAATAGAGAGTAGCTAATGATAGAGAATAGAGAACAGGTGCGATAATGAGAGGATGAGAAACAGCTGGGGAAGATGAGAGCGGGCTAGAGGGAACAGAGACAGAGAATGACCAGAAGAGGGAGACAGAGACCAATAAAACACGAGAAGAGAACCGGGATCATGACAATAACGTAAGATACAAGGTAATGGAGCCTTTTATATTTTCGTGTTTCTTTAGAAATAAACAATGGACAAATGGAGTCTTTAAACGCCTCAGATGTAAAGTTATTCGCTGTCAAAGTGACGCCAAAATGAATGGGAGTCAATGGAATGCTAACAGCAGGTGAAGAATTGTTAGCCAATGGCGGCCCCCGGGGAGACTTCAGTTTCCGGCTGATGGATTACCCCCTTGGTTCCTCCTGAATCAGAGGTTCTACTATTGGCTGAATTCTCCTCTGCGGTATCCTGGCACAGACTTTCTCAGGGAGGCTGAGAAGTGTTTCCCCCTGTAGTTGGAAATTAAGTATGTGTTGCACAAAAATATTTGGCTATTACTTGCAAATACTGTGGGTTTGTTCAATTGTACTTTTAGTACAATTGTTTTAAACGTATAAAACTGCACAGCATTAACCCACCAAATCATTTGACAAATAGTCACATGTTAGTAACAGGCTAATATACCATTACATTTCACGTTCCTGGCAGCTAATTCATTACGATGACATAGTGTGATCAAAAGTAGGTAATACAAAAACTCATTTATTAGCAGATATTTAATTTATATGATTCGTGAATTCTATACATCTCTGGATGGTGAAAACGACATCTCCCATATTCCACTATCCTTTATATTGTCATCAAGCTTAATCTTTGTTATTGTATTGAAAGTACGACCTCTGGCTGCGAAAAAATTACACATTGTAGCTTTAATCCGATCAGTTTATTTTTTGACATGCTTGCAGAGAAAGGCTTACCAAAACAAAGTTACTGGGTTGGTAGATGCACCAGGGAACCGATTATAGCACTTAAACACGGAAAAAGTCAGATTTTCATGATATGTCCCCTTTAAAAAACACGCTTTTGCGACTGCAGGCCCAAAACTTTGGAACAGTCTCTCTACATTAGATTAGCTCCCTCTGTTTCCACCTTCAAATCTTCTTTAACATTGTAATGACCACCTAATGTTAAATAGTGTATGACATGAATGTTGATATGCCTTTAAGATGACTTCTTCTATGGCGTATGTTATTGTATGTGTGCTGTTCTTATGTAAGGGTTCTCTCATAAAGATGGAGATGGCCGCTCTACCGCTGACTGCTGTTTAACTATAATGTGTTCATTTCCACTTTGATTTGTAGCGTGTTTCAAGCTGTTTTCTTTTCCCTGTTAATTCGCTCTTTTACATGTATGTGAAGAGTGTGCTTAACTGTGCGAACCATCCAGTGTTGGGAAAGTTAATTTTCTACATGAACTAGTTCTAAGTTCAGTTCACAAATTTTAAAATGAACTAGTTCAGTTCATAGTTCATACTTCAAAAAATTAACTAGTTCATAGTTCTTTTTTTCCATATGTTGCTGCAAGCTTTTTTATTTATTTTTATTATTGCCACAGACAGCTATTGTTTTATCGACGGGCAAAATTTGCACAGAAATGTAAGATTTTTCCCATCCTCACCGACCTTGTCATAAAACTCGTTTAAATAATCATACGACGCCTCCTCGCTCGCTGCTTTGTCGACTACATGGCCCTGTCCCAAATGGCACACTCCGGACTTGTGGACTTCCTCAGAGTCCACGCTTCGGTGACGTCATGTAGTGCAGACCTATAGGGCCCTTAGCGCGAGTCCGTGAGGGCGCATTGAGAGGTATTTTTGGGACAGACTCGATCGTCACGCCGGAAACAGGAAGACGGTCTGATTGTTGTTATAGACAGGAGGTACGGGTTCGGGGAAATATGCTGCCTATTGTTGTTGTGTTTATATGACTCAGTAAAGCCCTGACATTCTGTTCTATTTATTTAATGAATCATAATGCGATCGTATTATTCAGCTTGCTATTATTAGCCTATGTTTGAGACATCAACCACTGGTCGATGATCATAATGTTTGTATAAACTTGTCATAAAAACCGTAATGATATAATTACACTTAAATATTTTCTTCTCACCCATGTTAACAATTGTCCGTGAGCGAAATCTCCTCCCATCCGTCGTCTGATTGGCCTTTCGCAAGGATTCCTGGGTAGTTAAAGTGCGTGGAGCCTGCAACTATGCGGGCTTCGCGGAAGACCGCGTTACAAGGGTACAAAGGGGGCGCTGCTGAGCACACTTCAGAGCGTTAAAATGCTAAATGGGACGGCCTACGGACTCGTAGACTCGGCGAGCACCCGCAATTTAAGTCCACGAGACCGAAAGTCCGCATGAAGTGCGCCATTTGGGACAGGGCCCATGCTGCTTTTTGTTTTGATGACGCATGCGGCGGCTCGACACTCACTGGTGGCCTGTGTTGCCAGATTGGGTGTTTTTTTTAGCTATATTAGGCTTAATCTGGCACCCTATTGAACGAAGTTAAACTGAGAGAGCGTGCGTTCACAGACGCCAGAATGAACGAGTTCACAGTAAAGTTCATCAGGCAGGAATACAGTACGTTCAGTTCACGTTCGCCCAAAATATGAACGCGTTCATGAACTATCGTTCATTGAACGCGTTCAGGCACAACACTGGAACCATCTAAGACTTGTGAGACTTTCCCTCTGACAGACGTTACAAAATTCACAATCACTAAACCCAGTGTCAAACAGATAATAATGTAATTTGGTAGTTTGCACAACTTACTCTCCTCCTCAGGAAAAAACAAAACATCTCGCAGGTCAAAATGACTTGAAGCTTAGAAAAAATTACACTACTTTTTTTCTTTCTTTCTTTCTTTCTTTTGGTCCAGGAATCTTATATCAGTCTATTATTAAAATTTTAGGTAAATTCCAGGTAACAATATCATAAACCGCTCTTTTTTCAACACTTAGATCGACACCTGTCACATCCTGTGATACTGTTGCATCTTTTTTTTTCTTTTCTTTTTTTTTTTTACTTGATGCCGGTCACTAATACAACAGATGCTTGTACACTGCCCTTGTACAACTGGCAAACAGGACTACAGATGAAAATTAGCCTTTGGCTAACTCTGGCATATTACAGGTGTACTGTTGTTAATATGCATTGTCCTGGTAAATAAATAAATAAAAAATAAAAAATAAAAATAATCAATCACTGCCATTATCTGCATTTTTTATTCTTTTTTTCCTTCTCCTTTTGTGGTCCATAAAAGTAAGAAAGAGAAAGAACAACACCAGGGTGAGTATGACCAGAGACTGAAAGGACTTTGGTATGACTTAAAGTCCCCGTGAACCGGAAGTTGCAAATGACTTTTCTCCAGTGTTGTGACGTTTTTCCGAGAGAAACGAAATACCAAATGAGGCAAAATAGTGGGCATGGCTTTTTTTCCTGATTTGGATCTAGAAAAGTAGGTGTTTTCATTCCCCCTGTCTACTGTCAGTTGGAGGGGCGTGGGTTACGGCTTTTTTTCCAACTAGCACCTGATTTGGATCTAGAAAAGTAGGTGTTTTCATTCCCCCTGTCTACGGTCAGTTGGAGGGGCGTGGGAATTGTTAGTGGAGCTAAAGCAGCACATTTGCTCAGGTTTTTTGGAAAACTCATCATTTTTACCAAAAATATTCAGATAAGGTGCCCACCTTATCTGAATATTTTTGGTAAAAATGATGAGTTACCAAAAAACCTGAGCAAATGTGCTGCTTTAGCTCCACTAACAATTATTAATTGATAAAGAAGTATGAATATGACTTACCATGTTATCTGTTGCTGAGATGAGAAGGTTCAGAGATGCCGTGTGAGTCTGCAGTGAAGCAGGAGTGATGAGGAAGAGGAAGAGCATGCTTTTTATTCTGACACTCGACCAGCCCTCTTCTTCAACACCACGAAAAGACCAATTAAAACAGTTTACACTTACATCACCGACTCCTTTAATAATGTCACTGTGATCTGTGTGTGTCTCGCCATGTACGGTGTTGGACTTCCTCAAAATGGTCAAAATAAGATGTCAAGATAATACATCTTCCTCAAAATAAGATGTCAAGGAAAATTCTATTCCTACAACAAACAGAATGCTGTTTTAAATTTCTATGCACTTTGTGTGTACTGTGCATATTTTCTGTATAAATATTTGTATTTGTGTGTTTTCTTGAGGTTTTCTCTGCTCCACTGAGGATCCTCCTGCTCTGCCTGCTTCACTTTAGCACTTGTGCTGTTGATCAGTATGTGGATCCACCAATCCTCCAGAGTATTATAAAGCGATTTCATGGGAAATAAGTGTCTTTGATTGAACATATTAGAAGAATTTACAAATTTTTACACAACCAAAAATAATTAACAAAAATTACAAGAAATATATCAAGAAAAAACGAAAAGTAGTGGAACAAAGGTTGTTACTGTATAAGTTATAAATCAGAAGTATTTGTCTTTTATAATTAAATAATCATGTATAATTTTAACATTAAACTTACATGTATGTATTATATTAATCATAAATAATTACATACTAATATATACATTACTTTGTAATTTGTAATTTTTAACACACAACATTCTCACTGCTTTCATTTCCAGGTTGGGTTTGGGACAATACACTGTTGTGTTCAGAGTCGAGCAGGACATATGTCTTCATCCTAATCCTAACTTTCCAGATAAGAAATTACTGGATCGAGTGAGAGAAACTATTCAGAAAAATACGGTTTATGAAACGGGTGACCTCATTGCTGCAAAGAATGGGGAAAAAGAACATTCAGAGTATCGCCTGAGAAATCATCTGGGGAACATCTTAAATGTTGAAAATCAATGTGTGGTTTATTTCACTGTGAATTCACCCTGTTTGCAATGCCTATCAAATGGGGAATACAACATTAAAGCCAGTCTTAAAGGGTTACAAAAGTATGTGGGAATTAAAGCCCTTGCATTCCGATACAGGTGGAAACATGATAAAATTAAGGCGCTGAAAGCCAGACTGTATGATATTGCCCGAGGCTTGCCATATTATCAGTGTAGTTTAAACCAAGCTAAATGTGATCGCCTTCAGTTGAAGATACTTGACAGTGGCTTTCCTCACACATAGGCAGTTTTATTTAGCTGAGGATATTTTCCTTTTTACAGCGATTGCAGGAAACATTAAAATTGGCAAATTAATTCTACAATCTGTGAAATGCATTGTGATATTGCTTGATTAGCTGGTAATTATTGTTATAGTAAACTAATGTCAGCATGTCTACTTAATGCTGGAGCAAATAAAAATACATTTTACTGAGCATCATTCATGGTTCAGAGTACCATCTCATTTAAACACTCTATAAGAACACGTTTTTCAGTAATATGGATGATATCCTTCCATTATCTTATACTTTTAAGCTGTTGTATGAATATGAAATGCTATTTATATTTAGCACAGATTTAGATGATACATAATTATGGGACCAGAGTGTCACGATCACACACAGGACGACAGAAAATCCAATTGCAAATAAGTTTAATGGGGCAATCCAAAAAGTAGTCAGCCAGGCAGGGGTCAAATCCAAATAATCAAAGCAGTCCAAAAAAAGAAACAAAACATGAACAGACAAGACACCAACCAGAGGTGTGAGGACATCTAACGACGACTCCGTAACAAACACTGACACAGACAGGGAATATATACACAGACAGATCCAACAAGGTGATGGGAAACAGCTGAGTGCAATGAACTGATGAGGGACAGACAGAATGCTGGGAAATGAAGTCAAATGTGAAAGACACCGTGAGAACGAGGACCTCTAGTGACAACCCAGGGAAACACAACCAGACACTGTGACACAGAGGTTCAGTCTGATCTTGACTCTACACGACTGTAAGGACTGAAAAAAAGCCAGATCATTGATGTGTCAAACAGATAATAAAAGTCTTTTTTTTTCTACAAATGCTGTTTGTACAAGCCACACAGCAACATTTGAAATCATATTTCATAAAGTACAGTCAGCATCAGGTTTATTATAGGCATGTTATTATACAATAACTTATAATAATAATAATACCTTTAAATAATAATAATAATAACTATTATTATTATTATAATAAGTAAATATTTTAAACAATATACTATTTCAATAATATTTTACAGCTTTTAACACAAATTATTAAAATGACATCCTCATTTTAAATACAAATATTATACACACATTGTCAGGGTTCTGCCCTGGCTGTAAATGTATTTCATCCAGTGTGATCCGGTCAATCAAACCTGAACACACACATTCAGTCAGTGGAGAAAGGTACAGCTGCTCCTCACACACACACACACACAGACTCCATAGGCTCCCTATGGTCTCGTCTCGCCGCCTCTTTTTGCCCACAGAGCAGCTCATGACCCTCTCGATGGAGGTCAGGATCCACCCATGAAAACTATCGAATTCAGTCAGCTGGAGATGAAACCTCTCCCACAGCATATTACCCTGAGGAAAAGAGAGACTGTGAAGGCAGATGCGTCTGGGTGAGACTGAGAGGAACCGGTGTCAGGAATTCAGTCAATACGAGTATTTTACTACACGGTGAAATGGGTGAAAAAAATGAGTTAAATAATAAAATGCTGAGGGTCCCTGCTGTAAACCCCAAGGGTACTGTATTGACTCAAACAGATGCCCTAAGAATGTGTCGTTCACCAACAACAAACAGCATAATATCGACACATTGGGCTTCTTTTATTTGTGTCTTGAATATGACACGTCACCCAGTCGATTGTGGATGAAAGAAATGAAACATCATCCTACGTCACGGACAGTTAATTTGCTGCTGGTGTGCGCGTGCATGGGTTAAGCCAAGGTATTATGATAATGCTGTTTATTAAGCCTGTTCTGTGGGGATATGGACACTAGATGGCGATATAAGATCAGAGCTCGATTCAATACCCGGCTCTCCGCTCCTCAAAATGTTCTGCTAATCATTATAATAATAATGTTGAAATACTTCAAAATAATAGTATTTTTATCCTTAACATTAGCATATTATTATATCATTTATTCATAATATTCATTATTAATTGTATTTTTATATTATTATTGGTCGATGCATATTTTATAATATTTTTAATAATTAGGCTATAATAATCATTGAAATTATTAAATGTTTAAAATGAAGATTATATTGGTATAATAATTAACTATAATTAAAAAGCAAAAACAATATGCTATATGTAATTAAATTAAAGCTATTTTAAATAATAATTGTAATTTGAATCCATCCCAATGCATTTTTTTTACTTTTTTTTTGTACCTACAAGCATAGCATATACATCACATGTTTACATTATTAATATTAATAATAGTTATTATTATAATTATTTTAGACAATCTACTATTTTAAATAATTGTTTTAATGTGTAATCTACATATTTGTTTTTTCGAAGAAACTTTTTATCATTATTAATAATGCTTGGACAACAATAACATAAGAACATTGCCAATAAATAATACAAGTAATAGAAATAAACAGATGCAAATTGAAAACAATACATCATTTCAAAATAATATATATATAATTTAAATAAATGACCACTTCTTGCTTTCTTGATTGATTGATGGATACGTCACTACAGATGCCACGCCCCCTCCTGCAGAGATCGTTGAGTGCGCGTCTCGTGCGCGTCTCGTGCGCCTCAAGATCAGTCGCGCGGAGCAGCACGAGGAATAAACAGGAATAACGGAGAGACAGATACTGGACGAATGGCACTCATGGCCGGGATTATTTACGCGCTCACCTCGCTTTTCCTGGGGATTTGTGCAGGTCTGTCCGCTCCATGGAATTATCCGGCGAACGAAGGTAAGAGGGGTTGCAATAAAAGAGGAAAAGTTTAGGGGGCACAGTAAAACCCAGGCGCACATGCAAGTAAAACGGTAAAGAAATGTGGCCAGTTAACAAATCCCTCAAGTTAAGAAAACTTGGGCCTAAGCTGCTTAAAATTTTAAGGAGTTTTAAAGAAGTTTTAAAGGAGTTTGTTGCAAGTGATGTCTTGAAATATAATGTAGCCTTGTCATAGCAGGACAATTGACATGTTAACCGCTTTAAAACAAAATACTATTCATATGCCACATATTTATTATTCACATTTTAGATTTTTTTTAAAGATCTTTAATTATTCACTATAATGTTTATCCTTCCCCTAATTAGTTGGCTATTTATAATGTCATATTGTCTTTAATTTTACCTTGAAGGGAATCTGGGCCCTTTTTTTGTCTTGCCGTCACAACATTGAAATAGTAATCCTTTGATTTCTGGAAATATAGGCCCTTTTTTGTCTTGATTTCACAACATTGAAATAGTAATAATTTGATTTCTGGAAATATAAACATTATCCTACATACAATATACCACATCATAATAATAACTGTTGCTTTATAATTATTATCTCTTGTGTGGTCTGGAGTGTTTTTTTGTCAAACAGTAATTATTTAGTAATTTTCACAAAAAAAAATAAGTCTTTATATCTCTTTTTGTCTCTTAATTTGAAATTTGATCATTCCTTTGTCGATTACTATTGTTTATTGATTTATAAACCATTTTCCTACTTAAGTCAGCGCTCGCAGATCAAACCCTTGTGCACTTGCCTGACACTTTTTGGCCTCCTTTGCAGCTGTTGTCATTATTTATCAGAGACATATGCCTTCAAAACTTTAGTTTTCTCCACTATAGGGTAAAACACACAAGCTTTGGTGATCTCATTCTCAAGTCTTCTGTCTTATTCTCCTTCAGTCCCGCTGCTGGATTCCAGATCAGTGCTGGGAGAACTGGCATGGGTCGCCAGCCCGACGGAAGGAGGGGTGAGTCAAAAAACCCCATCTCTCTCTCCCTCTTTCTCCATCTCCCGTTCCAACTTGACCTCTTTAGTATTCATACGTATAGTTCTAGCACATTTTCATATGTTTAGATAGATACAATACAATATGCAAGATGAAAACACTCCTAAACATAAAGGTTGAAGAACCTTTAACATCCTTAGAATGTTTCCATTGCACTAAAGGTTCTTTAGAGTGAAATGGATTCTTTATGGAACCCAGAATGGTTCTTTTATGACATCACTGTGAAAACGCCCTTTTGGAACCTTTATTTTTAGTGATACAATATTAATGTACTGAAAGCGTCTTAATTGTTAAGCCTTTAGGGCTTGCAAATGTTTACAAATCATTTGAAGTTCATAGAATATTAAATTAATAGGTAAATTGCATTGTATTATTATTAAGATTAATTGAAGATGTTAAACGCATCACATTTATTTAACACATTTACAGATGTACCAAATTTGTTATAACAGTTAAATATTTTTTTCTGCTTTGATGGTTAAACTACACTACACTAGTGTAGGATTTACTTAGAAACAATTTTCACTCAGAAATTGCTATTACATTTCTCAAATAATGACAAGTAACACATTGAATTAAACATAAAACTTTTAAGTAGAAAGACTGAAAGAGTATTTTCTGGTAAAACATACTCAAATAAGCTTAGTTTTTTTGACTTAGAAGAGTTTCAGAGTGCAGATGACTATTTTTGTTAGATCCATCTGGAGTTCTTTAATAAATAAATGGTCCATTTATATGATCTTTTTTTTAGGCAAAGTTTCTCATCCTTTACTCAGAAGTGCCATGGGATTGTGTTTGAGTTTTAAACTCACTGTTTCAATATAACCAGTTTTCAGAGGGATTTATAGACTTTTACGTATCGTATGCATAAGCATTTGCGTTTTTGATGCCGTCAGTAAGTTGATATTCTACGTTTCATTGTCCAAAAATGTTCATGTCACGTACGAATACCTCCAAATACGAATGAGATCACCCTGCTCTCTCCACTTCTCTCGGATGTAAATTTTGGAAAGCTAGGTTACAGTGACGGGCGTCAAATTTCCTAAATAGTAGAGGGAGACAGAAATGCCCTTTGTTAGGAAACTCTATCCCTTTTCTCTCAAAAGAGGTAGGGGGGAGAGACTTGGCAACCCAGAGGCAGAGAAAAGGTCTGTTTGAGTGTGTGTGTGTGTGAGATTTCAGATCGAGGGGGTCAGCGGGTTCTGTCCTATAATGTATGCTTCTTGGGATCTCTGCACTTTTCGGAGCCCCTCATCACCAATTAGCCGTTTAACATCTTAAGATCAGGTGGATCTAAATTACCACATCAGCGATTCAATAAAACACTGAATTCCCTTTCACTACAGAGCCGCTCGGCTTCCTTTCGCATCGATCCAAGTTTCATTGAGCTCCTGAGTTCCTCTCCCTCTGTGATCTTCTCCGTGATGGACAGGCCTTTGGCACGGACGGTGGGCGGGCATTCAGACTTTAATACGGGCAATTAGCTCTTTTCTCCTCTCGTCCTGCTATCGGCAGCTCCGGGTTCTTATCTCTGCGCTGCTCCTCTGGGCCTCCGTAGTTACACGGATGAAGGGACGAGCCGAACGGAGACAATCACGGGCCCTGACGGATGCCAGATCGCTGTCAGTCTTATTATCCCACAAACGCTCAATTAGGTTTAGCGCACGGTGAATAATTCCTGGAGATTATTAAGGGATGGTCTTTGTGGGACTGTGGCTACTGATATCACTGGAAGAAATTAAAAAGATATTACATTGGTATTGTGCATACGCATTCAGTGGACATCACACTACACAATGCCTATTTGGCACCATACATTTCTGACAAAACTTTTTTTTTTTGCTTTATAAAAATTGCTAATCACTTAAAATTGTAAAACAATCTGTATTTGCTAACTGAGATGTGCACAATTGTAAGTCACTTTGGATAAAATCGTCTGCTAAATCAATAAATGCACAACATAGTTCATGGTCAAATAGAAAATTAATAATGCACTTACACCATCATCAAAAGTAATTATGATTTTCTTTTCTTTTAATTATCTTATATTATAATAATCATATTATAATGATTTTTGAAGGATCATGCGACACTAAAGATTGGAGTAATGATGCTGAAAATTCAGCTTTGATCACAGGAATAAATTACATTTAGAAATATATTCAAATAGAAAAAAAATATATTTTAAATTTGAAAAATATTTCACAATATTGCCGATTTTACCATTTTTATGAAATAAATGCAACCATGGTGAGCGTAAGATACTTCTTTCCAGGCACATACAATTTTTTTTTAAATTATTCCAAACTTTTGACCGCAGGTTAACATGATACCAGTCAGACTCTTGGGGATTAGCGTGTGTTTAGAGTGCATTCATTTGCTGTAATAAAAGTCATTACTGCTGATTAGATGATGAAAACTCAATCAGTGGCTGTAATGCTGGTTCAGCAGACGGTGAGAAGTGTTAGGCTGTACAACATTAATGACTGTCTAGAGTTGTTATTGTATCTGAGGCTAGTCGAAGAAGAAGAATACTGATTTTCTGAGGTTGGTTCAGGCAAACTTCTACTCAAGCCTGCAAGAGTGAAACAGATGTTATGTTTCAGATCTTAATTTACTCTACAGCTTCCCATGGTTCAGTCCCGTTTTCACTCTGGATGACCTCATGTTTGTTTAGTTAAATGATCGGTTGTTTTCTGTTTCTTGGGAGTCTGGAGAGTATCATACTTTATGTTAGGGATGCGCCGATTTGAAAATTTTAGTCGATACCGATAAACGATAATTCTTTATATTTGAAAGCCGATAACCGTTATATTAGCCGATATATCTAAATCCAAATTTTTAGATAATTTTCGAGAGCCTGAATACAAAAACAAAAGCCTCACCATTAAAAGCCATGTCTCAAGCCCCAAATTATAATGTTCTCATTATAATTTTATGTAGCCTATACGACAGACTTGCGCTGCACATGTTGGACTTGACTGTATTTTCCTTTTTAAAGTGATTCCCATCATATTTCAAGCAATTCAAAACTCAGAAATAATACATTATTTATCGGTTTTAATATATCGACCAAATTTTCTTATCGGGCCGATAACATTAAAAATCAACATATCGTCCGATACCGATATGGTGCCCGATATTTCCTGCATCCCTACTTTATGTTTCTCAGTTTTTTATAGGGATGCTCTGATTGGAATTGATTGATTGGTTTCATCACAAATTCTTTCATAACTGGTTGACAAAATACCGTTCTTTGGTTTATTGATAATCATATAAATAAGCAGAAAAGTACTAACAAACATTTTCAATTGACCTAATATAACAAGTTCGCTAACACAAAACATCCATATTAGGATACATGAGGACATACAGTAGCCTAAGCTTAAAGTGCAATTAACATAAAAACAACGCACAAGTGAAATAAAATTATTTTCAATGTCATTTGCATCGTTTGAATTATTTTATTTTCATTTATTTTTAAAAAGTAACCTATGACTTTGTGAGTAAATTCATTAAAGAACTGACTTGTGAATTTGTGAATACCAACGAGATGCGCTGTTTCTGTTTTAGCAAAAAGAACCGGATTAAAAAAGTATTTTGTTCGTGAATCGGAAAAGGGCAACTCAGTAGTAAGACTTGTTTTTTTGTCTCATTGCATTTAATTTAATCACATCATTCTCTATAGGGCACAGCTGATTGGTTCCTGCTGTATCAGTAGCCAATGAGCTCGCTGCTCAACTTTCAAATACTTGGTCAGCATTTGCAGCGTGCTTTCAGAAACCCTCCTACTTCCCCAGCTCCACCTGTATCTCCTACGGAATTGAGAAGGTCTTAAAAATTATGAAAATCATTTATTTATTTCTCATTCCTAACATTGTTCTTGTGCTGTCTCATGCAGTGGGAAGAGGTGAGCATCATGGACGAGAAGAACATCCCCATCAGAACATACCAGGTGTGTAACGTAATGGAGCCCAGTCAGAACAACTGGCTCAGGACTCACTGGATACGGCGTGGCCCGGCCCAGCGTATCTACATCGAGATTAAATTCACCCTGCGTGACTGTAACAGCCTGCCCGGCGTCATCGGCACCTGCAAAGAGACGTTCAACCTCTACTACCTGGAGTCTGACTCTGATAACGAGCGGTACACTCACGAGAGCCGCTTTGCTAAGATCGACACGGTGGCGGCGGACGAGAGCTTCACGCAGGTGGATATTGGTGATCGGATCATGAAGCTGAACACCGAGGTTCGGGATGTCGGCGTTATGAGCCGCACGGGCTTCTATCTGGCCTTTCAGGATGTAGGAGCTTGTATCGCGCTGGTTTCTGTCCGTGTGTTTTACAAAAAGTGTCCGCTAGCCGTGAGGAACCTAGCGCAGTTTCCTGACACCGTAACTGGGGCGGACACGTCATCCCTGGTGGAGGTGCGCGGCTCCTGTGTGAATAATTCGGAAGAGCAGGAGGTTCCCAAAATGTACTGTGGCGCAGATGGAGAGTGGCTGGTGCCCATCGGGAATTGCCTGTGTAACCCTGGATACGAGGAAAGGAATGAGCAATGTCAAGGTAAGACACTTCTGATGTTACAGTCAAACTAGCACAACCGATCTTGGGCAAAATGTTATAATTTTTCAGTTCTTGAGTTGTAATTTTAAATTGAATTGGCCACAGTCAGGTTCCAGAAGAATTATTATTTTTTCTCCATAATGGAATTGATTTTTAATAATAACTTGTAATTATGTAATAATTGTAAATATAAAAATAATTGATGGTGTATGCTTTTGTTGAAGCCATCAGGCTGCATTATTATCAAAATTCCTGGTGATAAACTACATTACCCATGATTCTGCAAAGAAATCTCCACCTATCATTTAATCTCTTAAAAAATTGGAGGAAAAAATTATTTACTGCTGCTCGCCCAATCCCATGAAGCACTGCGAAGGACGTAGAGTCAGTTTCCCTATGCTCTCAAATTACTTAACGTAAAATATATTTTATCTGTATGTATAATCAACATCTTGGAATACATTTTTTTTATTTGATTATGCCATTCGCAACGGGATTGTAGTTCTTTCCCTCGTTAAAGCTTTTAATTACAGAGTCTTGTGCCTTTGTCTTTTTTGTTAGATTTTCAAATACTTTTTTGCTTCAAATCAAAGTTTGTAATGCTTTAATCTCAGAGCTGGTTGACTTGGTTCATGGGTTAGTTATAACTCTTAAATTAAGACTTTTTAAAAATCCCTATGGGCAGAAAAAGTGGGAGGTGGTGTCTGTTGCATTCTATAAAGTTTCAAACATCTAATTAAACTTTTTTCAAAGCGTTTCTATTTAAAAATTGCAGTTATGAGTTTCTTTTTAAATTCATTTTAATACTGCTTCCTTACATGCAAATTGCAATTCTGCATCATGTTTGTTAATTTCAAATTCGGTTCAAATTCACTTCTGAATGGTGCACAACACTGCCATCCATCCATCTTTTTCCTTCTTCTTTCAAGCGTCTGTCATCAAGTGGTAATAATAGCACTTCTGATTGGTTTATCAGCATTTGTGGTTGCATAATAATGAGGACTGAGATTGTTCCTCCCATGAGACCGTTACGTGAGAACAAGAGATGCTGATTACAAACAGAGAGGACGAGAGGAGAGTTCTGTCCTCAACAAAGCGTTCTCACGGAACTAAGTTCATTATAATCATACTAGTTAGGCTCTGGACTTTGTAATTAACAGATTTTTGGCAACTTCATGCCACATAATAGGATGTGACTCACTGTGGATGTGTGTGTGAGAGAAAGAGAGAGAGGGATCGCGAGAGAAAGATGGAATGAGTTGAGGCATGTTATCAAGAATCTAAAAATGGCAGAGGGCCCCGAGTGTGATGAATGGATCCTTGGAGGAGAAAAAATGTAATTATCTTTAAATCTGACATCTCATTCTGCCATAGATCAAGCCAAATAAGAGCCTGTGACAATAATAAATATGTGTCATACAGAAGTGTTGACAGAGAAAGGGGAAAGTAGGACTTCTCTTGTTCTTAATGACTTCTAGACATGTGCTGCTATTTGTTGATGTGCCGCGAAGACGCACTGCAAACACTTTTCGTGGTTTCCATCGCGATGATGAGGGAAAGCCGGTGCCACCCTTGACCTTTGCCCCGAGAGGTCACAGATCAAAGGTTACGTCCTCGATCAGGCCGCAAGTGCAGTCATCTGGAGCTGTTTCAGGTTTCCTTAAGTGTGCGTCAAGTCTTTTTTGGAGTTTTTGGAGGGGAGTTGTGTTGCAGGCTGATTATTAGTTATTCAGATTATTAGCTTCCATGAATATTGATGGCATTTGAATCCACATTAATTATTCTGAAAATTGAAAACTAAATAGCAACATTTTATGGATTGTTTTCACACTTTGCATAGATATTTTTCGTGACATTTCCAGTATTTCCTACCATGGATGTCAATGTTATTTAGATTATTTAAATCGCCACATTGTGTAACTAATATATAATAAAATATGTATATATACATTATATATTCTTTTTTTAAGTAACAGTTCAGTAAACAATTCTTTTTAAAGTAAGAGTTGCATTACTTTTTGTCATCATCAGCTGGTTGAGACTCTTTTCAAAATGGAAATGCTTTGCTTGTATGTGGGTTTTTTTTATTCATACTGTAGTTTTCTGGTTTCACTGTAGACAGTTTTTATTCTCCACCATTATATCGCTGCTTCTTCCAGTTTTAAAATGAGGCGAAAACTTCAGAAGGTGAAACGCAAGACTTTTACACACCATGTAGCCATGTCTAACGAAACATCTCACACACATTTTATAGGTCTGCATGAGGACAATTTGCTGCTAAAAACATTACATTTAATGCATGTTATTATTTAGAAAAAGTTACCCCTGTATATACATTAACAGTACTGTGTGAATAACAGCAATGCATTACTTAGTAGTTTCTTCTGTAAAGCTGTATTGCATGTGAATCTGTGGGATGTAGTCGACACTATTGTTGGGCTTCTTCAGGGTTGACGTTGTGCTGAAAGGAATCTGCAGTTGCAATAGAGTCTCGGGGTTCTGTGAGAGTTTTTGGGGGGAGCTGAAGAAGAGGTCTCGGACAGGTCAAAGGTCACTGACTCTTCCATCCATCTCTGACGCTTGGCTGACAGCTGGAGAGAGAAGAAATTAATTAAGACATCAAAACTCTTGACAGCTGAGGTTCCACAGGATGCCATGGAGACTCGGGAGCTCTGATCTCGGCTCCTGGGGCCTCATTTATAAAACTGTGCGTAGAATCCTTACTAAAAGTGTACGTGCGCCCGAAAGCCAAAAAATATTCAGACTTATAAAACCGTGCGTACGCCAGAACCTGCGCAGAATTCCCTTTATAAATCCCAGCCAGCGGAAGATTGTGCGCACATGCGCACAATCCACCCCGAAATAACCATACATGGAGATTAGAGGTCGACCGATTCATCGGTTTTGGCGATTAATCGGCACCGATAGTTGATTGGTGGAACTATCGTTATCGGCAAAAATCCACACCGATAGTTTTTCCGGGTTGCGTCCGTTGCTGGAGCGGCTGAGAAGTGCGCGCGGTCATTACACAGCACGAGAGCGCTGGGAAGAGACTGCTGGCATTATACAGAGCGAGAGCGGCCTCTAGAGGACAAATAACAAACTATCACTGGCTGAGTTGTTTATGTTAACACCTGAGGCAGCGCGCAGCACGGAGAGAACACGCAGCGAGAGCGCTGACACTTCAGACGCGCATTTAAAACACAGACAGCGAAATGGTATGAATACATAACACTAAAGTACATATTGCCATATCATTATAAAGTAATTCATTTGTTGACTAGATGCTGCATCAGCAGAGAAAGAACATTAGTTTGCCATCGAGGCTGTGAGGACTCTAACATTACTTCAGTCAAGCGTTTATAACAATTGTGACAAAAACACACGCAGACCTGACCCAAATGTTTTATGGCGCAATTGTTACCATCTATTTGCATTATTTTATATCCGGCTGGTCACTTTTATGCATTCATTAGCCGACGAAATTGCATATTTAAAATTAGTGACGTGATTGCTTTCTCAACATTGATGTTCATGCAGCCGACAGAAACAAACAAATCAGAAACGCGTTCTATTTCAGATTTTTTTAATTACAATACATCTTGTTATTTTGATTAGATAATCATCAGGTGTTCTAAAATAGAAGCAAATAAAGTGAGAGGCTATATTAGCTACATATACGTAATACAGGTCTTTATTACATTTTAATGGCCATCTTTAAGCACGACTCTTTGTAATTATATGAAATGGTAACACTTTACAATAAGATTCCATTTTTAGCATTAACTAAGGTTTTACTATGCATATCCTCATCTGCATATCATTTGCATATGATTATTCATCCACATGATAACATGTTTAACGGTACAAGACATTAGGAAAATATGAAATACGGATGTGCCGTCACATTACATTAATAAAAATCATTTAGTAGCCCATCCTTCCCTTGTTTTTTAAATAAATAAAATAAAATAGTGCAAAATGCGTTTCAGAGAAAGTTTTTCTCAATCTTTTCCACTAGCCAAATAGTATTTTAATTGATTTATATTTACCAGATAGACCTTGTTCTGCACTATTTGCACAAAACCATTTTCTCAGACAATCTGTTATCATGATAAGCAATTATGTAGTTAACACATTAAAACATAGACAGCATGCCAGCGGAAAAGTGTTCAAAAGCATTACATCCACAACAAATATTTATATTTATTGAATATAAAAATGTTGTAACTTCTCAGTAATGATTTCATGTAGTTTAAAGGGTTAGGTCACCCAAAAATGAAAATTAAGTCATTAATTACTCACCCCCATGCTGTACCAACCCCGTAAGGCCTTCGTTCGTCTTCGGAACACAAATGAAGAGAATACTTTTTGTGCGAAAAAACAAACAAAAATAACGACTTTATTCGACTATTCCTTTTCTTCCTTGTAGGCCTGAAACGAGACTTCAAGAGATTTCCACGACGCGCACGCGCGAGAACTGAACTGAAGTAGTTGAAGGAGATCGCAATTCTCGCGCATGCGTCGTGGAAATCTCTTGAAGTCTCGTTTCAGGCCTACAAGGAAGAAAAGGAATAGTCGAATAAAGTCGTTATTTTTGTTTGTTTTTTCGCACAAAAAGTATTCTCGTCGCTTGATAAACTTATAGTTGAGCCACTGTTGTGACATGGAATATTTAAACATTTTCTTTAATGACTTTCTGGGCCGTCCGGTGTCATTCCCTTAGGGAACCTATGGAGGAGTGATCAACCTTTCAGATTTAATCATAAATATCTTCATTTGTGTTCCGAAGACGAACGAAGGCCTTACGGGGTTGGTACAGCATGGGGGTGAGTATTTAATGACTTAATTTTCATTTTTGGGTGAACTAACCCTTTAAGTGTTTAACACCATTAATGAGAATGGCATATTTAATCTAAATGTTTATATCAGAAGTAAAACATAGTTTAAATCATTCATTTATTTATTTAAACTGTTGTTGTGAACATGCACTGTATTTATGATGGACTCATAATGAAGATTTACGGTTTTACTTCATCTGCGTCAGTTTCACTAAACGGCCCAACTCACTCGCTGGCGTGGATATTTTATGATGGATATTTGCTTCAAGTGATAGGTTTGGTGAGTGAAATTATATTTGTATTATCTTTTTGTATATGTATAATTTTCTTTAGGTTTTCTGTCTAAAAGTGACCAAAAAGACATTTAACTCGAGCTCACCATCGGTGTCGACAAAACACATACTCTTCTAAAAGAGCACGGTCAAGAGCATCCTTACGGTGCACACTTATTTACACCAAGTTTATTTTTTATAAATCCTTATATGTGCGTGGAAAATGCGTACGCATATTTCTATGCCCATTTTGTGCGTACGCAACGTTTATACATGAGGCCCCTGGTCTCTATATGGGCCCGATGGGGGACGGCAAGAGAGAAGCTGCTGTTTGTTCTGTGTGATTTAAAGCTGCCTGTTGCATGATCAACAACACCCACAAGACAGATACATCTTTACAGTCTCAACTGTTTGTTAGACAGAAATTATATTCAAGGGAGAACAAATAGGGATTTATACTTATTTCTTCTGCTTGATCTTACATGTGTCTGAGTTAAGATAAATTAGATTTTGAAATTAAAAGGATAAATAATACAATTAAACATATGTTTTTAATGAAAAATAATGCTATATATTCTTTGTCTGTCAGTTGGTTCTTTCTAGTCCAAAACAGTTGCATTACTTTTGGCTTGGAGGTTTACACTTGGCCTGCAAATGATATATCTTTAAAGGTGACCTATTATGTTCCCCTTTTTACAAGATGTACCGTATATACCCGAATATAAGACAAGGTTTTTGTCCTAAAAATAGGCTGAAAAATGGGGGGTCGTCTTATATTCAGGGTCATCTTATATTCGAGTGGAGGAATCGATTGATAGCCTTTTTCTCCCTTTCTCCTTTCTTGGAAAAAACGAGCGCGTCGCTTTCATTATGAGCGCGCGCCTACATTTGAAATAACGAACTTGAGCGCGCAAAAGATGCGATATGTGAACAGGGGGGGCGGGTCTCTGCTCGCTTGTCTCCGTCCGCTCTGGCATCCTCTGTGAACGGCGCTTTTTCTTGCACGGCTCGAGCAGAGGGAGAGAGAGAGAGAGAGAGCGGGAGCCGGATCGTCGTCGAAAAAGGCCAGACGACCCCGCAGAGTGGACCAATCCATCCCGTCACACTCAGGGCAGCCGCAGTCATGGCCAATCAGGAAGCGCATATGTGCCGGTCTCCGCCGACGAGCGGGCCTCTACACGAGGCACCGGTGATGCGAGGCATTTGGAACAACGCCTCGGAAATTTGCTCTTAAAATTATTTTCTGTTGAAAACCAGATTTTTCCCCCAAAAATAAGTCTGGAAAATGGAGGGGTCATCTTACATTCAGGGTCGTCTTATATTCGGGTATATACGGTAATATAAATCTATGGTGTCCCCAGAATGTGTCTGTGAAATTGCAGCTCAAAATACCCCCAGATCATTTATTATAGCTTGTCAAATTTGCCCCTTTTTGGGTGTGAGCAAAAACGCGCCGTTTTTGTGTGTGTCCCTTTAAATGCAAATGAGCTGGAGCTCCCCGTCTCCGTTCAGAAGACAGCTGATCCCTTACACGAGCTTTCGGATAATGGAAATAACAAAACACGCAAATCTCATCCACAATCTCAGAAGTTCCAGTAGCGGAGTGCAGCCTTACGGAGAGACTCAGGAAGAGGTTGCAACTTTTAGACGCTCCTGGACGTTTCTTGAATGGTTTGTGGATACAGTATGTAGTTGTTGTGGAGTTACATTGATTCATCTCATCAACTTGCATGTACTGTCATGTTTAACTTTTACACAAGGTGACACAGTTCCCTGAGGTCTTTATAAGACAGCTGTGACATTTTTTGGTCAAATATCGCTCTGTGCTCTTCTGTGCAGCAACGACAGAACAGTTTGCATGCTTTGCTTGAGCTTTTGCCATCGCGTTAGAACTGGTTACACTGTTGTCGCTTGGGAAAACCAAATGTCGGCATGTAAAATACTTTTGTATTTACACCCAAGCAATGCAATAGTGTTATAAATGAAGTCCATGTGGCTATTATGGCTGAAGTTTGAAAGTACCCATTTTATGTTTGATCTAATCTGAGCTACGAACGAGCAATCTGTGAGCCTTAATATTTCCTCTGGGTAATGAAGGAAAGGACAGGAGCGGAAGGCATTAATCTCTCTCACCTTTTCTTCATCACTTTCCTTGTGCTTTTTTTCTCGTGCCATTTATTTGAGCTGAGGGGAAAGTCTGTGTTCCAGCTTTTTGTGGCCTCTTTTTTTTTTTTCTCCGACATGCCTGAACGGTTTAACCACACACCAGGCTAAAAGGAACAGGTCAGAGTTTACCTCTGCCTGAAGAGCTCTGGACAACCCAACCCAGATCCTCACCAGAGGAAGCAGAGATAGAAAGAGTCCTCTGTGTGTGAGTCGAACATCATTACAGAGGTGTTGAGAGCTGTTTCTGGTCTGGATGGTGTTCTGTTCCCTCAGTTCTTTATCTCCAAATGTCTCTCTCAACGCCGACTCTCCGCCGTCTAAAAGGAGCGTGACAGAAGCGAGAGGGACAGCACCACCGTAACATTGATATAATGTTGCAGCTCGCTGACAGTCCCTTATATTAACCAGACTTAATGGACTTTCTGGAAGTCTTAAAAGGGAACGACAGGAGACGTGTGTTGCCTCGGCTGACCTGAATTTCCCTCTCTCGTTTCAGTCAAATTCAGCTCTGATTCAGTGCACCCGTACATCACCTACTCATGTTGCTCAAAATAGAGAGCATTAAGCAAACTTCTTATTTAAGAGACAAAAAAGAACCATAAAATTATCCATATGACATGTGCTGTGTTTCAAGTCATATGAATTTTTCCTAAAATACCATATTTACACCTGGCAGTGAATAGTGACTTAAATTTTAGTCCGTTATCATATGACTTCAGAAAATCGTACACTGGTATATCGTAAGTCATACACTATTATCATTTTTATTTTTTTCACCAACAGTTTCAGCCAAGTATATTTAAAATGTTTAATGCAAGAAGTACAATAAAATTATACTTGTTAATACTTGTACAAATTATACTTGAACTTTCCACACTATTGTCACGGTGTGGCGTAGGCTGAAGAAGATGAAGAGGCAAAAAGCTCCAAGACAAACTTTTACTATAAATATAACTCCAACAGGCAGGATGAACACGCACGCACGCACGCACGCACGCACGCACGAAGCACAAAAAGTAAAATGTGCTGTTTTTGCATGAAAACTGTGTCGCTGCTTTATTAGTCATTTCCGATAATGTGGTTTGGCGTTAGGACAAGTTGTAGTGTTTTAACCATCAGTGTTGGGTTTTGCTATCTTGCTGGAAGTTCTGTATTGTTTTCTCTCTCGCACTCCCTTTCCTTCTGCCTTTGAATTTGTCTTTTATTTTCTGTCGAGAGGGGGTTAAAAAAGACAGAGAGAGAGATAGACATGCAGTAAGAGGAAGGGGGAACAACAAAAGACAGAAAGACAGCGAGAATAAAGGAGGTGATCGCAGAGAAAAACAGATTTGTCAGCACACAGGGAAGGTCAGCGCCCTCCTCTCAGACAGGAAAAGACGAGAGAATGAAAAGGAGCTGATGTCTAGTGAAAGAGAGGTTTTTAGGTGGTCTTTGATTTCTTTTCCTCATCATTCACTTCGCGTTCCCTTTAAACATCCCTTTGATGTGATGACAGACGCTGTCTCTTTCTCTCTCTCTCTGTTTCTCTCTTCGCTCTCCTGTAACAATGGGCTGTGATTGCAAGGTTTTGAGTAGTAATCTTAAGCTCGTCAAACCGTAGGAGGTGTGTAGGTGGTCTTTTCTCAGTTTTAGTCTTCTTTGTGATGGCATGATGGATGTAAAGAGGTGTAAAAACTTAATGCGTTAGATAGATACTCTTTTAATACAGTGAGAAAGTCTGTTTCAAAAGCTAGTGAACTGAACTCCCTTGCTGTTCTTCTAAGGCAGCATCGTAACTGGTACAGTAACAAAACAATACACTTAGTACACACAAATATCACTGAACTATTTTATTTGTTTTTTTTTCTGAATATTGCATACATTTTTCTATGCAAAGCATGCATGTACATTTTTGAATTTATAATACAGCATATGGGTGCTGGCTGTCTTGGAGCAGGGATAACATTCTTGATTATTTCTATGATGTCCTAAAATTATGTCCTCTCTATGTTTTGAAACGGATCCATACTAATTTGTAGCACAAACAGACATTAGTGGTTTAGCAATTGACCCACTGAAGCTTCAGGCACAAAGATGTTCAATATCATTGACACATTTGTTTATGTCAGCCAATAATTTACTGTATCAGCATAAATTGATCACAGTGTGTGTGTGTGTGTGTGTGTGTGTGTGTGTGTGTGTGTGTGTGTGTGTGTGTGTGTGTGTGTAAAAAAAAGCTTTTTTAGGCAGTGCAAGGAACCATAACTTTTCACCAAACAGCCATTGAAGCCAAGAAGATTCAAAATATTCAATGCAAGAAGTTAAATATAAAAAATTTCCACCATAGACATCTATTGTTTTATACTTTCCACACTGTTTATAATATAATATAATAATATTTCTATATATAATGAATTATTTTATATAGAAGATATTTTATTTTTATGTAAAAAAAAAAAAGAAGACATTTATGTAAGACTCAGCGACTTAATATTGCGTTATGATGCAGTCAAATCATTGAAATAGATTTTGAATCAAATAATTGAAACTAGCAGTTTGAACTAATTCACAGAAATGAATCAACTTGGCCAACTTTAAAGCCCAGCCCTAATGCACATAGTACATGACAGCATACCATAGACTTCTATTGTTTGTCTTCTATTGTTGCTATAGAGAAACGGCTATTGAATGTTTAGAATCACTGAAACAATTTTGATTATATTTATGAAGGATTTTTACCTTTGAGAATTGATTGAGAACTGACCGCGTGTCTCTGTGACCTCATTCCTAAAGGTCAAGAGAAAGTTCCAAAGGTTAAGGGTCAAAATAAGAGAGTTTGTCATGTCACTGCTGCCATATTCATCATGTTGCTCCGCCACAGCATCATTACGTTCACGTGTATGTGTTTGTACTATAGATGTGTTTTTTTATTGTGTGTTTGTTTTCCCAACAAATCAATAGAAAGGTACCAAATTCCCTGCTGTTCTCCCACTTCCCATAAACACACACATACACACACATGCACAATGGAAGGTGTTGCAACTCCAGACAGTCTGTCGTCCCGCATTTCCAGATTTTTAGATAAACAAACTAAAAATACACACGCTCATTTTTTTTTACCCTGACCCTATAAGTCACATACACACATGTTATCAAAACCGAAAACTCATCCCATGATGTATCATGCTATCAGTGTGTCACATTTTTTTTAGTAGGGAATGTCAGAAATGGTTTTGCATGAAGAGTATTTATAGATTCACCTTAACACACCGCGTGTGTGTGCGTGTGTGTGTGTGTGTGTGTGTGTGTCTCATTTGCATATCCTCCAGTGTCAAAACTTCCTGTATTAGAAAATACTGCCACAACTTTTCATGTATAACAATGTGTGCAGACCTTGCCAGAAACACACTCATCTCTCTTTAATCACTCCATTCTTTTCTTTTCGTGGTAGTTGCTATTAAAACCCTGTGGTTTTATTAATTGCACTCGGATTTTAAAGACCCCTGCAGACCTACAGGGTGTACGCGATTTCACCACAGATAAACACGCAGTAAATTTTGGGAAATTCCTCTCCCTGAATGGTGGAAGTTGGTGTACGTGTTCAGGAGAGCATGAAGTTCGTCATTTCAGGAAGTCTTGCATCAATACCTTCTAAAACCTGCCAAATCTGTTTTATTAAAGCAACAAGCTTTGACACAATATACCAACAGCATTGTGGTTTCATGATGTATATTAATAAATAAGTCAGCCACACCTTTGATGAAGTAAATCATGTGTCCATGTTGAGTGTTGTTGAGGAGAGGTCAAGCTCAGGTGACAGATGTATGTCAAATTTACACTGCAAAAGTGGAAAAACGCACTTCTGAAATATAATTTTGGTGTCTTTAGTTTACACAGACTGTTTAATGTTGCTCAGAGGTGGCATGAATGCATTTACACAGCATTTCTACTATATATGTATATATATACTATATGGCATTACGTCTTGAAATCAAATTTTGAGCAGGCATAGGGCAGTCTCAACTCAGCTTTGTAAAGATGCCTTTAGAGTCATAATTCACCCACAATATATAAAGTAAATTAGCTTTGTGTGAAGAACAGGCCAAAGTGTTGTTATTCACTGAAAATCTTTCAGTTGAAGAATTTATTCAGAATTTTAAATGTTTGTGCTTTCCTCATGTTTATCGCGTTCGGGATCTCGATTCAAACACCCACATGATCTCATTCTTAAATAACAATGATTTGGCCACGTCTATTAAACCTTTGCGATCAAAATAGAGCAAATAATCTGCTTCAAATAACGATTGTATCGATTACATTGTCACTGTTAAAAGTTAAAAATGTATTTGGCATCGAATCATTAATTCGAGAGATTCGTTTAGAAATGCTGATTCATCCAGTAATGAAACAAGTGAAGTATTTAGTTAGTCATTAAATCATTCAAATTGATTTAAAAAAAAAAAATTCATTTAAATTAATTAAACATTTACATAATTGACTGAAGCAATTAACATTTTGTCAGAACCTCTAGTAAAATACATGTTGTTTTGTTTAGTTGTCGGTTCAGAATCGTGATCTCTGTTTGAAAGAAAAAAACGAATTTTATTTGCGATTCTCAAATTTATCCAGAATCGTGCAGCTCTATATTATATTTTTTATTAATATTGTGAATTAGCTTTTTTTTTTTTACATTTTACGTTTTTTATTTTATTTTAGCTTTTAATTTAGTTTTTCAATATTTTTTTTTTACATAACAACCTCTGATTTACCAAACAAATTGATATTTTTGAATATCGTGAATATGAATGAATATTTTTTTTTATTGCTCACAGGTAGTTATTTTATAGCTCAGCAAACCTAACGGAGTTCCTAGGATATTCAAATTAATTAACCAATCATACCATTGATCAGCTCTACCAAACTTGGATGTCTTTTTTTCCAGTAATAAACAAACATTGTTTAGTTGTTTTGATTGATACTGTGAAGCAGCTTTGATACAATCTGTATTGTGAAAAGCGCTATATAAATATATTTGACTTGACTTATGTTTCATTTAAGTACCAAGGTTGTCTCAGATGATTCTTGACCAAATAGTACGATTTTAGAGCTAAAAAATAAATGTCAATAGCAGCTCAGATCATTTGGTGAATTTGATGAGAAATATCTGAGTTCATATTCACATCTTGCTAAATCTGAATCTCAGTTGAAACCCTACAGGAGATGTGAGAAACTGAGAGTCTTTATTTTCTCCAATTGCTCTTGATTTAATCTCATTGCTTTCTAGGAGCAACAGTTGAGATATTACGAAGATCTCATGTGATGCTTTTCTCTGCTTGGGTAGTGAAGATGCCAGATGAGGACCAGTATCAAAAACTCCACATGACCATCAATATCTACTTAAGAGTTAAAGGAGATGTGCTTTAGTTCAGGTTAATATTATTAATAGAGCTCGTCGGAGGCATCGGGAGATGGACGACTTCCTCTGGTAATGAGAATAGAGTTTGTTAAGGTGAAGTCGGGCTTGTATGAATCGGTTAGTGTTGTAGGCCTCAGGGTGGGGTCAAGGTCAACATGTGGAGCGAGTGAGTCATCAATCAATGTGATCCGCTCGCCCTCTGCATGTTTGTCATCAATCACACTGATGGACCCGTGTGTGTGTGTGTGTGTGTGTGTGTGTGGGGGGGGGGGTGGGGGAGGGGAAAGGGGGAAGGGGGGGGGGGGGGGGTCAGAGGTAATTGTTAATTAGTGACTAAACCATGTAGAACAACAGATGCCAGACCATGAGACAAGAAGCCAATTTATGTTTGTGTGTGTGTGATCTTCCATGCCCTCAGGAGAGGAACCTGATCTTGATGTTTTTGTCTAAAAAAATCCTAGTGCTCTGTAAACCATCATTACACACACACACACGCGCGCACTTATCTAGCTATCTAAATTGAGACTTCCCATTGACTTCTGTTTATCTTAAAGGGATAGTTCACTTGAAAATGATCTCCTCATCATATCACACCAAGTAATTTTTTTTTGTGGGGAAAACAATTGTTCATCTTTTCCATACAGTGAAAACAATTTTAATGTACCGTATATACCCGAATATAAGACGACCCTGAATATAAGACGACCCCCCCATTTTCCAGACTTATTTTTGTGGAAAAAATCTGGTTTTCAACAGAAAATAATTTTAAGAGCAAATTTCCGAGGCGTTGTTCCAAATGCCTCGCATCACCGGTGCCTCGTGCAGAGGCCCGCTCGTCGGCGGAGACCGGCACATATGCGGTTCCTGATTGGCCATGACTGTGGCTGCCCTGAGTGCGACGGGATGGATTTAACCCTGCGGGGTCGTCTGGCCGTTTTCGACGACGATCCGGCTCCCGCTCTCTCTCTCTCTCTGCTCGAGCCGCGCAAGAAAAAGCGCCGTTCAGAGAGGATGCCAGAGCGGATGGAGACAAGCGAGCAGAGACCCTCCCCGCCCATTCGCATATCGCGTCTTTTGCGCGCTCAAGTTCGTTATTTCAAATGTAGGCGCGCGCTCATAATGAAAGCGACGCGCTCGTTTTTTCCAAGCGCGTCCGCGCCGCATCGAGATCCTCGGCGCTCTCGTCAGTCGACGGCGCGGGAGAAAAAGGCTATCAATCGATTCCTCCACTCGAATATAAGATGACCCTGAATATAAGACGACCCCCCATTTTTCAGCCTATTTTTAGGACAAAAACCTCGTCTTATATTCGGGTATATACGGTATATATATTTTTTTTATTTTTTTATTTTTTTTTTATCGTCCATATGTTCTTTTGTGGACTTAAATTTCAGTCCTCAGTTCCTCAAGTAAAGTTTTATTCATCAAATAATCCTTATAAAAAATTATCATGGTTTCCACTAAAATATGAAGCAGCACAACTGTTTTCAACATTGATAATAATCATAAATGTTTCTTGAGCAGCAAATCATCATATCAGACTGATTTCTGAAGGATCATGTGACACTGAAGACTGGAGTAATGATGCTGGAAATACAGCTTTGATCACAGGAATAAATTACATTTTTACAATATATTCAAATAGAAAACAGTCATTTTAAATTGTAATAATAATATATGGTTGATCATATAAATGCAGCCTTGGTGAGCATAAGAGACTTCTTTCAAAAACATTACAAAATATGACCTCGAACTTTTGACCGGTAGTGTTTCATAGTTGAAAAAGTCAAAGAGATTTGACATGCAATCTCTTAATAATGCCATTATTACTCAGTAAATAATGCCAGAATTTTCATTTCAAATGCATAATTTATCTTCTTAACATGAGCGTCTGTGTTGAAGATTGAGAAATAAGCGACAACAGTTTTAGAGTAGATTAAAGAAAATAACAAGAGAAGAGAAAATCAGAGATAATCAGAACAAGACAAGACATTCAGGATGTTGTTTAATTAAAAGTATAAGACGCTCATAAAGCGTCTTCTGTGTGTGTGTGAGTATTTTGAGGAGTGATTTTCAGTCCACCCACTGAAGCAGTCCGTCTCTCATCGTGACTCGTCCGTCTCTCAGCGTCTCACTAATGGAAAGACGTTGATTTGAGGGGTCAGAAATGTTACTGATATGCTGACACTACTGGTTACTGACACGGCTGGAATGTGTGTTGGAAACCAGAAGACGCTTTTCTTTGTCCCCTTATCTCAGAGGGTCTTGTCATGTAGTGTGTGTTTGGATGTCTGTGAAGGTTTTTCTCTACAAAAAAGCTCATTCAGTTCAGTGAAGATTAAGTTCAGTGGGAAGAGCGAATGAGAGATGATTTCCTCTTCCTTTGGCGTCTCCTGCACCTCTGGATCAATCTTAAACCGAGATTAGAGTCCGAGATTGATGGTGATAATCTGTTCCCTTCATTAGGATTAGCGAAGGAACATCTAAGAGCCTTAGGAGATCCTTGCGCCGTTTAGTTTTTCCTTCCAGTTTCTGTTTATTTATATTTCTCAAGTTCTTCTTTACTCCTAGGGTTTCCAGCAACATTTAACCTTATAAAGCCTACTGTATTATATTATACAATATATATATATATATATATATATATATATATATATATATATATATATATACTATATTTGGATTTCTCTATCTGTTGCACACAATCTACTACACACCTTTTGTCGCCTGATTGATAGTGTATACGTTCTTATCAAGTAAAAGGCATTTTAGTATCATTCTAAACATGTCCAATTTTGTGTCACTTTTTGCATTAAAATCAGATTTTTTAAGATGATTGATTACTGGATTTAATGTTTTGTTTTGAAGAATCATGTTAAAATGTGAATAACAAATATGATACATTAGGCTCTTGAATGTTTATTTGTACATCTCTCAATCATCATTGTATCGCATTGCATTTTATGTTTTGCTCCCAAAATAAAAATGATAGAGCTCTGATCATTTTATAATTTAAAAAGAAATAAACTTTAATTTTAATTATAGAGCTCTGATAATATATTCTTACTAAGACGTATATTATTGGCAGATAACAACTGATATTCATTTTATGCATGTGAGATCAGAATTTCATCTGAATGTTTGACCATATAAATAACAGCATCTGCTCCAAATTGCATATTTTTGCAAGTTTGGGCCTCTGAATAAAGGCCTATGAGCTCCATATTTTCACTATATCATACTATATGATCCATAAAAGCCTGACATTTCTGATTCTCAAAAAAAGAAAAAGCATACCGGTATACAAACTTTTTTTAAAGATTTTTTTTCTTTCATTTTTAAACAATTCGATTTTTATTTCATATGTCAGGCTTTACAGGGTTAAGCATGCAAGAAAGACTTCCTTTGTGTTCGTATCATATGTAATATCGTTAAATGCAAATAAAAAAAACATTTGCATTTTGAAATGAGTTATTAAAGGGTCATGAAACCCCCCTCTTTCAGCTCAAGTCTAGCTCACAATCTTTTTGAAAAATGCAACTTAAATGGGCGTGGATGGCTGTGAGAAGGGGTGTGGTAAGGCTATCACTGTCATCGCCAGTATGCCATGCATATCGACTGTCACTAAAAACAGTGGTAAAACGTGAGGAAATGCTAGATTTTTTTTATAGCTGGCAAAGTTAAAGTCTTATGAAATACGACACTTTGTGATTGTCCTTTCAAAAGTAACTGAATGCCCTGCTATATTAGCCTAGTAAGCCTACAGTAATCGTAATTCTATTGAGAACATATTAATGTAGGCTACATGTATAATTATAATGTCATTATAAAATATATAGTTGTTTATAGACACTATACATATATTTGAAAATTATTACATTTCCGCTTAAAAAAAACGTTCCGTGCATAGCCTAGATCTACGCACCCCCTGAACCCCCATAATAAAGAGGGCTCTGTGGAGGTGGATGACTTCTCATTTTAGACACACACACACACACACACCTCTGAAGGGATAGAAAAGTCCTCGGGACTTGGTACCGCATCACTCGCAAGACGCAACCTGCATTGGTTGTCAACAAGGCGAAGTCCACCATTCTCCAATTCTCGAAGCTCAAAAATGTTTGCGGCACACACGTTTAGATGTGTCCGTGGTTGATGGAAAACCAACCGCCCGGAGCCAGAGTCCAGCCCGGGCAGCATCGCGGAGAAACATATTCAACCCAATTGGACTTTTGCACCACGAAAACAAACACTTGCGTGCGTCCCATGATTGCCTCTCTCATCTACTACGCGATATCACAGTTTGACATGTCTGTCACTGGAAAGATCCACATGGTGTCATGAATAATTAAGAGACAGTGTCTTCTCATAGGATATGAAAACTCAGTCTCATTAATAATTATGAGACACCGATGAGTCATCAACGCACTATACTGTGCTCTGCCACGTCACAGCCTGCGATGAAGATTTTAAACCCGGAAGACGAAAATAGCGGAAAGAAACTAAAATTTAACCATTTTACCCTACTATTAAATCTAACAGATGCTAACATTGTCTTCAATGGTGTTCAACACACATACCTCTGATAAAATCTCAGAAAATTTGGTTTAGGGTTTCATGACCCTTTAAGGGGCCGTTTACACAGCAGTTTTCAACTAAAAACGGAAAAATTTGTTTGTGTTTTGGCCGATCATTTACACGACACCAGCATTTGGGGGCCTGAAAATGCAAATTTGTGAAAGCGTTGACATCATGCACATGCGTATTCCGTGTTCAATCTATAGCCGTGTAGTTTCTTTACAAAGTGACATCATCAACTACTGGCCTGACATGAATAGAGGGAATGCATTAACGTCACTTCCCCGCCGGAACACGCCCCCCTCAGTCGGACTGAGTGGCAGAAGAGCTGCTGCGTGACTGGAGTTAATAAGGGAAACAGCGAAAACGCGAGTAAAACAAACTGTTATCAGTTTAAACTAAAAGTTGGACTCGATATAGTGTTCCTTACAACTTATCAAAGATCCAGTGATGCATGGATATTGACATTCAGCCAGGAATCGTGTTTCCTGACATTTATATGTGCCTGATTTCGACGCCCGGGAAATAAATTAAGAGAATTTGCCTGTAAACGTTTTATATAAATAGAATATAGATAGGTCTAAATCCGAGTGATCACTTACATTAATGTTATACTGTATATCATCATATCGTCCAGCCCTAAAACTTGTATAGTTTTTTGTCAGTGTTTATTTAAAAACATCCAATTATGCAGAATATAGTCTGTTCTGTAGCTTTTTGCAGTCTGTAAAAATATACAGTACCTCAGATTTCTGGTCAAATCTAGTTGTACAGTCAATCGCAAAGCTCTTTCCAGTTTTAGATGTGTTTGTGTGTTTTTCACGGCATTCACGCTGAAAACAAATGCCGCCGCTCAGTCTTTTTGCCACTTGTAGGCGTGACCGCATTCACTCCGGCCGACGGTGACGTCATGCGCATACCCTCTATAATACAGCGCTTTAGTCGCTTTCACAGATCATGTGAACGGGGATCATTGTGAAAGCGTTGTCGTCTGTACGTGAAAATGCAAAGGATATACGTTTCTATTTTTAGTTCATCGTTGTCGTGTAAACACCTTAAAATACATGACTTTTGGGTGGCTGGAACTCATTTATTTGACTTTTATGAAATGTATCTGTTTGCAATCCCATTCATGGCTACTTTTGAATGGTTATTAATGCAACAAACTGCTTTTTGCTATCATATGTTTTAGTTACCACATCTACCAGCAGGAGAGAACAGGATCATGCTAACCAGCCAAACCTTGACCTCATGTTCCCGTTGTTTCTGTTGGGTCTCTGGAGTCGGGTAGAAGTTTATAGTAGTGTGCTGGAGTCTAAGGCATCTTTCATCCTCCCAGTTTTCATCCATATGTACAGAGACGTCTAAACACTGAGCGATGATCGCATGTGTGTTTGCACGTAAATGAGTGATAAGGACGATGAAACGCAGTGTTTTTCAGGCAGGGAGGAGCAGGAGGACACGACACGCTAGATTATTTAAACATCACGCATTCTTTATTTATGATGTCAAAACATGTTTTACTCAGATATATGGATGGGAGAATTAAAGGTGACTGGTGCATGCAGGGAAAACACCCAGAATTCCTCATTCATCATCCTCTGGTCTCTCTTGACTTCACCTCCCTTTCCTGGCTTTTCTCTCCATCATAAATGCATCATTGTTTTGTGTGTGGAAAACTGGCGGCTTTTCATCTTCCATCTATGATTATTTCATAATCGAATCATTTAATAATGATTCATAATAATCTGATTCATACGTGTTATCTGTATTTACACAGAGTTAACGTCATCCTGCATCTCTCTTCTCTCGTAGTGTGTAAGGTGGGCTACTACAGGTCTCTTTCTTCAGACGGTGGTTGTCGTAAATGTCCACTGCACAGTTACTCCATGAAAGAAGGAGACACTTCCTGTGATTGTGACCAGGGATATTACAGATCGGAGACCGATCCGGCTGCCATGCCTTGCACACGTGAGTTAAACGCAAACATACGCACCAAGTGGGTGAAACACGTTTTTTGGAAACTGCTATGATGGTGATTTGCATGGACCTTGGAGAACCATGTAAATGGGTATTTGAGTGACTTTAAAGATTTTACTTTAAAATAGATTTGAATATTTTACTATATTGGGTCAAATAGTAAAGTTTCCATTTAATACGCATCTTTATTAATAAAAAAAATGTTAAAACCAGATGTTCCCTCTTGAATAATTTATAGCTGCATAATGTCATTTGATTTCAAAATTAAATTTGAATTTATTACAAATTAGCTTTAAAAGGAAAAAAGAGCTGAGCATATTGTCCGAAAAATGTAAATAAAGAAATAATTAATTGAAAGCAAAATCTGTAATGTATGCCGTGCATGGGCATGTGATTATTTCTGTTCACATCCTTTTATGTGCAGCAGATGTTCCTCACATCAAATAAATTAATTTAAATGAGACTGTATCAGTCTCACTCTACCAGCTGTCCGTCTGTCCTCTCTCTCTCTCTCTCTCTCTCTCTCTCTCTCTCTCTCTCTTCCATACTAATGACCAGCTCTGTCTCTTTGTATAACAGACGCTGTTTTTCCTCTCCTTCTGTTTTAGTTTTTTCTCTCATCCTCCTATTCATTGGGGATGAAAAGTTTTAACGTATACAGAACGGTACACACACACACACACACACACACACTAATACAATTTAACTATGGAACAATAAGTGTGGCTCATCCAATCAGAATATGTAATATGTAAATTCATATATATATAAGGCTGCATTTATTTGATCAGAAATACAGTAAAAACAGCAATATTGTGAAAATTATTACAGATTGAAAATAACAATTTTCTCATTTGAATTTGATAATGTAATTCATTCTGTGATCAAAGCTGCATTTTCAACATCATTACTCTTCAGTGTCACATGATCATTCAGAAATGAGTATAATATGCTGATCTGCTGCAGAAATATTTCTAATTATCATCAGAGTTGAAAACAGTTGTGCTCCTTAATATTTTTGTGGAAACATACATATATGCAACCTTGTTATTTTAAAATAAACCAATTTTCCAGTATATCTCTAGCTAAATGAAATTGCAGCCTATTTGTATGTGAGGGATATGCACTCAGACTCTAAATCTCTTTCTCTCTGTGTTTATCGCAGGTCCTCCATCCGCTCCACACAATCTGATATCTAATGTCAACGAGACGTCGGTGCTGTTGGAATGGAGTCCGCCCATCTCCTCCGGAGGCCGCCAGGATCTCACCTATAACGTGGTGTGTAAGCAGTGTGTGCGAGACACGCAGAGATGCGCGCTGTGCGGGGACGACGTGCGATACTCTCCGCAGCGTCTGAGTCTGCGCTCCACGCGGGTGTCCGTTCACCAGCTGCAGGCGCACACCAACTACACCTTCCAGATCTGGGCCGTCAACGGGGTGTCCAAACACAACCCCAGCCTGGAGCAGGCCGTGTCCGTCACGCTCACCACCAACCAGGCTGGTAGGTGCATGTGTGCGTGTGTGTCTCCCAAACATGTTCAAATTGAATCAGGTGTCATGTTTGCATGTGACACATTACTGGCCAAAAGTTTAGAATAATTTTAAAAAATTGTTTTCGTTATTTTGAAATAAGTTTCTTCTGCTCACAAAGGCTGCATTTATTTGATCAAAAAATATACTAAAAACAGTAAATATTGTGAAATATTATTACAATTTAAAATAACTGTTTTCTACGGAGCCCCTAAAGGGACGTGGTGGTGGAAAAAATTTTAGGATGGGAGAATGTTTTTTTCCAAATCTTCTGCGTTCCCTCGCAAAATTTTTGCGTTCCCTCGCTAGGGCTAGGTATCGTAACAAAATGTCCGATACCGATACCTTGACTTCGATACTGGTTCCTGAACGATACTTTTTTCGATACCAATTTTATGTAACCAGTTTTAACAATATAACATTACCTAATTTTTATTTTTTCAGTTTGTTGACTTTTTTACACTCATATTTTGAGTATGTAAAAAAGCACCAATGCTAAAGTTTTCTATGTTTCCTAATCATTTAACAACATGTATTCTTTACTTCAATGAGATCATTGTTTCTGCCTTAACTTAATGCATTGTTTAACAATGAAACTGAATGAAAATTAATTGAAATGCATTACACTGTCACCTCTGATAACAGATCACTCTAAATTGTAATTTAGACACATTCATTTTCTGTAAAGCTCCTTTAAAACGATATGTATTGTAAAAAATGCTATACAAATAAATGTGAATTAAATTAAATATAGACTGGGGTGCGGGATATATGCCTCGCGCTCAGCACACATCAAGCTTGCCGCAAAGCACTGGCAAAAGTAATGATTATGAATGTGTCGGTATTCGGGAAACAATAGCAAGGAGATATTTTAATTGTTTATTAATGAAGAAGTGTTTACTAATGGTGTGTTCACTGTTCACACCGAACGCGAACTTAATTAATTGCGCGAGTAGACTACATAGAAAGTCTATGCAAAGACGCGAATAGACGCATCATTCGCGGCGGGCGTCGCGAATGACGCGAATTGGGTTTGCCGCAAACGTGTTCCGCGCAAGTTGAAAAATTTGAACTCGAGCGGAAGATTCAAGCGTCTAACTAGACGCGATAGACGTGTATTTGACGCTCTATTCGCGTTCGGTGTGAACACACCATTCCTGTGCGCTTTGCCTTATCAGATTTACCGTGTTACCGGTCTTGGCAGCAATTATCTTGTCGAAAAAATTGCATCGCGTGCTTCTGGCATCGAGTCTGGCACATAGGTACACTTTGGATCATTTCCACATATTTTCTACCTATCTGGGTTGGATGCTTACACACACACACACACACACACAACAGCCTCACGTGCGACGAGCCAAGTCTCCTCAGGGCAGCCGCGTAAACTAGTGTTTTTCCGCCACAGCCAATCATGCTGCATGATTGTTTCACTGACGTTGACGAGATTAACCACTTAGGTACCGAAATTTGGTACCGAAAAACAAGACAATGTTTCGATACTCGGTAGTATCGAGGCAATTCGGTCGGTGCCTAAAAAGTACCGAACTCGTCGCAAAGTTATTTGCGTTCCCACGCAAAACCTGTTGGGAGCTCGGGCAGACACTTCCTGTTTAATGTCCCGCTTGCAGTGTTTCAGAGCTCCGCACGTTAATGGAGCGTTTCATAGTGTTTGAACTTGGACTCAAATATAAAGAAATGCGGTCAGTGCTTAACTCAAGGAGATCAGTGAAGTTGGCAATACACATAGGCTATTCGAACTTCCCGGTTCAATATTCTTGAGCTAAACGTTGTTAAAACACAAACGACACCAATTTACAATCACAGTAACATAGACAACGAGCTACAACCCAATTCTCCTCAAAACGAGCTTTATAATAGACTATAGGCTAAATGGATCTCTATGTGCAGTGGCTGAGAGACAAGTCCGAAGGGACCATCTGCAAAGTGCAATATAACCCAAAAAATTACTTCAGCATCAACTCATAGTCAAAAATATACAAATAGTCATTAACTTCAATGTTACAAACCACCCAATTCACATCAATGGTAAACCCACTGGTCATAATACACTGCTTTTGCACATTTTATATTATAAAAAATATATTCAATAACTTCACTGTAACTCACTGCCCATACATCTAATGTTGGTCATACAACACTTAGTTTGGGAAGTAATTGCACATAAAAAATAAGTAGGCCTATTCTTTACACAAATTATATTGGTAATGTACGCAGCTAACATAATAGTTATAGCTTTTGCATTATATTTGCTCACTGAATTTGATGCCATTACACTGTATAACAGTGTGAAGTTATTCAATATTTTTTCTAAAAAGGGTAAAGTTATTGATTTTATTTCATAATAAATAATCATAAAAATGATGCATTTTTATATTGTAGTATAACCAGCAGGAGAGCAATGATGTGTGAACTGAATTTGGTGACAGTACAGTGTATCACAGTGAAGCTACTGAATATGTTTAATAATATAAAATGTACAGAAGGGTTTTGGGATTTGCACTTTGCAGACGGTCCCTTATTCGGACTTGTCTCTCCATCGGCCGGTTAAAGACAAATTTATATTATAAAGCTTGTTTTGAGGAGATTTGGGTTGTAGCTCGTTGTCTACTGTGATTGTAAATTGGTGTCGTTTGTGTTTTAACAACGTTTAGCTCAAGAATATTGATCCGAGAAGTTCGAATAGCTGATGTGTAGCCTAGGCTATGTGAATATATTGCCAACTTCACTGATCTCCTTGAGTTAAGCACTGACCGCATTTCTTTATATTTGAGTCCAAGTTCAAACCCTATGAATTGCTCCGTTAACGTGCGGAGCTCTGAAACACTGCCAGCGGGACATTAAACAGGAAGTGTCTGTCCGAGCTCCCAACGCAAATATCTTTGCAAGGGAACGCAAAGTTTCTCGGGGGAAAGCAAAAGTTTTGCGAGGGAACGCAAAAGATTAAAAAATAATAATTCTCCCATCCTATTTTTTTTTCCTTTAGGGGCTCCGTAGTTTTCTATTGAAATATATTTTAAAATGTAATTTATTCCTGTGATGGTAAAGCTGAATTTTCAGCATCATTACTCCAGTTTCAGCCAAATTCAGCTTTGATCACACAAATAAATTACATTTTCAAATATATTCAAATGGAAAATAGCTATTTTAAATTTGAAATAATATTTCACAATATTAGAGTTTTTACTGTATTTTAGATCAAATGAATGCAGCCCTGGTGAGCAGAAAAGACTTTTTTCAAAAACGTTTAAAAAAAAAAACTTTTCACAAGGTTCAATTTCACTCGCCTAATCACCTATGGAGAACTTCTGCATGACCTTTCTGCTCCATTACAAACACACACACATGTAGAGCGTCAAATACACTCTATTTTGATTCATGACTGTGTGTGTGTGTGTAATTGCCGACTTGTGATGTGCGGTCTGTGCTCTTGATGGTGTCTTGGGTTTCCATCGGAATAGAGCGTTAGCTGGAGATCCGGAACTTTCTGTGACAACCCAAGCCTGTAAATCAGCCTGAGGGATCGCAGTGTGGAGTTTAGGGTGTAGGGCGTAGTGTGGAAGGGTGGGGTTTTGTCAAGCATTGATGTGCCTTTGGCTACAGAACAGAAGACCTGAATATATGTGTCCTACTTAGACGTGCACTGGGCAGTTGTGTGTGTATATTTACAATAATTAACATATGCTTCTTAACGTATATGCTACTGACATAAAGTTTAATACTTATACACAAAACACAATATATTCCTGCTGTCGTAGTCAGATTTTTTAAAGTTTCATGGAATGGGAAGCTGCGTAAAACCTCCTTAACCATGTATAATACTGTATGTATAATACAGTAAAAACCATGTATAACCATAAAATACTGTAACATGCTGTTTGTTGCTTTATAAATCTGATAAAAGACACCAATGTTCACTTTTCAAATCATTCATACGCCTCTAATAATAGCAAAAACAAACAATGTTGTATTACAGATAATTGTTTGCTAACAAAAGATACAGCATCATTGCAGCGCATAAGACAATATATGCAAAACCTTGAAATGCTGAATAGCTAATTATATCTTTGCATTTATTTTGAAGAATCCTTAACAATCAAAAACATTTATTCTCTAAGTCTGATCAGTAATCAAATACAGGTGAAACTCGAAAAATTGGAATATCGTGCAAAAGTTCATTTATTTCAGTAATTCAACTTAAAAGGTGAAACTAATATATTATATAGACTCATTACATGCGAAGTGAGATATTTCAAGCCTTTATTTGTTATAATTTTGATGATTATGGCTTATGAAAATCTTTTCACAATATTCTAATTTTGAATTTGCGGTTTTCATAAGCTGTAAGCCATAATCATCAAAATTATAACAAATAAAGGCTTGAAATATCTCACTTTGCATGTAATGAGTCTATGTGATATATTAGTTTCACATTTTAAGTTGAATTACTGAAATAAATGAACTTTTGCACGATATTCTAATTTCGAGTTTCACCTGTATTATTATAAAACTTTGTGAAATTTGAAGATGCATATCATATCGCTGCATTTCTCAGCTTTTGTTTTTCTATAAAACAATATTATGACAAAAAAATTATGTGTTATGTAAATTCTGACTATGCCAGTATGCACTAAAGGCTTTAACAAATGAGCATATAGTACAGGGCTCCAGACTAACTTTTTGCCTTGGTTGCACTGGTGCGCCTAACTTTTTTATTTAGGTGCACCAGCACAAAATTTAGGTGCACTCAAATTTTTCCTCGTCTCGCGTCGCCTTTAACGCCACAATTTCAAGGTCACCTTTTTATCACGCTCCATATATTCATATATATTATGTAAATGCTTTTAAACAAGAATAAGGTGTAGTTTTATTTATTTATTTGAAGCACAATTATACTGTATATAAAAATATAAATCTTAAAAAAAAAAAATTTAAAGTGCTGTTTTTACATTGTTCAAGTTAGGGCAGGGTATTGACACAAATTTCACAATTCGATTCAATATTGATTATTTTGGATATCAGGTACAATACATGGCAAATTTTCTCAAGAAAAACAAATCTCAACTAATGCTGTAAACTGGGAGTCAGTTGTAGCCCACTGCTTCATTAGCCTACTATAATATTGAAGGTAAAAATTACCTGATTTGTACACAAACACTTAAATTACACTTTTATTTTTTTTAATAATAATAAAGTTATATGAAATATAAACATTTAAATGGTGGCTGCATAAAAACTTACCAGATTTTTTTCAAACAACATGCATTAAATATTGAAAAACATTCAAAATTATAATGAATATGTAATATGGTGCATATATTAGGCACAATGCTCCTCTAGAGTTAATTTTTCTAGCTAGCTAACGAGTTTATGGGCACTGGATATGTTTTTCCTGAGGTAAATGTGACGTTACATTACATTGTTTACAAGCGTTTTACTGACGTCTTTCCACGGTTGGAACACTGATTGAGCGATTCCATGTGAAAGATACGGATTTCGATAAGTTGTACTCTATCTTTTAACACACTTTCAGATGCTCGTTCATGTTTATTTCGCGCTGTAACTGGTATTATTAATAGGAAGAGGAGATCAAGTGCTCTCCGCGCTGCTGCTTCTCTTGAGCTGAGCTGAGCCAGAGCGATCTCACGCCACAGCGTCAATACACTATTTATGTTTTTGAATTTCAAACAAAGCACAAAGATTATTGCGATTTATGGGATGGGATGCTCGCTACAATGTTCCATTCATTCATCAACTGAAAACAGCATAGCCCAACGGTTCGTAAAAATCTATGAGAATCGATTAAAATCGAGAAATCAATATTTTTTACCTAGTTCAAGTAGCTTACATTTTTAAAAGTTTCTTCGTCGTCTGTTTTCCTGCGTTTATTTAGCTGATGCTGCTGATTGCCGTAACTGATTCTCTGGTGCTCAGGTGACAGTGACAGAACGCAATTTATTTCAATCACACAGTCAGCACGGAGCATTTTAGTGCTACAGGAATATCTGAACCACAGCCAATCAGAGGCAAAGACCCGCCCAATCTCTATCTCTGATTGGTTTAGACCACGATATGATCCAACCATGCGTGCAAGGAGAACAAAAGACTCGTTTGTGGAGAGGCAGCGGATGCGATCATGCGAGAACGTTAGGTGCACTGGTGCGACCTACGAAAAATTCTTGTCGCACCCTTACAAATTTTGGTCGCATGTGCGACCAAATTGGTCGCACTCTAGAGCCCTGTAGTATGATGCTCCCAAATCATTTTTACTGAATCTTAACATAAATCTTAAAGCTTGAGTGTTAACGATGAACGAGCGCAGATTCTCATCTTTCCTTTGACGTTATCTCGGCCAGACACACACACACACACACACCCACAACTCCATTACGGCCCATATCTGTCAGAGCAGACGGCATGATGGATGTGTGTTAGAGATGAGTGTGTTAGGTGGTTGAAGGGGGGCGGTGACCCCTGTGTTGTTGGCTGGAGGGGGTCGTCTCCGAGTCCCCCGAGGGACGCTCCTAAATCACGTTTAGTCTGTCGAGCCTGGCAGAGGAAGACGGATCTGTGAGATGGACGAGGGCCGCTGTCGAGCTGCTGCTACAGCTGGCGGGGGATCCAATTGTTTAACAGTCACACACACGCTAATGCATGAAACTCTAGCTTTAGCACTTGAATTTAGGACGCTCATAGATATGTGCACTTTTTCTATGCTGATGGTGGGGGGAAATTGGTCTGGATAGTAGAGCGCTGCACGATTAAATGAAATAAAACTGAAATCGGGTTGTGGCTTAGTGCAATTATCTGATCACAAAGGCTGTAATCTAATTAAATATATGCACTGCATGTTTCAGAGTGAAGCACATCCCTGTGTTCATTTACACGCGCAGATCATCATCCCGTTTCTTCAGTGTCTCAGAGCGGCTCCACATGAACTCATCTCTGCATCGGCTCTGAGTTTGGGTCGTTTATAATGTGCATTTGAAAACGCAACATGTGCCAATCATCTTCCCAAACTTTTAATGAGTGCTTATAAACCGGCTGTTGTCAACAAGAGAGAAGCTTTAAGGGCTTCCTGCAGTTTTCCTTCAAAATAAAAGCTTGATGGTTTAACGTTTGAAAATGAAAACTTAATACAGCCATGAATATTAGTAGTGCAATTCTAATTATATTTTATTTGAATTAAATACTACTTTTTTTACAGTGAAATATTACAATAGTAATATTTCTTATTTAGTTTATTATTTTAATAATAACAATATTTAATTATTTATTACATTTTTTAAATCGTTACAATTATTATTTTATAGTCTTATTGATATTTAATCGCACAATTTTTGGCTAAATTGTGCAACCCTACAAACAAGCTTTTTTTTTCATTTTAGATTAAAATGTTTTAAATTACACAATATATAGTGAAATATGTTAAATAGAGATAATAGTTAGATAGATGAAAGTCATGCTAGTTTGTTTGCATTTTCTTTTCTTTTTTTTGAAGAAGAAGAAAGTGTGAGTTTGCCCATGTAAAACTCACTGCCATGATGTCAGTGGTTGCCAGGGTGTTGCTATGTGGTTTCTTGTGTTTTTGGTAGGTGGATGTTAGGTGATTGAATCCTCTAGATTGTTCCTAGGTAGTTTTTATGTTTCACAGAAGAGCATTATGGGCATGCACATTTAAAAAAAAAAATTTAGCACAAAAAATTTGAACTCTTCACTTTTTTTTGTTTTCAGACACCTGAAACGTTGTGAAGACAAAACATCACGTTTTCTGGAACATTCTGGCCTTAGAGTTAGAAGCTTGTTCAACGCCAAATATGAGCAATAGTAATAGTCATGCTTGACTTAACGAACACCCTTAATTAGCCAAAATACGCAGAAGGGGATGTGTAGGACTTCGCCAAAGACAGCATTTGGATTCTGTGGAAATATGGCAAGCTTTCTGTGGTTTAAATATCTGGAGTTGTTCTGTTTAGTAGAGGAAAATAATAAATGGAGATTTTTTTCCTTCACATCCCCCAGTTCTGTTTTCACTTTCTTTTGCTGTTTTTCTCTTTTATTATTGTTTTCGACTCTGTGTGATGTGTCTTTGGAAAAGCAGGGAAGACCACGCACATCTCTGTTGTGTCAGATTCTGTCTGTTTGACTTTCTCACCCTCAACAAAAACAGCTTCGGGTGGAAAAGAAACCAAACAGACAATAGCGGTCTTAACTCCAAATCCACGGTTTAGAGGAAGAAAAGGTCTCCTTGTCCTCTGGGTTTATCCTTTCTCTCCCTGTTTGTTTCTGATGTGATAAAAGAAAGACAGATGTCTCAGGAAAACCTGACAAAAGTCAAATGTAGTAAACGTAAACCTTTTATAAATATATTAACTCCTTCTGTCTCTCTTCAGCTCCCTCTACGGTCATGACTGTTGAGAGTAAGGACATCACCCGCCACACGCTCTCTCTGCTCTGGGACGAACCCGAGAAGCCCAACGGTGTCATACTGGAATATGAGGTTAAATACTACGAGAAGGTGAATGATGGGAAACATCTATTGTATTTAAGTTCATCCTAAAACCATCATGATGACAGAATTTTAATTTTAGGTGCACTGTTCCTTTAAGAAGGCAGTATAGCAATCCCCTGTGGACATTAGCTGTCTGGATAAACAGGAAGTGAAGTTTTATTGGAGTTAAAATAGCCCTCAAACGTCACCTCATACCTTCCTCTTGTCTTCCGTTCTCTGTCTCTTTATTTTTAAATCTCAGGATCAGAATGAGAGGAGTTATCGCATCGTAAAGACGATGTCTCGTAATGCTGATATTAAAGATCTGACCCCGCTGACCTCCTACGTGTTTCACGTGCGCGCTCGCACCGCCGCGGGCTATGGAGAGTTCAGCGCCCCCTTCGAGTTCAGAACCAACACTGGTGAGTGTACAGCTCATAGACAACTGTGTGTTTTTAAATGAGTTGGAGAGATCTAGAATCAGATATGTTTATACTACTCAAATAAAATGAATAAAAAATATATTCTAAATCTGTTTAGTTGCTGGTCACTAGAGTTGGAGGCTGACTAAACTGATGGAAAATATGAAATATTTTAGGCCTGGCATTTAAAAAAAAAACGTAAGAATGAACTGCGTGATTTGGGGAAAAATCGAATTGCGATTCTTTCTGATAAAAATGGAAATTACACTTTAGAAGAATGCGTAAAAAAAAAGTTTGTAGGAATACAATTTGGCCGTAAATGTTTGATTTAGTGCTGTCAAACGCGATTAATCCTATCTAACATAAAAGTTTGTGTTTTGACAGCCCTAGTTTGATTATATATCAATATTTCTATAAAATAATAATAATTATTTTTATTTTTATGAACAGTTTTGTTATTACTTTTATTATTTATTACTTATATTATTTTTTACTAAATATTAAACAAAATAAGAAATATTACTAAAAAAAAGTTTAAGAAAACAGCAATATAATAATATTAATTTAAATTTAAAATGCAGCTGTTCAATTACAGCAGTAATATTTATGGCTGTCTTAAAAGCTTGATGGATGTTAAAATTAAGAAATTATTTTGTTGGAAAACCGCAGGAAGCTCTTAAAGCTTCTCTTTTGTTGACAACAGCCAGTTTATAAGTGCTTCTCATTACAAGTTTGGGGAAAAGGTTGGTGCACGTTCTGTTCATAAGTGCATGTTATAAACAACCCAAACTCAGAGCAGATGCAGAGATGAGTTCAGGTGGAGCAGCGTTAACTGTGAACCGAGCCGCGCTGAGACACTGAAGACACATGATCATGAGTACTGAACAGTTCTGCGCTTCCCTGGGCTCTGTGTTTGCATTATGGTTCCATTAAGAACTTTTGTGCTTCAAAAGGTTCTTTATAGTAATAAAGGTTCTTTAAACAGTTTTTCATCCTGAGAACAAAATGATTTTTTTAGGTTCTTCCTGGCACTTTTTTTAAAGAGTGTATAGTAGGGCTGTCACTTTTGTGAAAAAATCCTGTTCGATTTTTGAGACATAATTGTTCATTGAATCGATTGTAAAATCGATTCCCTTTCAAGGGAACTCGAGCTGCGTTTGAGACGCGGTGGGAACGCTCTGCGTGATTGCGTCATGAAGCACGTGTAAAATCAGTCCAATGGAAGCCCGATACGTCATAGGTGACGTCATAGACCATGAAACTATAAAGCACCCTTGCAAACAGACCGCGCAAGCTTCTGTTGTCTTCAGCAAGCGCTCTCTGTGATTCTGTCCTTGTCTATTTATTGTTGTCTGTCCGATCATATTTCTATATATATCTCATGATGGCGAGCAAGCAAGATTTAAAACGTTGTGTTGTTCCCTGCCCTCGTTTCATTACGGGTGGGGACACACATCAGATGTGTGTTGCTTGTTTGGGAGTAGAGCATGCCCAGTCGGTCCTCGAGGGGGCTGACTGTGAGCATTGCTTGAGTTTGTCCATGAAAACTCTCCGCTCTCGCCGGGCATTCTTTGAGGAGGATGGTTGGGTTCGTGTTCCCCGTGGTGCGGGTCCCGCTGCTGCCGAGGCACAGCGGCGGCGTGCATCTTGGGGTTCACAGATGGATCTAGTAGCGGGGTTTGAGACGGGCCCAGCCCTTTCTCAGCCCTTACCTGCTGGTTCCGGTGTCCCAGCCCAGGAAGGAGCCCGCTCTGCGGTTTCTCCTCCCCAGGTTGAGGCACCAATGTTGCGGCTATCCAGTTCTGAGGAACTGGATGTCGTTGATATGGGGAAATTTGAGTTTTCGCCAGCTCATACCCCTGCTGATGAGGAGCTTATGGAGGTTTTATCTCGTGCTGTTACTAAATTAAATATTGAGTGGCCAGCTGATGATATTGATGTTGAATCAAGAAAGAGTCTTCTGGATGAACGTTATTTACCATCTAGATCACGACCTCCTCGTCGGGAACTCCCGTTTTTTCCTGATCTCCACACTGAGGTGTCCAGATCATGGAATAAACCGGCGTCTTTCAGAGTTCATAATCCTCAAACTAGCAATTACAGTAAAGTTAGAGGTATTGATAATTATGGTTATTTGACGATGCCTCGTGCGGAAGAGACGCTTGCGAGCTATCTCTCCCCCGAGTCAGCGTCATCACTGAAAGCCCCGACGTTACCCACCAGACCATTAAAAAATACATCAGTGCTGGTGGGTAAAGCGTATTCGGCAGCAGGTCAGGCTGCGGCATGCTTACATACAATGTCGATATTACAAGCTTATCAGGCTGACCTGCTGAGGGACATAGATGAATGTGAGGAAGTTAGTGCTGATGCAATTCGAGAATTACGTCGCACAACAGATTTATCTCTCCGGGCCACCAAGGAGACGGCCAAATCTGTGGGCCGTTCTATGGCAGCCCTGGTGGCCACGGAACGTCATTTATGGTTAAATCTTTCTGAGATCAAAGATAAAGATAGATCTGTTCTTCTGGACGCACCGGTTTCTCCTACAAGTCTGTTCGGCGATGCTATAAATTGTGTTGTCGATAGGTTTCAAGAAAATAAAAAACAAGCGGCTGCGTTTCAGAGGTTTCTTCCTCGCCGGTCCAGTGTCCCCGGGCTGCACATAATATAAAGATTGAGCAGCCTCGTCCGTCTACGAGCTCCGCACACAGATTTCAGCAGAAACAGAGCGTTGCTGCTCGGGCTCCTCCACAATCCGGGGTTCCCGAGTGGCGTTCGCAGTCCAGGCCTGTTGGGGGCAGACAGGATCTGAGGACTGTCATCTCCAAGAGAGCCTGGACTAAGAAGAAGTCCTGACGCCGAGTGTGCCAGGCTTCTGAGGGTGGTCCCCTCCAGGGAGGAACGATTCCGAGGAACCGTTTCTCTTTGGCGCCCTCCGGGGGGCGATTCTCCGAGGAGAGTCGCAGCGTTGCCACATCCGTTGTTCCCTGCCGGTTCGCCGTTTCAGGGCACCGATGTGTCAGCGTCCCCATGCAATCCTCTGAGGAGGGTTGTAGAGCGGTCAGTTCGGTTGTTCCCTGCCGGTTCGCCGCTTCAGGGTGCCGAAATGATTGTTCAATCAAATCCAGAGGCCAGTCTCGAGAGACTGGTTCCCTTATCAGAATTTCTGGCAGCGTGGAAACTTCTGCCAAATATTTCTTTATGGGTCCTGCACATAATAGAAAAGGGTTACAGAATTCAGTTTGGTTCTCGTCCGCCCAGATTTCAAGGGGTCCTTCCCACAGTGGTGGACTCACAGCAGGCTCTGGTTATGGAGCAGGAAGTTCTGACACTTCTTCAAAAAGGAGCGATAGAGGGGGTGCCTCCTCCCAGCAGAGAGTCAGGGTTTTACAGCCGTTACTTCATTGTTCCGAAAAAGGATGGAGGGTTGCGTCCTATTCTAGATCTGCGCCAGTTAAACAGCAGAGTTCAGAAACTCAAGTTCAGGATGCTCACACTCAAGCAAATTGTATCACAGATTCAGTCCGAGGACTGGTTTGTCACAATAGACCTGAAAGACGCTTACTTCCATGTATCTATCCATCCTCATCACAGGAAGTTCCTGAGGTTCGCTTTCGGGGGCGAAGCTTACCAGTATCGGGTTCTACCGTTTGGCCTAGGTTTATCACCCCGCACCTTTACAAAACGCGTGGATGCAGCTCTGGCTCCCTTGAGACTCCAGGGCATTCGCGTATTAAATTATATCGACGATTGGTTGATTTTAGCTCAGTCAGAGCAGTTGGCAGTTCGGCATCGAGATGTCGTTCTGTCTCACATAAAGGAGTTGGGGTTGCGGCTCAACATCAAGAAGAGTGTTCTCCTCCCTGCTCAGAGGACCACTTTTTTAGGTGTAATTTGGGATTCGACCACAATGCAGGCACGTCTATCTCCTGCTCGGATTTCTGCGATTCTCACAGCCGTAAAGAATGTAAAACTAGGCCAGTCACTCACTGTGAAACAGTTTCAGAGACTGTTGGGGCTCATGGCAGCAGCGTCCAACGTGATTACTTTTGGCCTGCTGTACATGCGACCCCTGCAGTGGTGGCTCAGAACCAAGGGGTTTTCTCCGAGGGGAAATCCGTTCCGCAAGATCAAGGTCACGCGGCTGTGCCTTCGTGCCTTGGTCATGTGGAAGAAACCTTGGTTCCTCGCCCAGGGCCCAGTGCTGGGGGCTTCTTGTCGACGCGTCACGCTTTCGACGGATGCTTCCCTCACGGGATGGGGGGGCGGTCATGAGTGGCCGCTCGGCGCAAGGTCTTTGGCAGGACCATCAACTGTCATGGCACATAAATCGTTTGGAGATGATGGCGGTATTTCGAGCTCTCAAATATTTCCTGCCAGACCTGAGAGGCCATCATGTGTTGGTTCGTACGGACAACACGTCGGTGGTTTCATATATCAACCATCAGGGGGGTCTGAGGTCACGTCACCTTTGCAAGCAGGCCCATCAGATCCTCCTATGGGCCCAGGGGAAGTTGCTATCTCTCAGAGCAGTTTACATTCCGGGGCGTCAGAATGTGGGAGCAGATATACTGTCAAGGCAGGGGCTGAGGCCCGGGGAGTGGAGACTTCACCCCGAGGTGGTGGAGCTCCTGTGGGAGAAATTTGGTCGTGCTCAGATAGACCTTTTCGCATCCTCAGATACAACTCATTGTCCCATGTGGTTCTCTCTCACGCACCCAGCTCTTCTCGGACTGGATGCGATGGTGCAGGTGTGGCCGAGGCTGTACCTGTATGCATTTCCCCCGATATCGTTGCTCCCGGCGGTTCTGGAGAAGGTTCGCCGGGAAGGGGCCCGTCTGCTACTAATAGCCCCTTACTGGCCGACTCGAGTTTGGTTCTCGGACTTGGTGTCTCTTCTGAACGGCTCTCCCATGGAGATTCCAATCAGGAGGGACCTGCTGTCCCAGGTAGAGGGCACGATTTTTCACCCTCGGCCGGAGTTGTGGAAACTGTGGGCCTGGCCTCTGAGGGGGCCAGGCTCATAGAATCCGGTCTCTCGACTGAGGTCGTTGAGACCATTCTCCATTCCAGAGCCCCTTCCACGAGAAGACTGTATGCGCTGAAATGGAAAATATTCTCCACCTGGTGTGGTGAGCGTCAGTTAGATCCTGTTAACTGCCCTGTTGGTTCAGTTCTCGATTTTCTGCAAGACCGTTTCTCTGCTGGATTATCTCCTTCCACCTTAAAAGTTTATGTGGCGGCTATATCGGCCTACCATACCCCTCTGGGGGGTAGAGAGATCGTCTGATTACTCGTTTTCTCCGTGGTACATTGAGGTTGAGACCTGCACTGCACTCTAGAGCACCGGCTTGGGATTTAGCCATTGTACTTGAAGGTCTGGCTCTGGCTCCCTTCGAGCCTATTGAAGAGGTTTCAGAAAAATTCCTCACTTTGAAAGCGTTATTTCTCCTTGCTATTTCATCTATCAAGAGAATTGGAGATTTGCATGCCCTGTCGGTTGCTCCTTCATGTCTGGAATTTGCACCTGGGATGGTGAAAGCATTTCTATACCCTAGACCGGGTTATATTCCTAAGGTCCCAGTTAATGTTGGGGGCCCAATAGTGCTGCAGGCCTTTTATCCTCCACCTTTTAATACCCCAGATCAGGAACAACTGAACATGTTATGTCCAGTTCGGGCATTGGATGCCTACGTTCACAGAGCTGCCCTGTGGCGTAAGTCAGAGCAATTATTTGTATGTTTTGGGTCACTCAGAAGAGGGTGCCCTGCATCTAAACAGGTTATGAGCAAATGGATAGTCGAGGCTATTTCATTAGCTTATGAAGCGGCCGGTCAGCCTTCACCTATGACTGTACGGGCCCATTCTACTAGGAGTATGGCGGCCTCTACGGCCTTAATTTCGGGGGTTTCCCTTCCTGATATTTGTAATGCGGCAGGATGGTCCTCTCCGCATACATTTGTCAGGTTTTATGACCTTGACCTCTCCACTCCAGGGGCGAGGTTGCTTGCTTCTTAGTGTGCGATGGACTTCATACAGAACGGGCATTTGTCACTATGGCGTAGTGGGTATGGGGTTCCCACCGCGTCTCAAACGCAGCTCGAGTTCCCTTGAAAGGGAACGTCTCAGGTTACGTATGTAACCCTGGTTCCCTGATAGGGAACGAGACGCTGCGTTTGCCTGCCATACTTCCTGCATACCCTGATCGACTTGCTTCAGACTTTTCAGAAGCTGGCGCGGTCTGTTTGCAAGGGTGCTTTATAGTTTCCTGGTCTATGACGTCACCTATGACGTATCGGGCTTCCATTGGACTGATTTTACACGTGCTTCATGACGCAATCACGCAGAGCGTTCCCACCGCGTCTCAAACGCAGCGTCTCGTTCCCTATCAGGGAACCAGGGTTACATACGTAACCTGAGACGTTTTCCATCTAAAGACGTTTCCATTTTCAACACCAAATATAGGCAAATCCACGGACACCTAACAGGCATTAGGACGAGCGTAAAGAGGGCGCTTGAGACGCGCAAGTCAGCAATATTCCTGATGATTTATTGGCGTGAAGTTTTAGCTCAATGACAAACAGGAGCGCAACATTCAGGGATTGAGATTAACACCCTCCAACCCGCAAAACGCGGGTAAAAATGAACTTTGGCGGGAAACGCTGTAAAATCACAAGCCAATCTGGCGTGTTTCTATGTTTAATCACTTTGCTGGGAAGTTCGTGTAAGCCAAATCTGTGCGGATTTAGCGCAAATACGCAACTCGTGATCCTCATGATATATTAAATACAGTGTATTGCAGAATCTGCGCATTTCTGGCTTACTTGAACACACACACACACACGTCACTACGCAACAAATAACGGCGCGCTTGTTCACTTGCATTGAAGTAATAGCGAATATTAAAAAGCATTTGGTGAACAGAAAATACATTATTTTCCAGCATCCTACATGTTCTGTGTACTGTATTGATCTGTCCACCTAAAACACATTTTTGGTTAAAAAAAGGCAGTTAAAATCGATTCCCTATTTTCGTTTTCGAAACTTGTGTTGGTTGGTCCGATCGATTGCGCAATCGATTTTCGAACGTGAAGTGACAGCCCTAGTGTATAGGGATCTCCCAGTCACGTGACCCCTAGCCGCGTGTCAGCCATTTTGATGGAATACATCCGTCAGCTACTCAGTGGCAATGTGGGGCGGCCGCGGGCCACCCCTAATAATAGATCCATTGCCGTGGGTAATATATATTATTAGTATATTATTATACTAATACTATAATTATTAGTATAATAATTATTATTAATAACCTAAATATTGCAATACTTTGCGCTACAGTATTGATATAATTGCGTGTGCAAAATATCTCGATACTGAACAGAATAGAGTTTTTTTCCCCCACCACTATCTATTATTAGCGCAGCGGCCGTCAGCTAACTCTTCACGTCTTGTCATTGCACTTATTATTAGCATCACAAAAAGAAATAGCCTATACAAGAGGAAGATAAAGGAATTAGGATAGATCCATATGAAGCACCACAAGTTCTTTTTACAGGCATTAAATGTGTAGAAAAACTTCCTGACATTGAGTTCGGTGACATTTACAGCTACCTTATTCACTTCCCAACACGCACGCTACACCGGAGCTTCATTAAAAGCATAAGCTTAGCAGGCTATCGGTATCACGAGTCCGGATGGGTCAGCAACTCTTTGATTTGGACTGCAGCGGGGAAGGATTTTTCAATCATCACCGGAAAGTTTGGTCAATGTATTTTTATCACTAAATTATAGAAGGCCTACCTGTAATAATTTTTATAGAGAAAATCACAAAACAAAATCACCAACAAGATTAAGTGTATCTTAAATGAATTTGTTGAATCTAGTTTGATCCAAGAAAAACGAAATAATATGCGTATATACTTTTTTTTATACTTGTAACTATCATACAGTGACACTGACTGTCACTGTAATATTATAAACTGTCATTGAGACTGTTGTCTCAACCTGTGTTTCTAACGATTTGTGAAGAAGTGTCAAATAAAATACAAGATCAGCTTTCGGTATAAAGATATTCCTTTTGTATGATCACGTATCTGATCGCATCCAACTGCAGTATCCAACGAGCTGTATTATCACCGGCGGTTTAGCATTTTCTATTCCGTCAAGATGGCGGCTCCAAATGGCGTGACGTCACGCGGGACGTCCCTATATGAATGCAGTGTTTGTGTCTCTCTCAGTCGCAGCTCCTGTTGTTGGAGGATTCATGAGCTCTGCTGTGCTTCTGCTGCTGGTGGCCGGATGTGTGGTGGTTCTCCTCCTCATCCTCGTCATTACCTTCATCATCACCAAAAGGTATATACAGAACATCTGCTATTTTTTCTGTAATGACAGACAGTGTTGATATTGTTAACTAAAACCACAACTATTATAAAATATGAATGTGAGATAAAGTTATTCAACTAACTAAAACTACAAAAATATTTAAAGCTAAATAAAAATATTTAAAAACAAAACTAATAAAAAGTACAAAAGCACATAATATCACTAAAACAAACTAAAATTCAAATGAAACCTGAAAATATAACAATAAAACCCAATTTGCAATATTAATAAATATAATAAAAGTATCTAAATAATACTAAAATAACACTGTGATAGACAAATAAAAGAATAAATGCTAAATTGCTAATAAATAAAATGCTAATTGTGTATATTTTCATCTCAGGAGGAGCAAATACAGCAAAACTAAACAGGCCGAGGAGAAAAACCTGAAGCCAGGTAATCAAACACCTTTCATTAGTCCACAGCTGGAACAAAAAAATGAACATTTTCCATTCTCAAAACTTCTGTTAATGTGCCGGCAGGCGTGAGAATATATGTGGACCCTTTCACCTACGAAGACCCCAACCAGGCCATCAGGGAGTTCGCTAAGGAAATCAGTACCTCCTGTATCAAGATCGAGAAGGTGATCGGCATCGGTACGTTAACAATCCTTGTATGTCTTTAGCATGTCATCTGTTGATGAGAGATGCATGTAAATATCACTATCTGATACTGTAGGTGAGTTTGGCGAGGTGTGCAGCGGCCGTCTGAAACTTCCTGGAAAGCGTGAGATCTGTGTGGCCATCAAGACGCTGAAGGCGGGGTTTACCGAGCAGCAGAGGCTGGACTTCCTGAGCGAGGCCAGTGTCATTGGCCAGTTTGAACATCCCAATATCATTCACCTGGAGGGCGTGGTCACCAAATGTAAGTCAACGGTGACATCAAGGGCTTTTATTTGTCATCTGCAGTCATTTTTAATTTGGGATGTCTTCATGAGGTTTGACTTGCCTTAGAAATTTTACTCACCCTCGTGACATACATGATATGACTTTCTTTCTTCAGGTAAACACAAACAAAGAATTTTATGAAAGTAATCAATCTTTGTGAGTCCATATAATGGGTATAAGTGAATGGGTGCCGCTCGGTTGACGCTTGGGTTTTTCCGTATGACTGTACATCAGAAGCAATGATTTATAGTAAAAAAGTTAAAAAAAATATTAGCATTGTTTCGCTTCAAAAGATATGGATTTTTCCACTGGGGTAGTTTGGATTATCGTCATGGATACTGTCATTACCGTTACGGATTAGCTCACCTCCTTAGTTTCAATAAAAGCTGTTTTTGGACTAATCAGGAAGTTTTGAGTTCTGAAACATATATATTTTTTTATAGTACAATATCTTCTTGCATGTCGAAAGATCAATTCTCAATCATGACCCCTTTAAGTAGAATTGTATGTGATGGAAACGTATTTTTTACCATTTGTTACGTGAGGCTAAAAAGTTAGAATCAAGGATAAACAGCATTTAAACACAACATCTGCTAAAGTACTTGAAGTCTGCTATTGGATCATTGAGGGTAAACATCATATATTATGCCACTACATTACAGAGAGCTTACCACCTTCTAGCTACTTTCTGCCTTAAGAACAAATGGTGCAACCAAATATAGTACAGACTTATTTACAAACTACCTAGTTGTTACTAATCTTCTAGTTTGTACTTTACGTTCTGATGTAAGAACTTAGGAACGGCTGGTGAAACCCTGTCCAGAACACTACATGGTCAAACGTCTGGATATTAAGTAGGCTTAAACCCCCTAAAGAAACAGCTTGGTGATGTCGGTTTCCTTTTGATGTGCTAATGGTCGTGTGTGTTTATGTATGCATGTCCAGCTTATCAGTGTGTTTGCTTGCTGAGCGTGTCCTGACAAAAACTGCTGTGTGATGCACACACACACACTCACCCTTGTGGTCTCCAGATGGAGTGGGCCGCTCCGAGCGAGGGGCTAATGTGAGCTAAAAAGCACAGCAGACTCATTAATCACTTCGTCAGGCCTAAATGTGTTTGGGGGTTAGTGTCACCCTATATCTCTAACCTACAGCCACTGCTGTGTGTGTGTGTGTGTGTGTGTGTGTGTGCGTGTGCGTGTGCGTGTGCGTGTGCGTGTGCGTGTGCGTGTGCGTGTGTGTGTGTGTGTGTGTGTGTGTGTGTGTGTGTGTGTGTGTGCCTTCGCCTTCACACACTACACATTTGGCTTCTTATTCGTCTTGGCTTTCCTTCTACTTTATTTTTGTTTACTTACTTTTCTAAATGTTTTTCTTTCTATTTCATGTTTAGTAAACCAGCACTGGTTTATCCCTAAGAGAATATAATAAAAGAAATAGTTTTTTGAGTTTAATTAAAAAAAAATCTTTTTTTTGCAATGTCAGAAACACAATATCAATAACATAAATTTAGATTTTTCTAGTGATTTTATTATATTTATTATATTATTTATAAATTGTGTATATGAAAATATATAAAAGTTGAATTAAAAGATTTGCAATGTCAGAAACAAAATGTAATTACATAAATCTTTATTTTTTAATTGTTTTTTTTAATATTATATAAATGTATTATATTTTTAGTATATATACATTGTGTATATGAAAATATATAAGAAAATACATATTAAAATGTTATTTAAAAATGTTTAAAATACATTTTTAAAAATATTTGATAATATATTTATTTGTATGTGTTGATTATAATCACAATACACACACACACACACACATACATATATATATATATATATATATATATATATATATAATCATAAATGATTTAAATAATAGTTTTATATAACAGTTTCTTTTTGTATGTTATTGTTATGTATTTGTGTATTATGTGTTTATTTCCCACACTCGGCTGTACATGCTGAAAGAAACTGCATGTCTTGAGCAGCAGGCGACATCAAAACCGTTGATTTATAATTCCTTAGTAAATTAAATTGGCGGGAGACATTTCTAACAGGTGAATACCAGCCAGCACTGTCAATGTTTCATTTACTTTTAGCTCATAAATGTCCCCATGAAACTATAAAGCCGTCTTAAGTCTCCTGCGCTGTGTTACAGCAGAGTTAATAGAGTTGAATACTGAATTTGCATAATGTAAATTAGTATGAAGTGAATATAAATATGTAAATAAGGCAATGTGGCCCTCTCAGTATTTCTCATCAATGATTCAACAGCATTTCTTTGCGACTATTTGACGTATAACTGCTGGTACTCTGGTTTCAAATGCAAGTTATCAGTGTTTTAGTTTTTTGAAATAATGAGTAAAATATTTATGTTTTGATGGAGATTCTAACCCTTGTCTTGCAGAGTTCATTGTCAAACATACACATACTTGTAGGCACAACCATACACCCAAAACTTGACAAGGTCTGTAAACGCCTCATTAGCATTCTAATAGGGTGGGCGTAAAAGGGGCGGGGCTGGGAAACTCACACAGTGAGTGTGAGGGGTCAGAGGTCACCCTCTCCTCGGGCACTCTGGAAGAGCTGTCAGTCAAACTCGCCTCAAGGTCATCAGAAAGGCCAGCCCAACAAAGATGGCCGACAATGTGTCTGGTCGAGCTTTATTTACCGCACTTCCTCTATAGGAAAGGAGCATTGGTGAGTGTCAATCAGCAGGCCTGCTGTCACTGTGTGTTGATTCTGTTTGAATTACTGATATTCATGTTCTGTGCTTAGTGTTTACATCTGTTTGGTTGACACCGATGTTTAGTCGATGTACGAGAAGTTTCAAAAAACGGTGTTGCATATACGCCCAATGCATCTCTTGCATTCAAATACTGTCAGTGGGAAAGTTTTAGTGCTTTTAAAAAAGATTTGCATGTATTCAATTAGCAGACGCCTTTATTCAAAGCAACTTACAAATAAGGAATGCAACAAAATGATTCATCCTAAGAAGGCATTAACATGCTATAATAAAAAACTCCACGATTATTCAGGCTAGATTTGTTGTATTTGGGTTTTTTTTATAGAAAATTGGATATATTTAGTTGAATTGTTCTCTTTTTTCTCTCTTTCATTGCAGGCAAGCCAGTTATGATTATCACTGAGTACATGGAGAACGGCTCACTGGACATGTTTCTCAGAGTAAGATTGTTTCTCAGAGTAAGATTGTGCTTGTGTGTCTATACAGTATGTTTCTACATTTAAATTAAAGATATATCATAAAATCTGCATTCATTTTCAAATTCCATTTTCAAATTTTTACATTCTCTGGATAAAAAAATAAAAATATTTAGGCTGATAGATAGATAGATAGATAGATAGATAGATAGATAGATAGATAGACAGATAGACAGATAGACAGATAGATTTATTTGACTTTGATTCTTGTCAAGGTGTCACTATTCAAGTCTGAAGTGTTGCCTCCTCTTTCAGAAGAATGACGGTCGCTTCACTGTTATCCAGCTGGTGGGCATCCTGAGAGGAATCGCATCCGGTATGAAATATCTGTCCGACATGAGTTACGTTCATAGGGACCTCGCAGCACGTAACATCCTAGTAAACAGCAACCTGGTGTGCAAAGTCTCGGATTTTGGGATGTCCAGAGTGCTGGAAGATGAACCAGAAGGAGCGTATACCACCAGGGTACGAGTGTTTGCATTTATTCATATACAATGTTACATTTATAGGTAACACTAACACTTTACAATAAGGTCCTATTCGTTAACATTAGCTAATGCATTAACTAACATTGAGCAATAATTTTTTTTTTTTTTATCTTTAACATATAGTTAACAATAATAACAACACTGGTTCCAATACTGTTATATGGAATTTCAGCCTTCTGGGAATGTCACTTATTTAAATTAGTGTATTGGAATTTACTGTTGTATAAAGGCCCGTTCACACCAAGGATGATAACTGTGATGATAACGATAAAGATATAGTTCTATTAATCATTCTAAATATAAAAGAATAGCAGAGTCGACACCACAACAATAACGATAACGGCGCAGAGAAACGATAATGTTGGAATCACTTTCAGAACGATTTTTCCAGCTGATGAACGATAAAAACATTGACAGCCAATCAGAATCCATCCTGCTTTAAAGATGAATTGTGTGGACTCTAGTTATAGTTATCATGGTGTAAACGGGCCTTAATTCTGTTTAACATTAATCGAAATCGACCGAAATTAATTCACAATCTCGAACTTCGAATTAAAAAATGGAATCGTCGGTGCTGCCACGCCCCCATGTCACGTCCGGTCGGCGTGCCAAGCGGAAAAAAACACGCGTGTTGAAAAGCTGCGAGTCTATGGTCAACCTCCTCTAACTTAGCTACAGCCATTCAAAAGATAGCATGGCAACTGCAGATGCAGGAAACCCATCGACAGAACTTGAACCCAGTGATTTCCTGTGAGTTATGTTGACAACGTTCGCGCTTCAAAAAAGCCACAGTTTGCAGACATCCCAAGTCTCGGAGTCTCGCGGAAGTTCCGGGAGTCTCCCGCATAATGATAGCGGCTCCCCAGGTGCTGGACTGGGACTAAAAATCGGCCCGGGGATTTTGGCCCAGACTGGCCCACTACATATAATTATAAACACAACCGATCTTTTCACGCCCCTGAATACTAACTCCTATTAAAACCACTAATGCCATGTAGCCTAATGAGTGAGTAGGAATGAGTAAGAGTTAATAAATGAAATAGCTACTAATTGTAAAATACAATCGAACTACTCCACAATGATGAATCCTAAAAGAAGCTATAAGCTGCATTGGCATAGCAATACCAGTGTTTGACACCGGATTTTTTGGTAAATCTGTGGTGGGTGGACCTCTGTCCCTTTAGGAGGATTCGAAAAAAAAAAAAAAAAACCCCTACGCTGACTTGTTTTGTCCAATGCATTACACCGGCACAAAGATCCCAGCGCCGCCAGTTAAGCAAAACTAAACGAATGTGCCGCCGATGTACAAATACTATGGGCCGTTTAGACAAAAAAATTGTTTTTATATTTAAGAATGATCTGTATCGGCCCAAAAAGCACGTCGGCCCACCGGGCAAATGCCCGGTATGCCCGATGGCCAGTTGAGCCCTGCGGCTCCCTGATGCACGCAAATTAGTTCAAATCTCCTGGAATCTACAGTGAGCGAGCAAGAGCGCACGTGCGAGACAGAAAAAAACTGTGCTCCAAACCGTATAGTGCGCGCACGGCAGAGAGCGAGAGACCTTGCATGCGTGCCTCATGAAGCGCATGTAAGACAGAGAGCATCCTGATTGCCCGGTTTCGGCTTTAAAAAAAAAAAAATGTAAAAATGGAGAATCGAATCGAACCGTGACCTTAGAATCGAAAACGTAATCGAATCGAGGATTTGTAGAATCGTGACACCCCTATTTAACATGAACCTGAACCTGTCAATCACAGGGAGGAAAGATTCCAATCCGCTGGACGGCTCCAGAAGCCATCATGTACAGGAAGTTCACCTCGGCCAGTGACGTGTGGAGTTACGGCATCGTCATGTGGGAAGTGATGTCATATGGCGAACGACCATATTGGGACATGAGCAACCAGGATGTAAGTGGCGCTGTACCACAAATCTAACTAATTACGAGAGCTTGTCATGCCTTCTGCGCTGGCGTTCCCATGGTACGCTTAGAAGAGTATTAATACTTTGCTTTATCGTGCTATTGTGTGCCATGCCAAGTTATACAAACCAACTCAATGCGGTAGTTCAGAAAGATCAGCCACTCATTTCCTCTCTCCTGTTTCCTAGGTGATAAAGGCAATAGAGGAAGGCTACCGGTTGCCGCCGCCCATGGAGTGCCCGCTGGCTCTGCATCAGCTCATGCTGGAGTGCTGGATGAGGGAACGCGCAGACAGACCCAAATTCAGCCAGATAGTCAACATGCTGGACAAACTCATACGCAATCCCGCCACGCTCAAGAGGACGGCAGGAGACGCCAGCAGGTGCACATCAACACTTTTATTCTTGTTGGGACTTTATTCACTTTTTTTTTTTTGCTGTTTTGGGTGTATTTTGGTGCAAATCCTAAAATATGTGTTTGTAGATACTTATTAAAACGAAAATCCCTTTTGAACTTTTATTAGGTTTATCTATTCTTCTGGGGACATAGAGTTAATCTTGACAGGAAGCTACTTATAATTGCTGTACACTAGATAGAATGCTCAATTTCATGTGGCATTGAGTCCCATAATATTTCAGAATGCATTTTAGTTTACTTCTAGATAAATCCTGTAATGAGCAACAGTTTAAAGAGAACCCGGTTAGCAATATGTACAATGGGACCGTGTTCTTGCAATACATGCATACAAATGTTTGGAAATTAATACTTTTATTCAGCAAGGATGCATTAAATTGATTAAAAAGGTAACATTAAAGACATTTATGTTAAAAATACTTCTATTTCAAATAAATGCTCTTTTTTTTGTACTTACTATTCATCAAAGAATCCTGGAAAATGTATCACAGTTTCCACAAGAAATAATAAGCAGCAAAACTGTTTTCAACATTGATTTCTTGAGCAGCAAATCAGCATATTAGAATGATTTCTGAAGGATCATGTGACACTGAAGACTGGAGTAATGAGTCACCGGAAAATAAATTACATTTTACAATATATTCCAATTATTTTAGATTTGTAAATAAATAAATATTTCACAATTTTTTATTACAAAAAAAATGCAGCCTTGGTGAGCATAGAAACATTAAAAAAAAATCTTACTGACCACAGAGTTATGAACAGTAGTGTATGTTTCTAGCTTAACCTTAAAATATGCTTTTTAGCATTTGCATATAAAAATTATGATTTTAATGAGTTCCTTTGTAAAGTTTCCATTATAAAGACCCTGTTTTTCTAAGGGGCATTTTTAGAGAAGTAATCTCTATTTTAAGTCTAGCAAAACAAGAAAGGTCATGAAAACACGCATAACGCCACATATATATATATATATATATATATAAAAACGGAAATAAATTCTGCCAAGTTCATTTTCTCCTCAATAAAATATATTATGTAATGTTGTTGCTGTGAGGTCCCACCCATCCATGCTTCACCACGCCCCCTCTGAAGGCTCCGCCCCCTCTTTGGGTTCTGTGGACGAATGGCTGAAAATCATTGGACTTGAGCAATACAGAGAAAACTTCAACACAGCAGGATACTGCAGCTTAGAGAGCGTCATGTCCATGAGTCATGAGTAAGCATCTCAACACATTACACACCTAATTACACATCCTGATGAGCTTGAAGATGACTACAGCTTACCAAATATCCCCTGTGCTGCTCTTTTACAGGGATCTGGCCAAAATGGGAATCTCATGCAGTGCACATCAGAGGAAGATCCTGAGCAGCGTGCAGGATTTATTGTCTGGAATGCATCGGAGACAAGACACAAAGATTCCTGTCTGATCTGTGAAGAAGGGGAAAAAACAATGCATCATGTTGGTTAGCATGAATTACAAGAGAGACGGGATATTTCACATCACTCTTGCACTTTAATGGAATATGAATGGTATGAAGATCAGAATGAATGAGCTAAACTGCACTTTTCTGGACCGCTTTGTGCTTTTACGAGGAATTTTTTTCATTTTCTTCCCTGATTGTCTTCATGATGTCTAAGGATTTTTAAACTGGCCTTTTGCCGACAATTAAAATGACTTGTAATGTGTCTCTCCGGATGAGATGTTTCTGACCCTCTTGATCCAGGCAGCGAGGCAGTATTTTTTTGACAGAAGAAAGTTTGGGAAGTGTCCTCCTTGTGTAAGTGGAAAGAACCATTTAAACTAAGTGCAAACAGACTACGACGCCTTTCTCCTCAGGATCTTTTCAGGATGGCCGATCGTCATCATCAGCAGGAAGGAATTGTTCCCTGTGGATCAAATTTGAACGTTATATTCAAAAGGATCTTTTGCCTCGGGAGATTTTGAGCCATTGTAAACTAATCTAACAGACCTTTTGGATGGTATGTGTTTGTTTTATGAAGGCCAGGTGGAGCTTTTAGAGGCATTGCTGAATGGAAAATTATATCACTTTATTTGTTGATTTTGATTTTTTTTTTTTTAAATAAAGGGAATGAGAAGATAGATCCAGATAAGATTTAGTCTCGAGTTACTCATGTGCTGTGTATTTAATCTTTGCATTTTTTTTAAGTAGCAAAGTAAATGACTTAATCTGACGGCTCTTCCTGGTTTCTCTTTGTCAGTCCTTCAGTGTTTTTATTTTCCCCTCTTTTCAGTGTAATTTAATTTACTTCCATGTCTCTACCTTTTGAGTACCATTGAATCTACAACCAGAGGTCATGCGCAAATAATTAAATCTGTGTATGTAATTTGATAAAATGTTCGAAACTGCTGAATTGAATCATTGCAAGAATTTCATAATCACAGATCTATTTTTAAAACTTTTTTTCACTGTACATAATCTAGGATTTTGTTTGTACATATGATAGTTTTTAATTGTTTTCTTCATGATGTAAATAATACCAGCAGTCGTTTTCATGTACAGCTTCTGAGTTCTGTCATTTTCTTCTGTTTTTCCCCTTGACATGTGCAAAAAGATGTTAACGTAATGTATTTAATTTTCACAGTGAGCATAATATTCATGTTGCAGTTAATTTAACATTGTAAAACAGCAGTACATTTAAGAATGGTTTGGTAACAGGTTGAGGAATCTTAATTTCACAGTTTCTGTATTTACACCTTTAGGTGCACCTAACTTATGAGCTTTATTTATGATCTTTTTGTATCTAGTTCTTAAAATAAAATTTCAAAGAAATTGTTTGTAGGTAACACTCTATAAGCATCCAGAAAAAAATGCATATCCATTGTAAAACATCCATATATATTATGACATCTTTTCCATGAGTTAATGATGGTTACTGTATTTTATGAGAAAGCATAAAGATTATTTATGTTTTTTTTTTTACCATTAAATTCAACGTTATGTGAGATTCTGCAAATAAGATTATTGAAAACATTATTCTTTAAATCACAGTGTCAGGTGTATTTTAGCTTTTAACTCAAGAGGATCCATTTTGCCTGTTAACTATCAAACGCTGCAGTGGTACTTACCATGTGTCTTCTAAATTCAACTTGACAGTCCTCTGGAATCAGTCGAACTGAACAATGTTTTTTGTTTTATCATGGCTAACCTGCTCCTCCATATGTGATGATGTTGTGGCGTCAAGGAAATTGGCAATTGCCCATAGTCTCATCGTCAATCCCACTAACGTCCTGATACTATTTGCAATCAAAAGTGGAAAGCACTAGCAGCTTCTCAATGTAATAAATTCTAATCTAATTGGCTGGTTTTTGGTAGCGCGAATAAGGGCACACCAGTCTGGCTGGAAACAAAGTCATGTTTACAAGGTACCTGTGACATAGGGTAAACTCAAAAAAAAGGAAAGCTGGATCCAAATGCTGGGAGTTTCAATGACAAACACGAAGACCAGAGAACCAGGTACAGAATGAGTGCACCAAACATAACATCCATAGAAACAAGGCTTGACAAGGAACACAAGAAACACTAGGGTATAAATACACAATGGCTAACAAGGGGCTGACAAAGGGATAGGTGTTGGTGATTAACAGTCATGGAAACAAATGAGGGTAACTATGGAAACAAACACCTATTAAGCAAAAAGGACCTAAACAGGAAGTGAACACCGAAACATTAGGAACAGAAAAAACAGTTCAATAAAATTCCTTTACACAACATAGGACCATGAGAGTGGCATTCATGACAGTATCGGCTTTTGAGAATTAAATAATTAGTGGATTTGGCAAAAGTTTAAAAGGTTTTATTATATCAAATCTATGAAGGATATTCTGTGTTTTGTTTGAGGCATTCTTTGATTAGTAGATTAGATGATCACGAATAGAACCAGCATTTTTAGATTTTTTTACCCCCTTTTATCTTTTGCCTAGTTCATGTTAACTAATGTATTAAACAATGGGAACCTTATTGTAAATTCTTACCAGAAATGTATAATGTACTTTAAATACAGAATATAAAACCATATTATCTGTAATGTCACTTCCTGTTGTAATTGGTCTGACATGCATGTTTGTAGAGCCGTCTATAAGGATGCCAGTAGATGTGGATATAAGAACACTTTTCCAACTTTATTTACAGGATAGACCTCGTACTCCCTGGTCACATACAGACTCACACACGTACACTGTGTGGGGGCGGACGTCGCCTTTTACGTCAACACAGAATAACTGAAATGCTTATACATTACACTATCCAAACTTTCAGTCCATTGAAAATGTGATTTGTTTTTACATTTGAATACATTTTTTTTTTCATGTACAGTAAATTTTAATACATTTTTATAATTGTGAGATTACTACTCATTGTTCAAAGCTTAAGTGTTTATTTGCAGAGTCATCTTAAGGATTGGTGTTTTAATGACGACTTGTCCAGTATCATGGAGATCACATTCAAGTCTGACTCTTCCAGATCATTCTCAAGCAGATCGATCTCTTTCAGGTGGGATGGATTTGACTTCAGAGCTTCGGTCAGTGCCGTCACACCTTCATGTGTAACATTACAGTTGGACAACCTGAAGAAAGAGTGGATTTGTAAGCACAGGTCAGTGGTTCATTACTTTTTAGTTTAAGAGATGGTTAATCATATTTGAATAATTTTTGAATCCAAGTTTACAAGTTTTCCAAAGTAATGCAAGTAATAGTTTTCCAGACATTTACCTCAGCTTCTCTAGTTTACAGTGAGGATTCTCCAGTCCGACACAGAGCTTCTTCACACCTGAGTCTCCTAGATCATTAATACTCAGATCCAGGTCTTTCAGGTGGAATGGATTTGATTTCAGAGCTTCGGTCAGTGCCGTCACACCTTCATGTGTAACATTACAGTTGGACAACCTGAAGAAAGCAGAGTGGATTTGAAAAATGATGCCTTTAAAAAAACAGTTGAATCTTTCTGATCTCAATGGAATGAGGTTCAAACAGCGATATGTTTCTCTCACAGTCTTTATCAATATTTCATTATTCAATTAGTTTGTTGTTATATTTGACATGTCTTTGTGGTGTTATTGGTGGAAATATGGCTTTTTTTAATTAAAAATCAACTCAGTGCTGTAGGGTTAGGCTTAGTTTTAGTAATTACGCATAACTGCTAAACATTAACTTAGGATTGAGGGTAATAGTTAAAGAATCAGCAATTAAATGCAATATTTGTTAAGCACTGATCTGAATCTGAATATTGCAAGGGGAGAATACAATAACTTCTGTTATTTTGGCCTTGAACTTTTTTAATAAAACACAAATTGCACATGGAGCAATATTGTTTAATGGGGAATTTGCTGTGTACTGAATCTACAAGTATTCAGAATCATCTTGCCTCAATGCTGCACGACTTTTGTGTGTTTTATTACAGTTAGTTAGCCTGCTAATCAGGGGCGGAGCTTTTTTCCCCATTTACATCAGCTAAATGCACTATTTTTCAGGCTGTTTGAGATAATAGAATGCCTAAAAATATATACACAATCTGGGTTTAATGATGATAGTTACTAAAAAAAATTATGATAGATAGTTAAAAAAAAAAAATCACCCAGTAGAGCCTACAACCTATTTTGTATTTAATTGTTCTCCAGCTATAGTGAATCCAAAACACCAAAAATGTTAAGGATGACACATTTTCACCCCTGGCAACTAAAAAGAGGCAACCATTATCTGACTATTTTTAAGTTAGGCTACATAGGTAAAATTGGAATTTGGTGTAAACATCATTACTAATCTTAAGAGTTCAGTTCTGTTTAGTTTGTGCTTAGCTGACAAATTTGCTAACGTTACATCAGAATCCATGCCATAATAATTTAGGCTGCTCTACTAGCAAACAGCAAATGCAGCAGTGCCAAGTAAATGTGCTCTTCAATACTCTGAATCGAATATCAGGCCAACAGAAGACCATTAATTAAAATTATATTATATTTCTTTGGGAAATCGCACTGTATGATAAACAACATGACCATATATTATTGTTACGGTACTTTATTAGTTAGACTACTGGTCACGTCTGACGCTGCTTCTGAAACTATCTCCGGCCGGTGAAGTTTACTAGTGTTACGTATAAAAAACTTAGTTATGTCCATTTTTAACTTCAGCCGGTTTGCTACGATGCCGGTGAAACATACAACAGCCCGCCAGCCCCCGATGACAACCATAGACAGTAAAAGAACGACGAAGAAGAAGATTTATATTCTTCTTCGTTAGTTTTTATTGGCAGTTGGCGAACAAGCTGAGTGATGCATTACCGTCCGCCACCACACGCATGGTAATAGAGCTTTTGTTTAATTTTTTGCCGCTCCAGGAAATGAAACAAGGTTGAAGTTATTTTAAAAAACCTAAAAGATTCGGGGCTTTTGGCAAAACATTCGGGGCTTAAGCCCAATTAGCCACCGCTCCGCCCCTGCTGCTAATAAAGCGGTTAAAGGCATTAGTCATTATTAACCTCAAATAATTTCTCAATTCAGTATATGTGCTCACTATAACTCACTTCAGTATTTCCAATGCACACTGAACTTTCTCCAGAGCAGCACAGAGCTGTTTAACTCCTGAGTCTCCTATGTTATTCCAGCTCAGGTCCAGCACTTTCAGATGAGAAGGGTTTAAACTCAGAGCTGAGCTCAGGAAAACACAGCCCGCTTCTGTTACTCCACAGTTCTTCAGACTACAGAGAGAAGAGAATAGATGTTGTCTCGATCTATTGGCAGAGATCCATGCACAATTTGCATGATGACGCATTTAAAGTTTTCCATTAAGAGTTAACCTACTTCAAAGATTCCAGTCTACACGCTGTGTCCTGTAGTCCAGCAGTGAGACTTATAAAATCTTCAGACTTGTCCTTTTTGTTTGGCACATTGCTGAACCATTCATCAATTCTGAAGTGACATAGAAACATATTAAATGTATACATATGTAAATTGTGTATTATAATGTTGGAATATTTAAATTTACTCCATAGAAGCGTACATCTGTCTGGCATCGCATAATTCCTTTACTCCGGCACTGAGTATTTCTACTCCTGAGTCCTGCAGTTTGTTGTGGCTCACATTCAGCTCTCTCACATTGGATTGTGACGAAAGAAGTATAGACAGCATTATACAGCCTGTTTCTGTAATATTACAATTATCCAACCTGGAAAATAAAGAGAGGTTGTTTAGATGTTTGTTTGTTTGTTTTTTTTTTGCTTTTTGTTTATGTTTGTTTATTTTTTATATTAACAAATTCGTTGCACTCACAAATATAATAAATTATGAAAAGTACTCACCGGGCCTTTCTAGACAGCTTGATCACTGGCTGAAGCCAGCCAAAGATTGCATCTGATCTACCATATTTATATAGTTCAAACTCATCAAACTTCTCATCTGATGTCATTAAAATGAACATTAGAGCCAGCCAAAGTTCTTGGGACTGGATGTCTTCAACTTTTCCTAAGGTTATGTATTTTTGGATTTCATCATTTAGAGAATGATCATTAAGTTCATTTAGACAGTGAAACAGAAGAATACTTGTTTCTGGACAACAGCTTTTTATTTTATCCTTGAGGTACTCAGTAGTTTGCGAAGAGTCCTGGGGGATAATTGTTCTTTTCGCAAAAAAACGTTCCAGGAGGGCCTGGTTTGACTCAATCGAAAGTCCCATGAGAAAGCGAAGAAAGAGATCGAGATGTCCAGTCTTACTTTCTAAAGTTTTATCAACTGCACATTTGAGTATGATTGGCACTGTCACATTAATTTCTGATTCATTTGTGTTGCCTTCTGCAAGGACATTTTTGCCACTGTTGTGGAAGGAGAGATGCACATATAGGGCCGCTAGATGTTCCTGGATACTCAGATGAACAAAGCAGAAGACTTTCCCCTGATACCAGCCAGACTCCTCTCTGAAGATCTGAGTGCACAATCCTGAGTACACTGATGCTTCTGTCACATCAACGCCACACTCTCTCAGGTCTTCCTCATAGAAGATCACATTGCCTTTTACAAGCTGCTGAAAAGCCAGTTTCCCTAATTTAAAAATCATCTCTCTGTCTGTGTCCTCCTTCTCATTGTACTTTGTGTCTTTGATGCTAATCTGTGCCATCAGGAAGTGTGTGTACATTTGAGTGAGAGTCTTGGGAATCTCTCCAGTCTCTGCTTCGCTCAACATCTTCTCCAGAACAGTGGCTGAGATCCAGCAAAACACTGGGATGTGGCACATGATGTAGAGGCTCCTTGAGGACTTCAGGTGTGTGATGATTTTTTTTGCGAATCTCTGATCACTGATTCTCTTCCTGAAGTATTCCTCCTTCTGTGGATCATTGAAGCCTCGTACCTCTGTCACTCGATGGACACACTCAGAGGGGACGAGATCGGCTGCTGCTGGTCTGGAGGTGATCCAGATGAGAGCAGAGGGAAGCAGATTCCCCACAATGAGGTTCGTCAACAGCTCGTCCACTGAGGTCTCTTTGGTCACATCCAGTAGAATCTCATTGCTGTGAAAGTTTAAGGGAAGACGGCACTCATCCAGACCATCAAAGATGAAAACTACAGAGGAGTTTTGAATCAGATGTAAACTTGTCTCTCCCATAAAGAAGGTTTGAAGAAGACCAACTAAACTGAACTTTTTGTCCTTCATCAGATTGATCTCTCTCAAAGGAAGTGGAAATATGAGCTGGACGTCCTGATTCTCTTTCTCTTCAGCCCAGTCCAGGATGAACTTCTGCACAGAGACTGTTTTTCCAATGCCAGCGACTCCCTTCGTCAGCACAGTTCTGATGGGTTTGTCTTGTCCAGGTAAAGGTCTAAAGATGTCATTGCATTTGATCGGTAGTGTTGCTCCGTCTGCAGCCTTCAATGATTTCTCTATCCTTTTAATTTCATGTTCATTACTGATCTCTCCATTTCCACCCTCTGTGATGTAGAGTTCTGTGTAGATCTCATTCAGGAGTGTTGGGTTTCCCTGCTTTGCAAATCCTTCTAAAATGTAGAGATGCTTTTTTTTCATGCAAGATTTTAATCTTTGGTAGATCTCTGGATCATGTGTTTGCTGGTTATGTCTGTAACCATTATGTCTGTAAAAAATATTTTTTTTTCAGTCGAAAATAATAATACTACAGAACCTAGCCTATGTAGGCCATTTAGTGTAAACTTGAAACTTTTTTCATGATATTCAAACAACATACATTTATACACAGTATAACAGATAAAAACACTATGATATCATATGTATTTTCCTTTTTTGTAGTCTCTGTAATGTAATTTTTTTGTGGCCAATTTAATTAGATTGTGACTTCTGTACAAATTACAAAAAAATAGAAGAGTAATGATTCTAATAAGCAAGATATATAATTCATTGAATAATGACTTAAATTTTGTTTTACTATGTTATTTCTCACTTTTCAAAAACAGATCATGTGAGAGATCAGCATGATGGCAACTGAACAATGAGGAAGTCGGAGATGCTCTGCCGTTTATTGCTGAAACCCGGCATCTAGTGAGAGTAAACAGCAAATAATCTGTACTAATCCTTGTTCTCTGCAATTAATATGCTGAGTCATCAGACCCCCGTTCACCCTCTCTGACCTGGGAAGCATAGAAGTGCACCTTTCTAGTGTGAACACTGAATGAACACTAAAAAGGTGTTTATAATGATACGATACAAGTGTTGTGGTATATTTGATTCATCTTTCATTTGTTTTGCACTGGGATCAGATAATAAATATAATAAATAAAATTTAGTGTGGATTGAGGAAATACTTTTTAAGCATTTACAAACAAAATGCTTTTTATAGCTGTAGGGCTACAATTATCATGGCTATAACACATACAAATAAAAGATGAATAGATTTACCTTTGGTCATACAGAGAATATCCATTTTTTAAATGATTTGGTATTTTTATTGGTTTGTCGGTTTTCAGGGACCAAACACTGGGATCAGATGAATGTGATCTTTCCTCAGAACTGAAAAAAAAAAAAAAAAAAAAATTAATTCTCACCATTAAACAACAATGATTATGTGATTCTAAATAAAAGTCGATGTCATAAAGATTTGCTCAGGACAATACTGTATCACCTGAAAGCTAAATTTTATATGGACAAAACATTATTTTGGTGCCAAAACCATTAAAGCCACGTCACATAAAAATAGTTCTATTTACCTCTGATCAAACTGAGAATCTCCTTTTTTAAACTGAATTGGTATTTTCATTGATTTGTCACTTTTCATGGACAAAACACTGGGGACATGTGATACTGATCTCTCCAGAGACCTGAAAAACATCAACCTTTTCTCGAAAGTTAACTAATTATTTGGTTTCATTAATCTAAAAGTTTCATTAATCTTAAAAAAACATCTCTCAAAAGTTGAATTTATTATTTTAAGTAAGTTCAAATGTTGGTTTCATTAATCTCTATTAATGAAAGGTTATTGGCAAATTGCAACGAAAACATTATTTACATCTTGCTACAGGATCAAAAGCAACACAGCTAAGAAGCCACATGCAAAAATGAATGTAATTGGATTTACCTTTGTTTAAACAGAGGATCTTCAGCTTTTAACTGAATTGGTATTTTCATTGATTTGTCACTCTTCAAGGACAAAACACTGACAGGTGAATGTGATTTTTCTTTAGAACTGAAAAATAAATCCATCTTAGTTCAGAGCAATATGCATCACTTTCACTCAAATTATATTAAGATTGTCTATGCCTTTGGTAATAAAATGTAATTAGCTGTATTTGGCTATGAGCAGTATAATTCGATCTCAAATTGTAAACTGTTGGTTTGAAGTGAATTTGCTTTGATCTGTCACTTAATCATATAAGTCAAGTCAAGTCAAATATATTTATATAGCGCTTTTCACAATACAGATTGTATCAAAGCTGCTTCACAGTATCAATCAGAACAACTTAACAATGTTTGTTTATTACTGGGAAAAAAAAGACATCCAAGTTTGGTAGAGCTGATCAATGGTATGATTGGTTAATTAATTTGAATATCCCCAACTGAGCAAGCCAAAGGCAACAGTGGCAAGGAACCGAAAAACTCCATCCAGTGACCTAAAGGTGTCCTAACACACCATCAGATGACCCAATGGAGAAAAAAAAAACCTTGGGAGAACCCAGGCTCAGTCGGGGGCCAGTTCTCCTCTGGCGTTCATGAACTAGAGGCCGAATTTACAGTAACTGTAAGATAAAAAATTTATATGAATGCCTGGCTAAATATAAATATAAAGCAAATGCTTCTTTAAAATATTACTATATAGTATATATTTTTATATTTGATTTGTATCGATATAAATATGATTCGCGTACAAATGATTAAAAAATATTTCTCTCACCTTTTCTCTCCATCACAACTGTTGTGATAATCAGTGTCTTCTTCAGAATTCATTATGGTGTTTGTGTTTTCCCAACTACTGAACTGAATTCTGTGTCCATCACACTCAAATAAAGATAAAAAAACAAAAAACAAAAACAAAAACAAATATTTTACTCTCTCAAACACTTTATGAACTAAAATGACTGGGATTGAGGAAGAAAAACAATGAAGGACACAACTAAATCAAGCTGGTTTGACTGGTTTTTGAGTTATTTCCTGGTCCAGTTAATAGTTCATATTCAGGTTGTGTAAGGCTTTGACTGTTTGACAGTGTCTTACTGAACATAAATACATACATTTTGTGATCATAAAATGATATAAGTTGTAGTGGAAGCACAGTGTTTATTTTGTGCTGTTTATAACACTTAAACGTAATGCATTCTGCAAATAATATAACTGAAAAGCTTCAGATTAGACTGTGTCAAATGTATTTACTCTTTAACTCAAAATGATTTATTCTGCCTAATGTAATCTATCAAACATTCTTCTCTCAGTCTGTGCAGTCGTACTTACCATGTGTGCTCTGGATTCCACTCGCTGTCTTATGAAACAGGAGAATGATGGTGTTTTTTGTTTTACCTGCTCTGTGAAGGAGGAGCTAAATCTTCTATGAAACTGACAGGTTTATGATTCATCACAGATGGAGCTGATACTGTATGAACCACATTACCAAGTTTGGTTGAGAACCACTGCTAGAAAGTATTAAAGCAATAATGTTCCTGCTACTTGTGGAGACTGCAGTATTGAGATTACTGTTTTGTTCATCTACCAATGTTTGTAGGCCTATATTTGATTTATTTTTTAAATGTTTTTTTTTATTTTTTATCAGCTTTCTCTTAATTTGAAAGCCTCTTTATTGTTACTGTGTTTTACTGTGGGGAAAGAAAGCTCTCGGATTTCATCAAAAATATCTTAATTTGTGTTCCGAAGATGAACGAATGTGTTGAAGGGTGAGTAATTAATGACAAAATATTAAATTTTGGGGTTTAATATTAAATTTCTATCCCTTTAATGTCCAAGGATATTGTCCCTGCCCGGCACGTTGTTAGCCCTGGCTCCCACGGGCCTGACAATTGCAAGTGGTAGCAACAGGTAAATGGTTATTTTCAGATAGAGTTATTTTCATTGTCACATGCAGTTTCTCCTACTCCTTTTGGTACTTATATGACCATAAATGATGCGTCTCTATAACACGCATCGTGTATTGTCGTGTAATTTATACGCGAAAATGAGTTTTTACGTGCATATGAGACGCAGTTTTTAGCGTGCATTTGATACGCAGTTCATTTACGTGTAATACACACGCACCCCACACCACTAATTCTACCCAAACGTATAATACACACGCACCCCACCCCACACCTAAACCTACCCTAACCAACCAATGCGTATCATATGCACGTAAAAACTCACTTTAGCGTATAAATTACACGACAATACACATGCGTGCTATAAAGACGCATTTAGTGTGATCGGGTTGGTAGATCATAACATTGAACAAATAGTTTGTATATGGTATGCTTGATTTTTATTAAACAAATTGCATACATATATATATACATTTGTAATATAATTCAGAATACAGTTTATCAAAACGATCAAAGCTTACACTTTGCTAAGATTTGTGTTAGTTTTGTTTTTTCTGTTTTAATGACGACTTGTCCAGTATCATGGAGATCACATTCAAGTCTGATTCTTCCAGATCATTCTCAAGCAGATCGATCTCTTTCAGGTGGGATGGATTTGATTTCAGAGCTTCGGTCAGTGCCGTCACACCTTCATGTGTAACATTACAGTTGGACAACCTGAAGAAAGAGTGGATTTGTAAGCACAGGTCAGTGGTTCATTACTTTTTAGTTTAAGAGATGGTTAATCATATTTGAATAATTTTTGAATCCAAGTTTACAAGTTTTCCAAAGTAATGCAAGTAATAGTTTTCCAGACATTTACCTCAGCTTCTCTAGTTTACAGTGAGGATTCTCCAGTCCGACACAGAGCTTCTTCACACCTGAGTCTCCTAGATCATTAATACTCAGATCCAGGTCTGTCTGTCACAAGGCTATTCTGTGTTTCTGTCGTGTTTCATGCATGTCTCTAGTTTGTGTTTCTGTCTTGTTTCATGTTTAGCAGCTCCCGGTTATGTTTGTCTGTCATGTGAGGTTGAAGCAGAAGAGGTAGTGGGATCCATTTGCAAATTGACTTTATTTACACTCAGACTATACAAAGACAGACTCAGGGAACAGAAGAACCAGAAAACAACATTAAGGGCCCACAAAGACTGAACTAGACATACAGGCTTAAATACAAGGGTAGACGAGCTATAACAAGATAACAAGAGGGTGTGGCTATTAGGAAACACCTGTGACAGACTAATAAACATAATGGGGAGCTTCTAAACATGAAACAAGACAGAAACACAGACTAGAGAGAAACACAGACTGTCACTCCCATAAAGAAGATTTGAAGAAGACCAACTAAACTGAACTTTTTGTCCTTCATCAGATTGATATCTCTGAAAGGAACTGGAAATATGAGCTGGGCGTCCTGATTCTCTTTCTCTTCAGCCCAGTCCAGGATGAACTTCTGCACAGAGACTGTTTTTCCAATGCCAGCGACTCCCTTCGTCAGCACAGTTCTGATGGGTTTGTCTTGTAAAGGTCTAAAGATTTCATTGCATTTGATTGGTAGTGTTACTTCAGCCACAGTCTTTAATGTTTTTTTCTATCATTGTAAGCTCATGCTTATTACTGATCTCTCCAGTTTCTCCCTCTATGATGTAAAGCTCTGTGTAGACCTCATTCAGGAGTGTTGGGTTTTCCTGCTTTCCCAGTCCATCAAAAACATACTGATGCTTCTTTATGACAAATGATTTAATTTTTTGGCGGATCTCTGGATCAGGAGTTTGATGGTTATGTCTGTGAAGATGAAATCTTTTCATAAGCAAATGATAAAACCACAAAATAAAAACTATTGCAGTTTACTCTCCATCACTGCATATCATAAAAAAAATAGTCGAAACCAAATGCTTCACTCAAAAACACCTTTTCTTCTATCGAAACCCAACTTTGGCCTAATTTTCACAAAAACTGTTCCCTTTCAAGGGAACTTCGAGCTGCGTTTGAGACGCGGTGGGAACGCTCTGCGTGATTGCGTCATGAAGCACGTGTAAAATCAGTCCAATGGAAGCCCGATACGTCATGGGTGACGTCATAGACCAGGAAACTATAAAGCACCCTTGAAAACAGACCGCGACAGCTTCTGTAGTCTTCAGCAAGCGCTCTCTGTGATTCTGTCCTTGTCTATTTATTGTTGTTTGTCAAGCCCAATATATATATCACTATCTATCATTATGGCGAGCAAAGCAATATTATAGAAGTTGTGTTGTTCCCTGCCCTCGTTACATCACGGGTGGGGACACACATCAGCTTTTTGTTGCTGTTTGGGAGTGGAGTATGCAACAGTCATTTCTCGAGGGATCTGACTGTGCATTGCGAGAAGCTGTCCGTGAGGACGCTCCGCTCCCGCCGGGCGTTCTTCGAGGAGGACGGTTCGGTTCGCGTTCCCCGAGCGGGTCTCTCTGTTGCCGAGGCTCGGAGACGGCTCGTATTTCGGGGTTCGTAAACGGATCTGACAGCGGGGGTTGGGACGGGCTCCGCCCTTTCTCAGCTTTCACATGCCAGATCTAGTGTGCTGCGATTTCCAGTTCCGAGGAATTGGTATCGTTAGTGTTTTGTTTTAAAAGAAGGAGAACAAAACAAATACAAATCTTTATAAAAAGGCAGATGTTTGAGTTTTCAATGAATACATTTTCCAGCTCATAACTCTGTTGAATAAAGAGGAGCTTTTTTAAAGAAAAAAGGAGGTTTTATCTAGTGCTGTTGCTAGTTAAATATTTACTGGCCAGCTGAACATTATGAGATTGAAAATAAAGAAGAGTTTGTTAAAGATGAACTGTATCTTAAACAGAGAAAACTCTGTATCTCAGCCTCCTCGTCGGGGACTGTGGTTTTTCCCTATCTCCACACTGAGGTGTCGAGATCGTGGAATAAACCGGTTTGTAAAAAGTTGGGTATTAAGTATCATAGTATGACATTGCCTCGGGTTAAAGAGACGCTTACGAGCTTTCTCTCTCCCGAGTCGGCGTCATCGTTATTAACCCCGACGTTACCCACCAGCCATCTTAAATAATGAATACATTTTTTATTAGGCAGCGCTGGTGGGTAAAGTATGTAAGGACATGGATGAATGTGAGGGGCGACTCTCTGAGGAGGGTCGCAGCGCTGCCAGTTCGGTTGTTTCCTGCTGGTGGCCACAGAGTGATATATGTATGTATATATATATATATATAAGTTTTTCTGATATAAAGATAAAGGAAAATAAAGATATAATTATGTCTGTTCTTCTGGACGCTCCGCTTTCAAGAAAACTGAGATATAAACCTTTCATCATTCTTCCTCACCAATCTAATGTTCCTGAGATATTAAGCTCCTCTCAGCACAAAGTGCAAAACAGAGCGTCGCCATTCGGGCTCCTCCGCAATTGAGGGGTACCTGGGTGGCGGTCGCAGTCTAGCCAGTTAGAGACATGCAAGATCTGAGGACTGTTTTATCTCTAAAATAGCTTTTACAAAGAAGAAGCCCTGACGCCGAGGCGATCAGGCTTCTAAGGGTGGTCCCCTCTGGGGTAGGGACGGTTTTGAGAAATCGTTTCTCCTCAGCGCCCTTTGGGGTGCGACTCTCTGAGGAGGGTCGCAGTACTGCCAGTTCGGTTTCCCTGCCGGTTCGCCGTTTCAGGGCACCAAGGTGTCAGTGTCCCCAAACGAGCCTTCAAATAAGAAAAAAAAGAAGAGCAGTCAGTTCGGTTTCCCTGCCGGTTCGCCGTTTCAGGGCGCCGAAGTGCCTGCTTTTTTCAACGATCCTCCGAGGAGGGTCGTAGGAACTAAGCTAGTTAGAGGTAGGCAAGATCTGAAGACTGTCATCATCTCTAATAAAGCTTAGACAAGAAGTCCTGTCGCATGAAAACGAGGCTATCAGGCTTCTGAGGGCTCCTCCGGGGCAGGGACGGTTTTGAGAAATCGTTTCTCCTCGGCGACCTCTGGGGTGCGACTCTCTGAGGAGGGTCGCAGCGCTGCCAGTTCGGTTGTTCCCTGCCGGTTCGCCGTTCAGGGCACCGAGGTGTCAGCGTCCCCATACGATCCTCCGAGGAGGATCGTAGAGCGGTCAGTTCGGTTGTTCCCTGCCGGTTCGCCGCTTCAGGGCACCGTAGTGACTGTTCAACCAAGGGACGGTTTTGAGAAATCGTTTTTCCTCTGGGGTGCAACTCTCTGAGGAGGGTTGCAGCGCTGCCAGTTCGGTTGTTCCCTGCCGGTTCGCCGTTCAGGGCACTGAGGTGTCAGCATCCCCATACGATCCTCCGAGGAGGGTCGTAGAATGGTCAGTTCGGTTGTTCCCTGCCGGTTCGCCGCTTCAGGGCGCCGTAGTGACTGTTCAAATAAATCCAGAGGCCAGTCTTGAGAGACTGGTTCCCCTAGTAAATTTCTGGCAGCGTGGAAACTACTGCCACATATTTCTCAGTGGGTCCTGCACACTATAGAAAAGGGTTTCAGAATTCAGTTCGGTTCTCGTTCGCCCAGATTTCTAGGGGTCCTCCTTTCATTGGTGGACCCCGAGCAGGCTTTGGTTATGGAGCAGGAAGTACTATCACTTCTGCAAAAGGAGCTGTAGAAGGGGTTCCTCCTCCCAGCAGACAGCCATTACTTCATTGTTTCCGAAAGAGGATGAGGTGGTTCCCGAGGTTTGCTTTCGGGGGCGAAGCATACCATTATTGGGTTCTTCCATTCGGCCTAGGTTTATTACCCCACACCTTTACAGTATGCGTGGATGCAGCTCTGGCTCTTCTGAGACTCCAGGGCATTCGCGTATTATACTACATCAATGATTGGTTGTTCCTAGCTCAATCTGAGTTTATGGCAGTTCGGCATCGAGATGTCGTTCTGTCTCATTAAGGATGTTGGGGTTGCCTCTCAACGCAAAGAAGAGTGTGCTCTGAGGACCACTTTTCTAGGTGTAGCAATTCTACAGCAAACGTAATGGGGTATATCTAGGCCAGTCACTCACTGTGAAACAGTTTCAGACGGGTGGGTCTCATGGCAGTTGCGTCCAACGTTTTACTTTTGGCCTTCTGTTCATGAGACCCCTGCAGTGGTGGCTCAGGACCAAGGGGTTTTCTCCGAGGGGAAATACGTTTTCGCATGATCAAGGTCACGCGGCTATGCCTTCGTGCTTCGGTCATGTGGAAGAACCTTGGTTCCTCGCCCAGGCCCAGTGTTGGGGGCTTCTTGTCGACGCATATTGCTATCGACGGATGCTTCCCTCACAAGTGGGGGCGATCATGAGTGGTTGCTCGGCGAATGGCGGACAACACACTGATGGTCTCGTATATCAGAGCAGATATCCTGTTGAGGCAGGGGCTGAGGCCCAGGGGATTGGAGACTTCACCCCGAGGTGGTGGAGCTTCTTAGGGAGAACTTTGGTCTAACTAAAGTCAAGTCGACCTTTCACATCGTTTGTACAACGCATTGCTCTATATGGTTCCCCCTCACGCAGCCAGCTCTTCGCGGACTGGATGCGATGGTGCAGGTGTGGCCGAGGCTGCACCTGTACGCATTTCCCCCGATATCTATGCTCCTGGAGGTTCTGGAAAGGGTTCACCGGGAAGGGGCCCGTCTGTTACTAGTAGCCCCTTTCTGGCCGACTCGAGTTTGGTTCTCGGACTTGGTGTCTCTTCTGAGCGGCTCTCCTATGGAGATTCCAATCAGGAGGGACCTGCTGTCCCAGGTAGAGGGCACGATATTTCACCCTCGACCGGAGTTGTGGAAACTGTGGGCCTGGCCTCTGAGGGGGCCAGGCTCAAAGAATCCGGTCTCTCGACTGAGGTCGTTGAGACCATTCTCCATTCCAGAGCCCCTTCCACGAGAAAACTGTATGCGCTGAAATGGAAATTATTCTCCACCTGGTGTGGTGAGCGTCAGTTAGATCCTGTTAACTGCCCTGTTGGTTCAGTTCTCGATTTTCTGCAAGACCGTTTCTCTGCTGGATTATCTCCTACCCCTCTGGGGGGTACTTCTATTGGGAGAGATCCTCTGATTACTCGTTTTCTCCGTGGTACATTGAGGTTGAGACCTGCACTGCACTCCAGAGCACCGGCTTGGGATTTAGCCATTGTACTTGAGGGTCTGGCTCTGGCTCCGTTCGAGCCCATTGAAGAGGTTTCAGAAAAATTCCTCACTTTGAAAGCTTTATTTCTCCTTGCTGTTTCATCTATCAAGAGAATTGGAGATTTACACGCCCTGTCGGTTGCTCCGTCATGTTTGGAATTTGCACCTGGTATGGTGAAAGCATTTCTATACCCTAGACCAGGTTATATTCCTAAGGTCCCATTCAATGTTGGGGGCCCAATAGTGCTGCAGGCCTTCTATCCTCCACCTTTTAATACCCCAGATCAGGAACAATTAAACCTGTTATGTCCAGTTCGGGCATTGGATGCCTACGTTCACAGAGCTGCCCTGTGGCGTAAGTCAGAGCAATTATTTGTATGTTTTGGGTCACTCAAAAGAGGGTGCCCTGCATCTAAACAGGTATGAGCAAGTGGATAGTCGAGGCTATTTCACTAGCTTATGAAGCGGCCGGTCAGCCTTCACCTATGGCTGTACGGGCCCATTCTACTAGGAGTATGGCGGCCTCTACGGCCTTAATTTCGGGTGTTTCCCTTCTTGACATTTGTAATGCGGCAGGTTGGTCCTCTCCACATACATTTGTCAGGTTTTATGACCTTGACCTCTCCACTCCTGGGGCGAGGTTGCTTGCTTCTAGTGTGCGCAAGGACTTCACACAGAACGGGCATTTGTCACTATGGCGTAGTGGGTATGGGGTTCCCACCGCGTCTCAAACGCAGCTCGAAGTTCCCTTGAAAGGGAACGTCTCAGGTTACGTATGTAACCCTGGTTCCCTGAGAGGGAACGAGACGCTGCGTTTGCCTGCCATACTTCCTGCATGCCCTGATCGACTTGCTTCAGACTTTTTCAGAAGCTGTCGCGGTCTGTTTTCAAGGGTGCTTTATAGTTTCCTGGTCTATGACGTCACCCATGACGTATCGGGCTTCCATTGGACTGATTTTACACGTGCTTCATGACGCAATCACGCAGAGCGTTCCCACCGCGTCTCAAACGCAGCGTCTCGTTCCCTCTCAGGGAACCAGGGTTACATACGTAACCTGAGACGTTTTGCTACTTAGTGGAGAATGTGTCATTTGAGTTCATGTTGTTATGTTTAAATGCAGTGCTAATTTATTTCCTGAAAGAGAATGTGGTTTAACACGTGCTTAATTAAAAGAGGTTCTGTAGAAAAAAAAAGATTATTTGTAGTTTTGAAATATGACTTTTATTTAAAAACATAAGTATTAGTTTGAGATCCATAGAATCAGTTTTAGTGTGTAAAGAGTTAAGGAAAAACTTGAACAACATTTTATTTATTGCTATATGTATACAATTATCACAGCTATACCATGTGCAAACATAAAGGTAAATAGATTTAATTTATTGGCATTTTCATTGATTTGTCACTTTTCAGGGACAAAACACTGTGATTTGTTGAATGTGATCTTTCCTTCGTACTGAAAAAAAAATTCATAATCCATCTCACCATAGTTTAAAATAATAATTATTTTCTAGCGCACATCTCAATGGCATAAAAATTAAACGAAAACCAGTTTCAAGCTATTTTTAGTTTGTATCTACTTCACTACAGCACCGAAATATGTCAGTGTGCGTTGACATGTCACATAAAGCATATACTGTATTTACCTTTGATCAAATCAGTCTTTGAACTGAATTGGCATTTTCATTGATTAGTCACTTTTCAGGGACAAAACACTGGGATCAGGGGAATGTGATCTTTCCTTCGTACTGAAAAAAATCATAATCCATCTCACCATATTTTAAAATAATTATTATTTTCTAGCAAACATCTCAATGACCTCAACATTTAAGGAAAATCAGTTGCAATTTTTAGTTCGTATCTACTTCACTAAAGCACCAAAATAATATGTCATGTAAGTTATGTCACATAAAACATATACTGTACCTTTGATCAAATCCATCTTTGAGCTGAATTGGCATTTTCATTGATTTGTCACTTTTCAGGGACAAAACACTAGGATCAGGTGAATGTGATCTTTCCTGCTGAACACTGTCAGAAACAACACAATCCTGCATAGTTCAAAGCAATTCAGCATCACTTTCACTTAAATTATTAAGGGGGACAATGGCTTTTAAAATTTAAACTTTAAACTGAACTGCATGGTTTTAACTGAATTTGCTTTAATTTGTACAATTTTGAACAAATAAAACTTTAAACTCTCTCCATCACAAGTGTTGTGATGATCAGTGTCTTCTTCAGCATTCATTATGTTTTCCTAACTGCTAAACAAAATTATTCTGAGCTCTGTGTCCATCACAATCAAATGAAAAAGAGCGAATGAGGAATAAAAACAAAGGACGTGACTAAAACTGTCTTCAGAAGCTAGTTTAACTGGTTCATGAGATGTCTGTAAAGTACCTTTCTGGTTTAGTTAGTTCACTTCAGGTAAGGATTTTTGTTTGGCTGACTGAACATAAATTCACAAGTTTTATGATGATATTTAAGACAGTAATTGCAGTGGAAGCATAGGCTAGAGTTTGCTTTTTATAACACTCAATTATTAAAAAATAATATAACTGGAATAACTTGAGATTTTGTAGCATCAATTGTATTTAAGTCTTTCCTCTTTATTCTTCACCAGTCTGTCCAGTTTTTGCTCTGGATTCCACTCACTGTTTCCTCATGAAACAACAGAAGGATTGTGTTTTCCTTTTTCTCACTGCTAACCTGTGAAGGCGGAGCTAAATAATCTATAAATAAACTGACAGGTTTGTGATTCATCAGTCTACAGATGGAGCAGATACTGGGCTACAGTATAAATATGAACCACATTACCAAGTGACAGATGAATTTGCACCAAAATACAGTTAAGTTTGATTGAAAACCATGCTATAAAACATTAAGGCATGGTTTTACAAACAGGGCTTAGTTTAAGCCAGGATTAGGCCTTGGTTCAATAAAGACATTTAAGTAGATTTTTTAAACGTGCCTTAGAAAAAAAACATTACTGATGTGTATCTTCAGACAAAACAATGTCACTGACATATTTTAAGATATATCAGTGCAAGTTGTTTTCAGTCAAGACTAAGACATGCTGGAACTAGCTTAAGTCTTGTCTGTGAAACCAGCCATATAGCTATGTGTAGACTATACAGTATTAAACAAGTTTGATTATTTTGTTCGTCTTCTGATTATTCTATTTGATTTAGTTTTTAAATAATGTTTTAGCAGCATTCTCTTAATTTCTCTTAAAACTGATTTATTGGGAACATAATCTTTATGATTTAGCATACTCCCCTCTAAACCTGGGTTCATGAGCTTTTTTGAATGTTGAAAAATTTAACTCTTTTGTTTGAACATTGTGTTTTCCAAACAAAACTTGTAAAAAGAAAAAAAAACAATAAAAAAAACCAAAGGCATTTTCTCATGAAGGTCTAGACAGATTTTATATCATGTTATCATAAAAGATAATCAGCCACACTTCAGTAAGATCTAGATAGAGGGTAGACCTCTGCGGATACTTGTGTGAATTTGAGACTGCTTATAGTCACAGTGTGTTGTTTTGATGCATTTTTGTGTAAATATTATGCCGTAATTTATTCTGCGAGTTTTGGTGGTGCTGTTTCGTATGGAAGCTTGTTTCCGCCACAGAATGAAAAAAGGGTAATTGTGACTTTTTATCTCACAATTCTGACTTTTATTCTCACAATTGCGAGTTTAAATCTCAATTATGAGATATAAACTCACAATTGCGAGAAATATACTTGAAATTCTGACTTATTTTCTCAGAATTGCATATTATTTATATCTCTCAATTCTGACTTTAGGCTATAATACGCAATTGGGAGATACAGGGGTGTAATTTGCAGGTGGGACGGGTAGGACATGTCCCCACCACTTTTTGCCAGGGTCGATATTGTCCCCACCACTTTTTAAAACCTCTCACGGCACGGATAGCTACCAGTAGAAATAAATAAAACATCTCCAACTGGCAGACCATTCATTTCGTTCGTTTGTTAAATAAAAGAAGCGATCTAGCCCTGATATACTTTGTTTTTTTTTAAATCAAGTGATCAAAGTGCTCCTTGCAGCCTGCGATCGGTGGCACGGTTACAGTGTATCTCGTGGCTTACGCACAGTCTTCACATGCACACGCGCTTCAATCTGTTTCGGAGACTCTTTGTTCGTTCCGGTGAAATCACAAAACAATAATGCACACAAACGTTTCCCTGCTTGATATAATACAACCACTGATGAACATATTCGGTTTTAATGAGAAAAAAACAACAACTATATGAGTGCGGATTAGAACCCTGAACATCTGACATGCTCGGCAAAAGTTCTACCACTGGACCATTAAAAGACACATGTTTTAAAGTCGGATCTCTGTATTTATTCCCGTGTCATGTGATTCATTCATTTATACACGCATGTCCCACCCACTTTTTAAAACAAAGTTACGCCACTGGGGAGATTATAAAGTCAGAATTGCATGATATAAAGTCGCAATTGCGTGTTGTAAAGTCAGAATTGTGAGATATAAACTATTCTGAGGGAAAAAAGTCAGGTTTTTTTTCACTCACGCAATTGTGAGTTTATATCTCACAATTCTGAGAAAAGATGTCAGAATTCCGAGATCTAAACTTGCAATTATGTGTTCTAAAGTCAGAATTGCGTGATATAAAGTCGCAGTTACGAGAAAAAAAGTCAGAATTGTGAGTTTTTTTCTCTCGCAATTCTGACTTTATAACACGCAATTGTGACTTTTTATCTGGAGATGTAAACTCGCAATTGTGAGATGAAAAAGTCGCAATTATCGAATGTTTTATTCTGTGGCGGAAACAAGCTTCCATAGATAGCTTTACATCATTTGTTGTCGTGATAGTAGTCATTGCACAGTTGTGTTTCGCTTAAAAAAATCATAATTCATACTGTCTCCCTTGAGCGCGTTTTCGTGTACGAAACTCTTCAATCGATTTTACCTCAGAAAGTTTCAAACCCCAGCTGATTATTCAAGTATGAAACGTAGGGATACAAACACACAGTCATAACAAATAAGTTAAGATCAATATACATCGATGTATTTTTGTAATAAAACTGGAAAAAAAGTGTTTACACTAACAACGATATGGCTGCCATTTTTTAAATATAATGTGTTATAGGCTACTTCCGGTAAGCCACTTCCGCTTACCGCTTACTTGATTCCAAGTTTCAAATATTGTTTCTATGTGCCGTTATCGTTATAGTTGTCGTGTGGACTCTATAATTCTTTAATATTGAGAATGATTTTTAGAACTATATCTTTATCGTTATCTTTGTGTCCTTGTGAACGTGCCATAACACGTTTTTTTTTTGGTTAATCAATTTTCCGGTTATTTTATTATACTCATTTGAATTTTACACAGCAGTCGCGGGGCTCATACCTGTATGTTTATTGCGCTGTTTTCTTCACATGTCCATATTCATCAGCTTTATGACAAGAGAGGCATGAGATCATCTCAATGATGTAATAATTCTCTCAGAATTGTTAATCCAAATAAGCTTCTAGTAAGGATGTCATGAATATGCAGATGTATTTCCAGAAAAGGGTAACAAATTATTTCACTGCTGCAGTAAAAATAAATAAATAAATTTATACTATATAATTTGAATACAATTATATTTTTTATAATTCAATTACAGGCATTTATAATATTTGATTAGGGTTCCAATCAATTGTTAATACAGCTATAAAATGTGGGCTTACATTATAGCTTCAGGTTTTGTCCTTTAAGTATCCTTTATAAACCCTATTAAAACCCAAATTAAAAGGAAACATTTGTGACTTTGAGAAATCCTCCTGAAGCACATCACACTCATATTCATCTCTCCACAGGTCACTGCAGCGCCCTGCGGTTCTCCCCTGCAGAACCGTAATCCTGTTAGAACCAACGAGCAGCCAGGCGGACTGGAATGTGCCGTGACAAGGAGAGATCAGGTGCCTGAGTGTTGGATTTTTCTCCTTTTTAAAACAGTCAATTTGATAAACATTTGCATAATCCATGAATGTGAGGAACAGCAGGTGCATTCATTACAAATGAAGAGTGCAGCCAAAATGAGTGACTGTGTGTGTGTGTGTGTGTGTGTGTGTGTGTGTGCTGATGTACTGTGTCCACTGTTATGTGTTAAAGGGCACCTATTATGGCATTTAAAATGTTCCTAATATTGTTTTGGGAGTCCCAAACAACAGTTTTACATGCATGCAATGACAAAAAACACTTTTGTTGTCTTATAATATGCATTTATTTTTTACCGGATTTGCTCACCGACTCCCAAATGATTCGTTCAACGACTCAGTTTTCCAAACCCCTCCTTTGCGTGACGCTAATCTGCGGTGATTGGTCAGATGACCCAATCAGTTATTGTTTGCGTTAGCCCAACGCATAAACATATTGATAAAGCACTGCAGTACTACAAGGTATTGCTCTATTCTTTATGACAACTCCAATAACAACGACATAGGTACATTTCACATATTTTAACCCTTTCATGCATGAATTATGATAACCTCAGTCAGGATTTTTTTCCTATGTGTTTTTATTGCTCTTAAGGCATGAAAAACAAGATTTGATTAGATTTTTTTTTTTAAACAAAATTTTCAAACAGATTTTCGGATGTCCACTTGAGTGGACAGCATGCATTTATGGTTTAAACTGAAGAGATACGGTATTACACATAATACAATAATCAAACCGATAAAGTATGTGTTTTTAACAAACTAATCAATACAATTATATCAAATCATGTGAAAACTATAAAATATATTAAAAAAATATAAATCCGAAATATTGCAAAGGCAATTGACCTTCATACAAGTTGGACTTCGTGTATCTTTGATATCAGAACATGAGGACGTGATTCCATCAGAATTTTCTACAGCCTGTCAAGGGACAACAGTGGAAACCACTCTGATGCTCCCTCCAGTGTGCCAGAGTATGTCAATTTACCCTTATTAGCTGATAATTCTGATTATGTTCAAGATGGACACATTTCTAGCATAGCCCTCTTTGAGAAAACCTAGCGATACATTTTTTTCAATCTCATCTGAAATGAGCAGTGTTGGGGCTGGCATAACGCATTCAGATTACTTTTTTGATGTTAAGTAATGTGTTACAAGTAACATGCATTACATAATAAGATTTGTTTTAATGTTACAAGTAAAGTAATGTATTACAAGTAAAATGTATTAACTAATCAGATTACTTTTTGATCTAACAAGTAATTAATTACAAGTAATGTACATTACGTAATCAGATTACTTTTTGATGTTACGAGTAAAGAAACGCATTACACGTATTTTGCATTACGTAATCAGATTACTTTTTGATGTTACGAGTAAAGAAACGCATTACACGTAACATGCATTACGTAATCAGATTACTTTTTGATGTTACGAGTAAATAAACGCATTACAAGCAACACTCATTACATAAACAGATAACTTTTTGATCTAAGAAGAAATGCATTACGTATAGATTACTTTTTTGATGAAATGAGTAAAGCAATGCATTACAAGTCACATAAATTATGTAATTACATAACTTTTTTCGGTGTCAGTGAAAATTACATTCTAATAATACAAATACATTTATTTACAGTCAAAAAAAGTCACTGCAGATTAAGTATTTTCAAAAACAATATTCACAGTTAAGTATAAATTGTAGCTGAAATATAGCCATTGATGCATGAGGTCCACTATAGTGGACAGGTGATTAATCTGATTTATCTCCCAATCTAAAATCAAAACTTGGAAAATTTTACTGTGATATGACTCATTAGATATTGCTTGATGCTGCAATATTTTTTTTACCTACAAGAGTCTCCTAGGATAAAAGGACTGGGTGGATATTCCGGAGCAACTTGGCATGTCTGACTGACCATTGGCCATCTTGGTTTGGAGGGGGAAAAAATAAAAACACAATGGCTTACAACTTGGTTGCAATGTATAGGATGATGCACCAGGGTCCACTGAAGAGATTGATGTGCAACTTTGCCATCAAAACCCTTGCAAATTCAAGAAAATGCTTTTTAAATAGCTGTCCACTGTAGTGACCACTATGCGTGAAAGGGTTAAAAAAAAATTGACATTGAAGAAAGACCTAGAAGCTGCGCTGAGCGTAACTTACACAACACACACACATACTTATTGAGCATGCTACAAAACACATAAAAGCAACAATTATTAATAATACCTGGTTGTGATTCGGAGGAGGAAGCTGATCCAAATAAAATTGGTACTGAGCCTTCCTTCAGTATCAACCGGCTCGCGAATCCACACTTGAGAGCATTTGTGTTTGTAAAGCAATCGTCATTAAAGTGACGCGAACACAGCACAAGGTTCGGCCCATACTTGTGTGGTATAGTTGTATATATGAACTTTTGTCGCTTTTGATTCGCACTTCAGAACACAGCATCTTGTTGTCGACATGATGTTTTCAAGTTTACCCTGGTGTCTGCGCGCGCAATGAGTGGGCGTATCTTATTCAAAAAACTTGTCAAGGTGACGTCATCTAGATAGAGAAAAGGCATCGTTCGTTCTATCGATTCATATCAGCGACTCAGAGTCGACTCTTACTTTTGAGAGACAATAACTTTGTATACGGTGAACTTTCATATTTAAAACTTTGCAGGATGTTTTCGTTCACTTAGATCTATGTTACACACTACATGAAAGGTCATTTTCTAAATTCCATAATAGGTGCCCTTTAATTATGTTTTCATGTGCTGGCTGAGAGCTGTATTTTGTCCACATTCACTCCTGCAGAATGTCAGTCAAACTTTTATAACACTAAACAATCCATACACAAATAAACAAGCATATTTACCGCCACAGGAAATGAGCTTGAATTAATGTTTGTAAGGATGGGATTCATAGGTTTGATGACCTTTGATATTATGAGAGGTACATATCCTTCACTTAAAAAAATAAATTGAAGAAAAATGACATGAGATATTAAGTTTTCTTTTTAGAGAAATTTAATGAGGTTTATGCTTATACTAGAAAAACTAATGTTTGCCTATGGGTTCAGATAAACAAAGCTGTTTTCCCTTTGAATTAAGTTTATTTTTCTGACCCTACACTGTAAAAAATTTGCTGTATTTATGCAGCTGTTTGCCAGTAACTTACTGTAGATTTAAATTGATGTATATTTACTGGCAACAGTTTGTTCAAAGTTAAATGAACATTAAACATTAACAAGTCTTTGTCTTTACAGAATAAAACTATAAAATAACAATCTAATGCAAAGCATTCTGGGAACCAGAAATCATCAACCCTTTTCTGTTTTTTTCCTTCAGATTTTGGTTCCCATTAATGCTTTGCATGAGGCTGTTATTTTAGTTTTATTCTGTAAAGATAAAGACTTGTTAATGTTTAATGTTCATTTAACTTTGAACAAACTGTTGCCAGTAAATAACATCAATTTAAAACTACAGTAAGTTACTGGCAAGCAGCTGCCAGTAATACTGTAATTTCTACAGATTTTTTTTACAGTGATAGGCAAATAATTCTTCATTATAATTTTTTTTTAGCAAAACCTTATTAAATAATTTTTGGTTAACAACGTAATATCTCATGCTATTTCCTTCTCAAGTAAACTGTGTCTTGTTTTATGCATATTTGCATTATTGTGCTAAAAACAAGACTTTTTAGAGATTTTAAGAGATTTATTTTGTTGTAGTGTTCATTCTGTAGGCCTTGTGACTTTATAGTCAACATTAAACAGCATTTGCAACTCATTTTTCTTCAGGTGACATATTTCCGAGCAAGAGATGTACATTTAGAAATGTATTGAATGGCGAAAAGTCTGGTAATTTAAATTTAAAATAAAGTCTGGTAAATTAAGACAATAATTTCAATCTGAAAGAAAAGTGATTGGCCTTCTAAAGGCGCAGCAAGTTAAAATACACTTTGATGACACATCATGAAGACAAACATTTTTCTTTTAATCATTCACAACAAGAGCAGAAACATGTTTTTCTGATTTTGTGGAAGGCATATGAAGATATATATGTGAATTATTTGTTTTTTAAGACGCTCACACACACACACACACACACACACACACACACACACACACACACACACACTTGCCTGTTCTGTTGTGTCCTGTACGACCTGCTGATTTTCAGTGGTCACATGCTAAATGTGTTGATTAGAGAAGAAAGGAGAATGCCAGATATATACCACTGTTGTCTTTTGCGTTATTGTGAAAAACTGAATCCCCATTTAATCTCAGTGGAGAGAGCTGTGATCATCTCTCTAGTTTGAGTTCTTGGCACATATGTTGTTCACTGCAACTTTCAACAGAATTTGATTACTTTGTTTCTGGTTCTGACTCTTATAATCTCTCTCCCCAAATAGGTACGCACAGGTGGCTCTGTTCATGAATATCGACTGTTTATGAATTGCTCAGCCTTCAAAGCATGTCTTCATGTCCACGTAATCGAAATATCCATGAACGCAAAGCACTGGCGTACTTCCAGAGAGAGTGTGAGAGCGAGAGAAAGACATCGCAGAGTGGTGTTCCTCATCAATTTCCTCTCTAATCCCTTCATAATTCCCTCAGAGTAATAAAATATCAGTCGAGACCGCTTTTCCTCCTCTTCTGGAAAAATTCCCGACTGACTTTCGTGAGAGAGGGATTTGGGAAGATTAAGGAGTAGTATGTAAATTACATGAGAGGGAAGGATTTAGGAAGAAGGACAGTCACATTCCAGAAGCAGACTGAGATGGGGAGACAGAGGACAGATCCAGGGAATTTCCCTTGGTATTTCTGCGATCGCATGAAAAAGCTGTGGTCTGCAGTGTCAGTAGAGATTTGACGTTTAGTGTCAGAGCCGTCAGGTTGCAGGACGCGAGAGCGCCGGTGACCACACCAGGTCTCTCACCTCTCTGTGAGTTGTATGACCGCTTTAGGGCAGCGTATAGCGGGATACAGGGAAGATGTTCAGCTCCAAATGCAACACAATTATGAACTGTTATACAAACCAGCTGTTCAGAATCCCAGCTTGTTGCCTTTTTTGGTAAGGCTGCTCAAAATGCTTCGATAAAGTTCTTGATCAGACCCTGAATAAAACAACAAATGAAACGCTTTAAAATAAATTGGTCAATTTGTGATGAGTCTCACAAGACCCGTCTGCGTGTCTGGAACATGAAGCGAAGGAATTTGTTTTGCTTAAGTTTATGAAAGCTATTTCTAGGACCATTAGGAGTCCTTTAACAATTTGATTTAATTTTAATAACAACTAAGCACATTATTTCTCCCAGTGTTCATTATTTAAAGACAAAAAAATTACATTTTAAAGCATTTTTGTATGTGGGTTTATTGTATTTTTACTGTGTTGTAATGCAGATAATGACACTTACATAAAAGAAACCTGAGCATTCTTTAAGCATTTTATTTTTTTATTATTTTTTTTTCAGGTTAAAATTGGCCTGTACATGTTATTATGATATTCATCCTGACATCTGAAGACATTTTTTAAATTCTGTAGCTTTCGTAGATATAAATATTAAGGCCAGCGATCAACTAAAACTCACTCATCCCATATTATGCACACGAGCATAGCACATGTTGTGACCTTCTCTGGCTCTTTCTTCTCCTCATCTCTCTTTCTCTTTCTTTCCTCTCCTAATTTCTCTTTCTTCACGGTATAGAGTTTTAATCAGTCCCAGCTGTGTGATATTGCACGGCCAATTAACGAAAACCATTTGGCTCAGTCTCAAATGAGACAACCACATGTGTACCCCTTTTCTCTCTTACACACACAAAATTTCTACTCCAGATTTCAAATGTAACTTTTTTTCATTTTCTATATGTGATCATCTGTCTTACAAGATGCAGATAATTAACAAGCATAACTGACATGTTCTCCTTTGCAGATGCAGTGATTGAACGCAGAAACAAGGCGTGATACAAGCTCATGAAAAAACCACACTATCTTCCTCAACTGAAAATTTCAACATCCCTGAACAACCGAGTAACTGCCCCAGACACGTGTATACTGCCGTCTGATGAAAGACCTCATTTAGGAGCCAAGACCTTTGCAGTTTCCTGTTGATAGTGGATCACAGCTGGAGGTCAAAGGTCACCTGTATGTGTGTGTATCTGTGTCGCCTAACTCTCTGACAAAGTGTTCTTCGTTTTTCATTCTGGCCAACATCCCTGATTATACTCTAAACAGACCTTTTTAGAGGAGGGCCTGAAGAGAGACATTTAAGATTATTAATATAATATATTAAGATTATTCATCTGTTTTATTTTGGCCTTTGCGTGTTTGTGACAAAGCACAGATCATTATGTCACAGCATCATAAATGAGTTTAGCCAGGCTCTAGTTCTCTGTGAAACTGCTCAAAAACATGAAGATTAAGGCACCTTATTTTCAGTTTGGTAAAATTCTGTCATCATTTACTCACCCTCATGTCTGTTCATCTGTTCATCATATAAAGCCATCGTGTCTCTTCAGAAAATTTGGACTAAACCGCTCAATTCATTTGGATTAGTTTTCCAATCTCTTTGTGAATTTTTTTTTTTTTTTTTAAGCGTCAAACTGGTAGCGGCTACGCAGCGTGCAATGGAGAGTACAGAACTGGCCCCAGCAAACACGTGTATGTGGGGCCCACATGGGTTACACATGGGCTACGTGGGTACAGAGTGGGCATGGGCTCAAAATGGGCATCTTATCTGGGGCCCACTTGGGTCAACTAAGTAGGTCCAACATGGGCAAACCCAGGTGGGCTCCCCATATGGGACCTAGTTGGTTCACTAATGGGAAATTGAGTACATGGGTTAAAAATGGGCTACAAGGGGACTAATTCCGTTTACCAAGACAAGTGCAAACAGTCAATGCCAAAGATTGATTACACTGCACCTTTGAATTTTTTTTGTTTTGTTATTTTGACACTTTAACATGTGACTTTAATCTATTAAAAATCTATAAATACCAACACAATTGCAATTGTACCCAATTTTTTGCCATTTAAAAGGACCAAGAGCCTGCGGATACAGAGAAAAAGACTTGAAACTGTACAAAACTTTGGCAGGATGGATCTCGCGAGATTTCATTCAGCAATTCCCATCCCCCACTCCACGCCCTGAACCGCGCGGGCGCCATTGCACTCACTCATTCTGCTGTCATTTTCGGGAGGAGATTCTTGCTGTCAGTGTATTCAAGGTAAGAACTACAATCATTTAAAAACTGAAATGTTAATTAAAATACATTGGTTTCAAAACATAATGTTAACCAAAAGCGTATTGTTACGTTAGAATTTCAGTTAGAATTTCGAGTTCCCTCAGATCGCGCCATTTTCCCTTATTTCTGGCGCTCTGCACGCTATTATAGCATCATTCTTAGTTTCTTATAATTGTTAAAGGTTAACTCTCCCAAAAATGCAACCTAGGGCCTTTTTTGTGAATCTACCTGTGGCAAACCTTCGTTTAAAAGCATAACTTAATTATGACGGAAGATTAAGATTGACCGTATTATGTTGTTTCTGGCCGCCGGCTTCTTGTCAGTCAAAAATAGTCGAAATAATACTGAATTGTGTATTATAACAAGTTGATTGGAGTTGAGACTCCAGCTTAAAAATTGTACCACTGTTTTACAATATAAATCCCACAATGGCAGCAATTTCTTAATGTTTATAAGATGTGTACATTAAACACTCAAAAGGAAAGCAGGACTTATTAATATTTCGAATTTAATCAACGTTGCCAGACAAGCCTGTTTAATCTGTCTGCTACCGTCTATATTGTGATCACAGAACAGCGCCATACAGCGACCATTTTAGCTTTTATTCTAAAAGTGTGCACATTCAATAAAATATTTAGGCTACATTGTTGATGTTTAATTTTAAATAAATCTTTAATAAATGTCTATTTTGTCACAGAACAACTAGTTTTCACTGAATTATGAGATCTGAGAAGCATTAACACCATCTCGGCAACCCTTTGAATTCCTGTGCTATTTTTTCCTTTCTTTATTTAGTGCTAATTCAAAAACAACTGCACAAAAGATACCCAATATAGTTACACTTTAGAATACTGTTTCAAATAATTAGTAATTCATTTTGATGGATTTGGTAACACACATGTACATTATTTTAAACATTTACAGGGGTAAGTCGTGATTTTATTGCCTTCTGAATCCATAATGTTAGTGTATGTATTGTGTATTGTATATTGTATTGTATGTATTGTGTATCTATCTAGTGTATGACTCGATACACAATACACACAATAGATTACTACTTCTGATGTAAAATAGCCATCAATTAACCTATGGCTGCACGATTTGGGAGGAAATGTAATTGCGATTCAGGTTAATTTTTTTGTGTTGTCTCCCCCATAATGATAATCTTGTTTTTCCTTAGGTTTGCATGGTGGACTCACTCTCGCTCTTATCCAAGGTAAATTATCAACACTATCACCCCTCACATGTGTTTTATTTAACTAAATACATCATAATCAGCTAAAAAGCATGCGCAGGTCACTTTACTTCCTGAACAAGTGCGCACCCGAGTCCGTGTTGCTTTCACATTCACGCGAACCGCGGCACGGATCGAGTGCAACCGAACTCAGAGCGCCTCCTCCAGGCTGTCTCGGGTTCGGTACCCCAGTGCGCACCCGGGTCCCATGACAGCGTTCACATTAGTGATTTTTCATGCAAACAGTGCTCCGTTCCAAACTAAACTGCCAGTGTGAAAGCACCCTAGACTTTTCAAGTAAGCCAACTTTAGTAGCCTACTGTACACGTTAGCGCCTATTTGTATACGCCAGTAACTGCTAGCTAGGAATTCGCAGGCTAAGTGACTGAGGGTGCTTTCACATTGGCAGTTTAGTTCGGTAACTAACTAAAGTTAGCCCAGTGCATAACAACAATCGTTGATTGCTGAACAGAAATCGTGTCAGATGGAGTGTCATACAAGTAGCCTACTGTAAGGTTGAGGATGGCCTTATGCAATCTTTACACTGTATAGTCTATGTCTTGACAATGATTTTTATATCCAATACTATTGTACTTCCTGAAAAATGTCAAGGTGGAGATAACTGCTTTGCTGCAAGGGCTCAAATATGGAATTTAATCTCACTCTAATGCTCTTTATGTATTTTTCAGGAGGCTTGAAAAAAAATGCCCTTACAAACCAAATTGCCAGAAGAGATGCCGAAAAGTCAGTGTCAAAGTGGCTAATCGGTGCCAGGGACAGGGGAAGAAAGCGTACTGCGAGGGCACATGGTGGAGAGCAAGATGGGTAAAAGTTTTAAGATATGCTTGTTTTTGGAAATACAAACTTTAAAAAGACAAGAATGATCGTTGCCAAAAGATATTGAATCAGGGGTTTTCAAACTTGTCCTGGGAACCCTCAGCACTGCACACCCACTTCAGATCTTGCAGTTTCTACTAATGAGCTAATGTGGGAGACCAACGTGATCTCATGAGAATACGTGTGTATTTTACGTTAAGTGTAGTTCTACCACACGTACATTTACTTACGTTTTGTACACTCAGAAACGTATAATACTGACGTATTTACAGCACTAAAACGTAAAATATTTACGTATTGACAGCACAAAAACGTAAATTATTTACGTATGGACTCTACCGACATACAAATTTGTACCTGTTCCTATATATGCTTATTAAAATCGTGGCATTGATGTTTTGACTCTATTGCTTTCAACTGTCTTATCAATTACGTTTTCAGTCGCATTTATTAAAAGCAGTTTACTCATTTAAGAAATAATATTTCACTCTGTTCGTGCCTTCTGCTGTAAACTCGTTTCAGAGGATTAGCCTAAGTTAACTTACATTGTGTTAAACAAGACTACACTTTAAACCCTTTAAAATAACATTGCCTTCTTAATTTTTTAACCATTTTGTAATATAAGTTAGTTTATTTACCGTGAGACACAAAATGCGTTTTCTCCTATAGAACCATAATACACCAAAACACAACATAAATTCACAAAAGACATACATTTTATTAGCTTGATGTAATCTAAATCTTTAGAATCCATACGTTTGCAAGAAACAGATCCAAATTCAGCCCTTTATCCAGCGATTTTCATCTCCATTCTCATCACCGACCGTAAACGTCAAATCCCGCGCTCGTGATGAATTCAAATTCAAAAAATGCGCCCTGAAGAAGCGTTACGACATGTTTTACGGCAGGGATATCAAACGCTCATTGGCTCTCGCCCTCTCGCCTGCTTCGTCACAAATTGCGAAATTCCGTGTTCCAGTCGGTGTGCAACATTTGAAATGAAGAAGCGCGCGCGCCTTCACAGTGCGAGCCGAAACCGGATTAACATTTTCATGGATTAATAACTTAAATTCTACTCAGAGAGGACTGCGTCTGCGACTGCAACACATGATGTGAACGACTTTTGGTACCGGTTTTGACATTTTCGCAATAAATAAATTATTGTGATTAATTGTCTGTCTGTTATGTTTTTCTTCATAATTGTAACGTTAGCCTACGTAGTTTTAAGGAATGGTTATGGGTAGGTTTAGGGGTAAATTAGGAGTAGGATTAGTGGCTCAAAATATATTTTAATGCTATATTGTTAATAAAACGGCCATTTCCCTACACACCTCTGCCCATTACGTTTTATCCTTTTTATATTCTGTATAAAATGGGTATGTTTAGGTTTAGAAGTAGGGTTGAGGGATCTCACATTTATCTATAAAATGGTAAAAGGGAAATTATACAGATATGAAATATACGTAAACAGTTAACGTTTTGTAGCTGAAAAAAACGTAATTATGTTACGTTTAAATGTTGCAGATACGTCCATATTATACGTTTCAGGATCTATGAAACGTACAAAAAGTAAGTTTTCTATCTTTGAAAAAAACGTATAATACTTGCGTATTAACAATGAGACCAGGCTGGGGAGACATACAAAGGCTGCATCCGAAAACTTCCGCTGACTCATTGCCTCGCTGCCCTATCAGGCAATGTCTTAGCAGGCAGTGTAAATGTCTTTACACACTAAGGTGCCTCACAAAACTGATTTCAGACAGACTTATGAGGCAGCATAACGGTTTAACAACAAAGTGAACATTTAATGACTTGAATATTGAAATGTACATTTTGTCCATTCAATTTGTGCAGATGGTGTTCCAGGACAGGTTTGCGAACCCCTTATTTTGATAAACTTGATGTGGGGCACCAAAAGGCTAACCTTACACATCTGTTTGAACTGTGAAAAGGAATTTAAAAAGTGGCATAATGTTGATTCATTTATTTTCTCTTTTCAAAGGGCCGTTGGGAGAGCGACAACAGGGGAGTGAGAAGCTGTTTTGGAAATTGTCAGGAGCTTTAACTTTTTTTTATAGTTAACATTTTGATACTTGTGTTTTATAAAGTTGCAAATGTGCAATGTTCTAATAGTCATGTTAATTATTATAACTTGCTTAATAAAGTAAAGCATGAACTACTGCTTTCTGATCATTGAATACCTTTAACATTTTAGTGTAGTTTAGTGCACTATGTAATGTTTGTATTTAGGGGTTTACTGTAAAATAAGGTAACCCAAACAAACAAATATAGTAGCCCATATATATTCCTGTTGTGGCCCATAAGAGCCCTATATAAGACCTATCTGGGTCCCATCATCAACCCATGTGGGCAGACTCCTGTAGGTCCTAAGTGGGAGCTACCTAGGTTACCCATATGGGTCCGATATGGAGCCCATCAAGATCCCATCATCAACCCATCTGGGCTAACCCATGTGGGGCCTCCATGGAAACTGAGGACAAAATTACCTGGGTCCCAGGTGGGCCCCAGATATCAGCCCAAGTGTAACCCCTTTGGGCCCCAAATGGGTGTGTTGGCTGGATTAGATCTCATCAATAATATCTTTATTTGTGTTCCGAAGATCAACGAAAGTCTAATGGTGTGTTCACACCGAACGCGAATTAAATTATTTGCGCGACTAGATTACACACAAAGTCAATGCAAAGACGTGAATAGACGCATCATTCGCGCCGGGCGTTGCGAATGACGCAAATTGGGCGACGCGTTTGCCGCGAATGTCTTCCGCGCAAGTTGAAAAATTTGAACTCGAGCGAATGTTCAAGCGACGTGATAGACGCGCATTTGACGCTCGATTTGCGTTCGGTGTGAACACACCATTACAGTTTTGGAACGACATGAGGGTGAGTAATTAATAACAGAATTTACATTTTTGGGTGAACGATCCCTTTAAAGTTGTCACTGAAGTAAATGCTGATAAAAGATGCACAACAGATCACAAGTAGACTTATTGAAATCGCAAATTGTCGTTCTTGTAATTAGACTTAAGTTACGTATTACGTTTTTAAAAGGAATGGCCAATGTATTCACTCAGCAAAGCCAATTTCACTTGCTGAACGTTCATTTTGGAGCATGTTTGAGCTCCACAGGTAGGCCTTTCCAAATGATTTCCAAAATTGCTCCTTTTATACACTGAAATCATGAAGTGTAAAACCCATAAAATTACTTCAGTTTCATAGAATGTTCTTACGAACTTCAGCCAAAAATATCAGCTGGTTTGTGGTTTCACTTCACTTTGTCCTTTCAGGTTTTCCAGCGATCCGAGAACAGAGGTGAGTCTACATCAGAGTGCTCCAGCTTGATTGTATTGCCATTTCATGAGAATAACGCAAAACATCTTTCAGACTGATGGAGAAGTTCAGCGTGGATCTGGAGATGTGGAGGAATAAGTCAGGGAGTTTTCACGTGACTTCAGTCTACTCATGTTAATCAGGTTCAGTTACACACAAGCACACTACGGCCTGGATCACATTGGACACGCAGATAATGTAAAGAATGAAACCAATAGGGGTGAAGCAGAAGAAAAGAGCGAGATCAAAGGGAGAATGGAAGTATGACAGATTCCTCCCTCTTATGTTTGTCAGCAAAGAGATATGATGGACTGTAAAGAAACAGAAGAAGGTGCTAGAGGACATTTTGTGTGTTTGATGAATTTGTGTAAGTGAATGCTCTTTCTCTCTCTCGCTCCTTCTGCTTGTTTTTGTCTCGCAGTCCAAAAGCATTAGACCACTGGTGAAAATGATTCATTTCCGAATTTAAAGCAAAACACTCACGTGTCAGATTAATATGCAGAAACGACTATAATTAACTGTCTCCCCCTTTGTAGGAGTATATTGGATGAATTTGAGATTTTTACTATTTAATTAGTATTTGAAATGTCCCCGCTTTGACATTTCAAGACCTGATGGTCTTCCAGCTTAAATTTGAGATGTCACCTTGAGCTTCAGTGGAAGCAAGAATATCTGGCAACCCGTACAGAGAGTCACATGATCAATGTCACTCATTTACTTGTGAATTATCAAAATTGCAGATTCTTCTTTCACATCATAACATATTTTTTTTTCATGTTTGTTTTCAGGTTTTAATATGGTCTCAGACTTTTGGATTCCACCACCAAACCAAATGACATCATTGTTTTAACACCTCATCACCCAACTCTGGACCTGATAGAGCTCAGTCTCCCTCACGTTCGTCCTTTTCCTGTAGGGTTTGCTCCAGGCTCGTGGTTCGATGTGGTCTTCGATGTTTTCTCAGCCCACTGAGCTGTTTCTGTGTCACCATGGCTGTCCATGTGCTAGATCACAAACGCCAAAACCACATGATCTCACTCATCTTTACGACCTACTAACAACCCCACGACTTCAGCTGCAAACACACTGGAAACTATCAAGGCTTCACCACAATGTAACGCTTTATATGTGAAAACAGATTAATAACAGACAATGTTTCTCCAGCAGGCATGAGAGACGAGTCAGAAGTTTGGTTTCCTGATGCTAAAAGCATCTTTCTTTAGGAGGGTGGACGCCCTCGGGTCTTCAATGAACATCCATGCCACTGCAGTGAACCTTTCCAAGTGAGTAAAATGCTACTAGCCCATTTTACATTGCAGATTTTAAATAATCTGAAGCCAGTTTAGTCACAGAGGGGGACTGTGACTCCTTGCTTTTCAGGAATCTAGTATTGACTGCTGTCTCATTCAGACTGCCTATCTATCCATCCATCCATCCATCCATCCATCCATCCAGTTAGCTTGAGCTTTTTGTTTTTCCATTCCATCAATGTTTTTTGTTTATTTTTCTTCCCACCATTGCCTTCAGCTTCATGATATTGAATGTATAAAGCTGGAGGGAACTGAATTGGATATAAACATTTCACACACTCACACGATTAAAAAAACAATGTAGATACACGTTAGAATGAGAAAGACGGGCTGGAACATTCAGATGAGCTTTTGGCAGTACCTGTATGTTTAATTCAACAATCCCAGACTATAACACACATAAACACACATCTGTCTTTCTCTCTCTGGCATGGTTCAGTGTTTAAGACCTAAACTTAGTGATTTAAACAATGGATGCACATGTGCTGGTTGGTGCATTTTTAAAATTAAGTGAATTTTAAACCTTTAAAAATGTGTGTGCTGCACATTCAATGATGTAAAGTAGATTGTTCTTATACGTGCATGTCCATGATCTCACCAATAATATTTCACACAACATGCATTATTCTGCTCACTAAAACACATTGGAAAATAAATATCAGTGACAAATGCTCCTCTGAGGGGCTTTTAAGATTGTGGATGTGTTTTCTGTCACATTGCTCTGAGTTATAGTGAACTACCAATGAGATACGGAGGCACTTTAAATGACCTACACACACACACAATCCAACATAAGTCACATACACACTTCTTTTTAAGGCTTTTCCAGATGGTATGACCCCTTTTTGAAGCATTGGCAGTAAAAAGCCTGTCTCTTCGATGTCTAACTTTTGCATTTTCCCAGGGGGAGGTATTGAAATCTAAGATGACAGCATGACAGCTTGTCTAACAGGTAACTGACATTTTGTTTCTTTTCCTTTTGTTTTTGTTGGCTCACAGAAATGCTCAAAGTATGTCAGTGTGTAGGTCAGTCTGCCTCAAAGAATCAACACACAGCCTGCCGCCATTCCTAAATTCATCTTTATAATTATATCAAGCGAATGGATGTACAGTAAATTAATTCTGTCAAATGGTTCTGGCTGAGCACAATCTCATGGGAACCCAAACATGCAATTAAACCTTCAACCTTTGAAGAGATTAAATATGAATTAACTAGTTCGTTTTGGTTGCCTCCTGAGCTCATAATTCAAAGACAATTAAGACACAGTAAATCATAACTGGGATTGAACATGCAATGGTGTTTGCAACCTTTAAGCATTACATTTTAATGTAATTTTTTTTTTTTTTTTGTTTAAGTGTGGAGTTTGCTTGTGTAACAAATTCTAAAACATTCTTAGGGTGTTGCGTATGTGTGTTGCAGTACAAAAGACCATATTGTGTGAGAAATATGTGTTTGTGCTACGGTATTCCCTGTACATGTGCAATGTGTGTGAGGAATGTGCTTTTTATAGTGTGTGTGTGTGTGTGTGTAGGCTCTGAAAGCATTAGAAGTGTGTTTATCAAGTCAAGAATTCTCATCATGTGGTATTTATTATTCTCAGTGTGTGAGATGCATGTTAAAGTGTTTTCACAGTTTGTAAATATTATTTCTGTGAGATAATGTTGTATGTTCAGTCAAAAACAGCTTAAATCTTGGACTTCGTTTGCTGTACTAATTAGGGGCCAAGCACTGAAGGTGAAATTATATGTTGGCAACACTTTTGCAGAATTAAACAAAAAATCTGACCTTCAACATTTAATAATTATGCCTTGCAGTTTAAGACAACACTTATGGTCAAATGACTAAACATGACACATTTTAGTGAAAACTACTTTGGATGAAAATAAACAAATATATGAATTATTTAAACCAATACGATAAAAAAAAGATTGTATCAGTCTACTTTATTTTAGCTGAAATATGAAGTCATCCACCCTTAAGAAAAGAAAAGGAAAAAAATACAATGGAGGGAAAATTTCACAGCTACCTCTGGATCCTTTCAGACAGATTTAGTGCAGTTTGGGAAGTCGTAGATCCTGCACCTTTCGATGTAGAATTATACACACAGAATGAGGGATTTTTGACCTTATGTGATTTTCAGGTCAATGGTTTTTGCGTCTTGTGTGTCTGCGTTGATACAACATAACTGAACACGGTTTTAACCCACTCTTCTCATACATGCACTGCACACACACTTATTGAATAATGAGTGAGATACAAATGTAGTGACTGACTGACTGTTTACTTGAGTGTTTGTGGGTCTCAAGCGGTTCGGTAAGTGATTGTGTTATTGTATTGCGATATGTGTGTGGATTTGTTCTGCCCTGGGGGTTCTGTGTCGTTTTGGCTCGGATCTGTTACAACCATCTGGTTTTGGAGCACAAAACTGAGAGGATCAGACCCAGCCAGAATTATTTCACTCGCACACACACACACACACACACGCGCGCGCAAAGCACAAACATAACTTAATTTTATAACAAACAATGTCTTTCATATTAGAGTTATTTTTTCTTTCTTGCTTTCTTCATTCATGAATAACTGAATTGAACCTTTTAACATTTTCTGACGACAATGCAAGTAGAAGTCACAGTAGTTTCTAAGGTATTCTGAGCATTGTTATTGTTCTGGCTGGTTGCTAGGTTGTTGATTACAGGCCTCTATTGTATTCTGGTCTGTACCAAAAATTCCAAGCGCAAAAATGTACTTTTACAAATCAACCTTTAAACGTAATATCGCGCTTCTCTTTGATTTGTGGTATTGTTTCTTTTTCACAACATCGTTGTTATATGCCCAAGTTTAATACTTTAGGTAAGAGTTTTAGAACAAGCTTCTTAATATTATTGATCAAACAAATGTCATTCAGACACACAAGGAAATAGGCGACAAGAGAAAAAATTCTAAATAACTCTCTTTATCTCTCTCTCTGTGTGTGTGTGTGTGTGTGTGTGTGTGTGTGCGTGTGTGTGTGTGTGCGTGTGTGTGTCTGCAGGAGGTGAGCTGGTACAACCTGCAGCTCAGTGTGTGTTGAGGAACAGGTGGAGATGGAAGACACCACTGAGACTGGCATGGGGGTGTTTGGGCTCAACCATGTCATACCTGTGAGAACAGTGTGAATTGAGTCTCTGTCACTGTCTTCCACCCAACATAGTCATGCTAGTAATAATTGCTAGGATGTTCCTATTGCTTGGGAGGTCAGCCAGTTGATCTAATGTTTTATTTTTTTATTATTGCTTGGCAGTTGCCTGGGTGTTCTGGGTGGTTGCAAGGGTGTTTCCATGTTAACTAATGCTCTTGGTGGTTGCCATAGGACATTGTGGTTGTTAGCATGTTGCTAGGGCGTTGCTTGGGTGTTCAGGCAGTTACTAAAATGCTCTAAATTGTTGCTGGGTAGTTGCTAGGGTGATTCTAGCCAGTAATATGGTGTTCTTGGTGCTTTCTAGGACACTAGGTGATAGGTGGTTGCTAGCGTGTTGCTATGGTGTTTAGGCAGTTACTAAAATGCTCTAAATTACTGCTAGGTAGTTGCTAGGGTGTTTCTCATCAGTAACATGGTATTCTTGTTGGTTTCTTGTGCACTGATAGGTGGATGCTAGCAAGCTACCAGGGTGTTCAGGCATTTGCTCAAATTTTCTAAATTATTATTTGGTGGTTGCTAAGTGTATTTTTAGTCAGTAACCGGTGTTTTTGTGTGTGCGTGTGGTTGTAGGCTGTTGCTAAGGAGTTCAGGCTACAGTTTTCTAAATTATTCCTAGGTAGTTGCTAGGGTGTTCTGGGCGGTTGCTAGGGCATCACTATTGTGTTGTGTTTTTTTTTATCATTCATGTCCATAGTACAAATGGTGAGAGTCGAGTACACGCTAAATATCAGAACTGAAAGTCTTTAGCTGTGTTTTGCGCTAAGAACAACATGTTTATAGAAACACTTTCACACATGATTTGTTTACTAATGTCACCTCGTCTAAAATATTCAGTCCCTCTGTAAGCGTGTTGAGGGAGAAATGGGGAGAGAAACACAACATTTGGCCAGGCTGATGAACTGCGTCTGGCATGTGGAGGTCAGGATTTCTGAAACACTTCATGATCACTCAGCACCAGCATTCACTCATCATTATTTTCCTCGCTCCATCACTCAATCACACACACACACACACACACGGAAAAACTCACAGTGCCTTAATATTAATGTTCCATAGCTTTCTGCACCCTTTAAGTGTGTGTGTGGAGACCTATTCGTGTTTTGGGATCTGTTTTTGACGGAGGAAACATCAGGTTGAAGAAAATGTTATGACAGAGCAGTGAGTGAAGCATCACAGATGTGACCACACACACACACACAGAACTGAGAAAGCCTTTTATGAAGACACGGTCATGAAGGCAATCGTTTATTAACATTACTGGAGACCCGATGAAGGCCTCAATGGGGTTGCTCTGAAGAGGTCAATGTTAAAGGGATAGTTCACCCAAAAAATTTTATTCTGTCATCATTGTATTTGTATTTATTTATTTATAAAGAACCTTCCAGGCTACACAGTGGCTCCAAAGTGCTGTGCGTTACAAATGATCTAAATCAAAACAGCTCAAATGATCGAGAACAAAAAAACAAGATAAACAATAAAAAAAACACCCATTAAAAGAGTGACTTAAAATGCAAGAGAGAACAAGTGAGACTTTAGACGAAACCTAAAAATATTTAAAGTTGGGGAAGATCTAACAAAAATAGGGTTCCATAATCCCGGACCAGCAACAGCGAAAGCACGATCACCCTAGGATTTAAGATGTACTCATGGGATAGTTAGGAGCTTATTTGAGGATCTTAGTGGCCTTATAAGGCTTAATGAGCTCCACCAAGTATTCTGGAGCCATATACCATAAACTGCTAAAAGAACAAGAAGATTGAAACAGGCCCCATTGACTTCCATGATATTTTTTTTCCATTCCAATGATGCAATGGGGTCCATCAAATGTTTGGTTGCCTATATTCTTCAAAATATCTTATTTTGTGTTCAACAGAAGAAAGAAATACATACAGGTTTGTAACAACTTGAAGGTGAGTAAATGATGACAGAACCTAAACTTTGATTTGTGTTGGTTTTAGCAGCGTTTCCAGTAACATGTAGGCCAAACATCCACATTGAATGTGATGGTAACACAATCACAACACATTTAAAATGTACTATAGTATAGGCTACTGTAGGTATGGTTTTAGACCAATAAGACATCCTACTCATTTAACATACTACGTTTTGCGTCCTATATAGTAATATGCATATTTCAGCTCATAACTTTTTTGAAGATCTCCAAATGGGTCCGTATACACACCAAAAACAAGCCATTATTGACATAATTGCTAGGATTATGCAAATGAAAGTGTTTTGTCTGGAAGCATAATCATTTCTTAATTTGAAAAGTTAATCTCCGTAGTTTCTAAACACTCACAGGCACACAAATACCATCAGAAACCCACACTCTGACAGAGAAATCGATCTTAATTAAAGAGAGTTAAAGTCAGCAAATAAATGATCTTTTCTTTGGCGAGGAAGGCAGCGGCTAATTAAAATCATCTCGTAGAGATCACAAGGCCTCCGATTCCTTTGCTTACATCCCAATACACACTCCTGGGGAAATTTTGGAGATTACTTTGGGACAGATTTTTGGCTGTTGTGATTGAGTAATTTGACAGGCAAGGCTAAAACCAGTCCGCATGATTTGCAATCTCATTTAACAAAAATGACTCATACTAAATGCAGAAAGCCTCTCTAGATTTATGTATAATGCTGACCAATGAAACTGATGCTTGCACTATAGTGCTGACTCAACCCTCAGAGCCATGACCACAAATTAAAGTCTCCTGCCACCTTGTGGCCATCATGTGAAACACAAGATAAAAGAACTAGCCTGGTTTTTGGCAGTTCAATAGTTATGTAGTTATTTAGCTAAATTGTATGCTCATATGAGTGAAAGGTATGACTGTATTTGCCTGTTCCAATAGGCTTTACACAACTTCGGGATCTCTAAAATAAAATAAATGATGAAATACAATGATGAAAAAACAATTGATTTAACACAGTTTGCCAAAAAAAAAAAGTTTTACCAAGACTTACCAAAATTTGTGGCATCATATCTTTACAAATTTAGTTTGATAGCTTATAGCCAGTAAACTAGATATGCAAAATTATTATTTCTTGTTTTCTATACAGCTGGTCTTATACCGACACTGTAGGACAATTATTTGAATGAATCTTTCCACGTTTGGACGGTTACTGTTTTATCAGGTATTTTAAATAAACCCATGCCTCATTATCATTGCCATGTAAATCAAGACAAACTGTGTTTGTGTAACCGCTCCAATCCCGCTCCAAGAGGGACTCGAACCTGCGTCTCTGGCATGGGCGCACTAACAAGGATGCTAAAGGCCACAGTCTCTAGTGTTAGTCGCTAGTGCACTTCTTGCAGGGGCAGAGTGGGACCAACAAATCTACCGGGAAATTTTGTAGACTATCAGCCCTCAGGGTTTCTCTGAAGCGGAACTTGCGGCCTTGAAACACTACCGGCCCACCGGGAAAAGTCCCGACTGCCACCCCGCTACTAACTTCTTGAGATCAGGGGAGTGAGGTTTACTTATAAAAGCGCTCACTAGCTGGCCTGCATTACATTTGGCCACTTTACATGTCAGTCAGATAGTCTCATCTGGTCTAAGTGGGTGGATTTTGAACAGAATAGGATACAATTTGTCTGAAAGTCAAAATTAAATGTATTTTTCAGATAAACCACAGTGAAGTTAATAGACAAAATTATTCATTTATTGAAAAATGTGCTTTGGAATGTGGCAGTACACTGATCTTAAGAACGTCATAATACAAAAGTTTATTTGAATCAATTTTACAGTACTCAAAAATACCACCCCTCCTTTCACCTCTACGTTATACGAAAATAAAAATAAAAAAAAAGAAAAGAAATTAAAAGCACACACAATGTGTGAGGAATGTGTCGGGACAACATGATTGCGCAAAACTAGAAATTCTGCTAATACAATTCAAGTGAGAACTCATCCGGGACATCAAATGGAAGAGACGTGAAATTGAAACATCCAATTCCCGATCACTGCAGAAACTCTGCAATAAAGTGGCGAAGTGCCCTATATCTAATACAAATATTTATGAAATGTGGTAAAAAAAACGGACAGTTTCTCTATTTAGCACATCCATTGGGATTGTCATGATGACGGGCAGGATTCCTAGATCACCGACTCAGAATAAAGGCAAGAGGTGTTTTAACAAGTGACTGTTTGTGTGCTGGATATATGTGCTTTTGTAGGGTCGTTTGACATCACGTCACATTTAAAATCAGTCGTCATCCAAATGTAAATATTCGATCACTGCCAATCTCTGTAAAAAAAAAAAACTGACTTTTTGTCAGTTGATGTGATTAGCAAAGTGTACCAATTTTTGTGCAGGACAATTATTTGGTCCTCAGACTTAAAAAACATTAGTAGTACTCGCTCTTAAAGGAACAGTTCACCCAAAAATAAAAATTCTGAAATTCTCACTTTCACGTCATTCCAAACCTTTTTCGGAAAACAAAAGGAGAAATTTTGAAAAACGTTAATGCTGCTCTTGATCCATACAATGAAAACATGCAATGACAAGCACCTAGAAACTCCTCGGTGTATATAGTGCATAAGTCGAATGGACTTCTAGTGAGATTTTCTAGCTTTTTTTGGAGCTTTAAACTCTCGTTATTGATAGTATTGCCATATGCATTCCACGAAAAGTCATATGGGTTTAGAACAACATGAAGCAAATGGTGACAGAATTGTACAGAATATTTGGGTAAATTATTCCTGTTAATCCTCCCTTGGTGCTCTGTTCATATATTACAGTACAATTTGGCGGCAGGCCTGCTGGTAACTCGTAGCGTTAACAATATTGAACATATCCTTCCTCACAAAAGACAGGAAATTACCCAGAGGGCAAAGTGGCTGAGCAGAGTGTCGATTGTGGTCACGGCAGAAAGCGCTGTCAAAGGTCAAGTCCTCTCCGTTATAAAGAACACGAATAAACATATCGTCCAACCACTTTCCACGTTTCCTTTCTTTGTCTTTCGCTTCGGGGCTACTCCACAGCTCAAACACTAAGCGGGCCGCAAAACGTGGAAATCCCGCCCCTTCCAGACCGAGCGCGCTTAGCAACGGCGCCATGGTCACGTCATGAGCAGATGCTAAAGCGAAGGCCGCCTCTTCTGTGCCTTTGTGCGTCTGGCTTCCTCTGGCGATCTTCTCCAGTCGCGCTGCGGTGCGGTTGAGGTACGGATGAGCCGCGAGCACAGCATAGCGACGATAAAGCCCCGCCTCCCGCCGCTCCAGTTCGTCGTCTTTCTGCTGCCGTCGAATCACAACAAAGTGCTGTAGTGTAAGACACGCCCCCTCATCCGAAACATGTGATGTAGTCTGCGTGCTGGAGCACGGAAAGGGAAGACCGTGGCAAAAGTGACACAACAAAGCATCCACGGGATTGGCCGCCCTCAGAGTTTTTGTGGCCACACCCAACGTCTTGGCCATGGTGACATACGTGCGTTCGAGTTCGGTGTCGGCAGTCCTCTGGTGATACTGCCTGCGCTGCTCCTGGTCCAGGTACCGGTTGCGCGTGGGACAGTCGCACGAGGAACCACAGAAAAGCGTACTCCACTGCTGTCTAACCGTCAGACGCGACCAATCGAAATGTGGGAGGAAGCCGAAGAGGAAGGCCAATCCACTCTGGAGGGTGCGGCTTTTACCTGTAGTCTCCACCCACAACTGCCGCGGTGACCAATCAGCAGCGAGCAGATTGTGACGCTTGATGTAGGCCTGCCGAAAATGATCGCCGTTTTTCAAGTGCTGGACGACTCCTGATAGAGAGAAAAAGTGAAAGAAATATTAGTAAGCATGGCCAGTAATGTTTCACACCAGTGATATTTTAGTGTCATTGATATATTACTACAGTTTTTGTTAATAATTCAAATTCGATTTTTTGTTTAATGCTGTTTTTGTGATTTTGATTAGATTTTTAATTATATAATTTGTATTCGTTTTTATACGAAATTTAGTTCTTTTAGTACTTAAAATAAACAAAAATGAGAAATTTTGCCTGGGCAACTAAATGAAATAAGTTTCGTTTTTATATACATTTAAAAAAAAAATTCCAGTTGACATTTATTTGATTTCAAGCAGCACTTTTTTGTGATTTTAGTTAATTATAGTTTTACACCAAGAAGACAACATGTGTGTGTGTGTGTATATATATATATATACACACACACATAGATTTTACATAAATATGGCTGCATCCAAAATCACATACTTCCCTGCTATATTATAGTTGGCGAAAAGTAGTATGTCTGATTTCAGAGTACTCATAAAAGAGTAGGCTAGGTGAAAAGTACCCGAAAGACCTACTACTTCTGGTGAGATTCTGAAGTGTGCATATGATGGACACTTTACTATCCCATGAGGCCACGGGAGAGGATTTGTGAATGGCAGTGAAGTGACACAACTGACCCTGGAGCCGGTACGTCACATGATAATGACAACATAGCGAAAGTAGTACGTCCAGATTACATTCATACTACACACATTCATACTATAGAACATACTTTCTTAGCGGTTGTGAAGTAAGTACTTATTCAAAATAAGTACCAACTCAAGAGAGAATGCGATTTCGGACGCAGCCTATGACTGGTTACCTGTCTGTGTAAGCTCTCCCATTTCACAGGTGTTGTGTTTGGGTAATCGGGGCAGAGATCCCAGTGATGCGTCCCAGTGACCACGCCCACCGAGAGCCATGTGATTAATGAAGGCGGCCAAAAGGGGGTGAGAGGGCTTCCTGTGAAAGTACAACCATGAAATATGTTTTAGAACTTATTTTAAATCTGAAATAAATATATGCGTTACATTCATGAAACCTTTTTCCAGATGAACAGCCTAAAGCAGATGTCTCCAGAGGACCCACTGTCCTGCAAAGTATATTTCCAACACTTCAGCTCACCTGCCTGTATATTGTCTAGTGATTCTGAAGAGCTTGATCAGCTGCTTCAGGTGTGTTTGATCAGGTTTGGAGCTGAACTCTACACGATTGCAGGATTGAAGACTTCGGGTCTAAACACAATATGCATCATAATGGCCAACAAGCAGCTCCGATGAGCCACGTGAGGATGTCATTACAAGATATATCCACAAGGGGGAGGCATGCTAACATGTTTAATAATAGAAGCTAGAAACCATTTGAATTTTTCAAACTGATCTATGCACACGGGACATCTTCAAAGGGAATAAAAAGTCGATTAATCTTGTTTATTATAACAATGCTAATTTTTACTTTCAGAAATAGGACGTGGGTTAGTCTGTAGTAAAATAATTAACATTATTTAAAAACAATAAAAGTCAAGGGCAGAGGTCTGCTATGAGCTTTGTTCTCCAAACTAATGCTCAGCGACTGTTGAAGACAACAGCATTATCAAGATACATAATACAACCACAATTACACGAAACATGCATCATTAAAAAAATCATTGCATAGATTTAATGCAGATCTAATGCAACTATGGATAAATCATCAAAACAAAATTTTGTTCTGTCATTACTATCTGCAATAGACTGAGGTAAAGTTGATCATTTTTAATAGACTTCAGAAAACTCCAGCAGGGATGTTGGATTACTGCATTTTATTATAATACATTTCCAGTCAGAACCCGTCAGAGCATTACGGTCATGTTGGGTCGGGTCACAAAGGCAATCACACATCAGACCTCTTAGGGTATGTCTGCATTTAGATAGCAAGGTTTGCAATGTTTGTGAAGAACTAGAGCTTGCTAAAGATGAGAAAGAGACTTTATGAGGATTTATGGTTGAGGATTACTTTGTAATACATAAATCTCAGACATCATGGGAATATTATGGGTTGCTGTGCGTGATTAATAATTCTTGGGATATTCTGGAACACAGCATTTGTCATGTCATTGGTTAGAATACAATGATGAAACCATGGAAACAACAATGTTATTTTAGGTAGCATTACAGTGACTCTTCACTGCCGCCGTAACCACGGCGACACTGCTCAGGGATGGATAAAAGACGACTGCGGGAATGGAATATTAATCCAATAACAATTCATAAACTGCATGCCCTATTGATAAACAGTAAACCTGATAAACACATAAACATAAGTCCACTGATCAGTTGTGAGCTCTCAAAAAAAAAAAACAATCTTCTAATATGATGGACCTTGAAAACAGGCAGACTTTTAAAATGACGCATTATGTACTTTTTCAGTAATTTCACTATATATTGTGACAGACATACAGATAGATAGACAGAGACGGATGGATGGACGGACGGACGGACAGACAGACACTGGGATGAATGGATGGATGGTTGGAGGGACGGACAGACAGACAGTGGGGTGGATGGATGGATGGACGGACAGACAGACGGATGGATGGACTGGTGGATGGATGGATAGACAGACAGTGGGATAGATAGATGGATGGACGAATAGATGGAAGAATGAATGGACTGGTTGGTGGATGGATGGACAGACAGAGGCATAGATAGATGGATGGATGAATGGATGGATGGACAGACAGACAGTGGGATGAATGGATGGATGGATGGATGGACGGACGGACAGACAGACACTGGGATGAATGGATGGATGGTTGGAGGGACGGACAGACAGACAGTGGGGTGGATGGATGGATGGACGGACAGACAGACGGATGGATGGACTGGTGGATGGATGGATAGACAGACAGTGGGATAGATAGATGGATGGACGAATAGATGGATGAATGGATGGACTGGTTGGTGGATGGATGGACAGACAGAGGCATAGATAGATGGATGGATGAATGGATGGATGGACAGACAGACTGTGGGATGAATGGATGGATGGATGGATGGACGGACGGACAGATAGACACTGGGATGAATGGATGGATGGTTGGAGGGACGGACAGACAGTGAGATGGATGGATGGATGGACGGACGGACAGATGAATGGATGGACTGGTGGATGGATGGATAGACAGACAGTGGGATAGATAGATGGATGGATGAATGGATGGATGGACAGACAGACAGTGGGATAGATAGATGGACGGACGGAGGGATAGATATATGGACGGACGGATGGACAGTGAGAGATGGATGAAAGGATGGACAGATAGACAGTGGGATAGATAGATGGACGGACGGAGGGATAGATATATGGACGGACGGATGGACAGTGAGATAGATGGATGAAAGGATGGACAGATAGACAGTGGGATAGATAGATGGACGGACAGAGGTATGGATGGATGGATGGATGGACAGACAGTGGGATAGATGGACAGATGGTTGGAGGGACGGACAGACAGACAGTGGGGTGGGTGGATGGATGGACGGACAGTAGGATAGATGGATGGATGGATGGTTGGAGGGACGGACAGACAGACAGTGGGGTGGATGGATGGATGGACGGACAGTAGGATAGATGGATGGATGGATGGTTGGAGGGACGGACAGACAGACAGTGGGATGGATGGGTGGATGGACAGACACGGACGGACAGTGAGATAGATGGATGGATGAACTGGTTGATGAATGGACAGATAGACAGTGGGATAGATAGATGGACGGACGGAGGGATAGATATATGGACGGACGGATGGACAGTGAGAGATGGATGAAAGGATGGACAGATAGACAGTGGGATAGATAGATGGACGGACGGAGGGATAGATATATGGACGGACGGATGGACAGTGAGATAGATGGATGAAAGGATGGACAGATAGACAGTGGGATAGATAGATGGACGGACAGAGGTATGGATGGATGGATGGATGGACAGACAGTGGGATAGATGGACAGATGGTTGGAGGGACGGACAGACAGACAGTGGGATGGATGGATGGGTGGATGGACAGACAGAGGGATGGATGGATGGACAGACAGTAGGATAGATGGATGGATGGATGGTTGGAGGGACGGACAGACAGACAGTGGGATGGATGGGTGGATGGACAGACAGAGGGATGGATACGGACGGACAGTGAGATAGATGGATGGATGAACTGGTTGATGAATGGACAGATAGACAGTGGGATAGATAGATGGACGGACAGATAGACAGATAGAATCATCAGATCATTTACATATGAATGCATACCTCTTCTCTGATAGAGTGCAATCTATGGCGGGTTTCTTGGTTTTTGGGATGGAGTATAAAGGGAAACGGTCTCCATGACGAATCATCACGTGGACCGACAGCAGCCTGTAGTCCGCCGGACTGTGACCTACGACACACACAACTACATCACACCACGTCTGAGAGTCTTCAGGTGTGTGAGGAGGTAAACGTGTGTGTTTCTTACCCTCCCAGCCGTGCTCGCTGAGGTTGGGGTAATTACAGTACTGGTGGGTGTCTCGGATGGGATCAGGGGCGGGAGGATCCGTATGGAGGACTGGATTCACACGCTTTCTGCTTTTTCCAAGTGACCTTTGCTCTGCCACTGGATTGGTTGGAATGAGGTGCACTAGGGAAAGAAAGAAAGGACTATGAGAGTCATTAAAGCACATGCACACACACTATTTCCAGCTTCCTCAGTTCTGACCTCATAGAACAAACATTGAGGCTGCACAGTGCTGCAGATTGTTGGATTTTGGGAATTGCCATGGCGATGAGGGCAGAGGGAGGAGTCTGATCGGATATTAGCCAGTGATTGACAGCTACCAGAAAGAGGGCCCTACAATCCTTCAATGTGACATATAAACACAAGACCAACATCTTTGAGCTACATATTTGCACTTTAAGTACACATAAATAAATTACAGCAACTTTTATATGATGATAAATGTAATTTTCTTTAAGGAAAAGAATAAACTGTACTATGAAAACATATTCTAAGAAACTTTTTCAAAGCCAGCATTTATTAAACCAGTCCAAAAAGAGCATTTATAGAATCTAAACTGTTTCACGCAAACTATGAAACACTGAATTATGATTGTTTTTATTAAAAAACGTACGTGGATTAAAATGTGAAAATAAGGTATGATGATTCTTAAATAACGTGAAACGTTTTAAGAGAAACCTGCAGCATCACCCTCAAACTCTTAAATACTTTATAATCTAATACACTTAAATACATTATAACTTAAATACAACATAATTCTGTTTTCTAATAAGCTCATTAATGGGAACCAGGTGAAAGGAATAAAGGAACAAACAGAAATACACTAGGAAACTGGGTCGACATAAAAAGAAAAAAACTGAATATAAACCCGACACAAGCAAAACTATGCAATGCTAACCAGAGGTGTAAAGTCCAGGGGTCAGAAAGTAAAAGTCCTGCCAGATATATTTATTCCACCCATGAACTCACTAATTAGCTCTATCTCCTGGCTGAAAAACTGCAAATTAGCAAATCCAGGTGATTGGCACAAAATACTGAGGAAGAATTTTGCTTTCTGAACATGGACTTTACACCTCTGATGCTAACATTTTTTTTTTTCCTTTTATATAACAATTTAATTTGGAATACACATACAATATTATAAAAAACAATGTTAGCATTGAAACAACCAAACTGCTAAATACAAAATAAATGAATGAGTAAATGGCATTGGGCTAAATGAACACTTTATTTCCAGCATTTCTAACTACTGATGTAACCAACCAGGAGTTAAACTCACCAGACAGAAGTATAACGGTTAGCTGGTTTATACGTGCAGCGACGGACATTGTGGAGGTGTGTGTGTTTGTGCACCTCATACTGGTTTTAATTCAGCATCAAACCTCCCTCTGACTTATTCCCGCCTCTAAAAGCGGCCTGACCAATCACATGTTAGCTCCAAACTCTCAGCCAATCACAGGACAGCTCTGTGTAGAGGCCGGCCACACAAAGAGCTCTTTGTAGCGGAGTATAGTGTACAAGAAAAATCACACACACCTAAAACACAAATACAATAGACACAAATCAAACAGGACAGTGTTTATACTGCTGCTCAAGGCCATTGGGCTGATATTGTGTGTGTGTGTGTGTGTGTGTGTTGGCATTGTGCACTTCAGCGATGAAGCAATGCTGACAGAAACACACAATTAACCAGGATGAGAACAGGTCCTCTTTCATCCTTCACTTCTCTCTTTCTCATTTTCAATGTATAGCTTCTTTCTCTCCGTCTGCTTGTTAGTCTACAGACCTGGAGCCTCTTTCTTTAAAACGGCATCAGACATGCTTGAGTGAACTGAAGTAAAGAGAGAGAGAGAGATAGAGAGAGTTCTCTCGGTTCTGTCCTACATTCAGACAGCTTTCAGCTCATGTTGGACAAACCACAAAGGAGGGAATGAATTAGTAATGATCTCACACAGGGTGAAGGAAACAGGCAACGTGAGGAAGGCAGAATGACAGTAAGGATGACAAACATAATCAGCATTAGTGCAACCCATATCAGACCAAAAACTGTCACTTAAAACGACACTGCAATAGATAACTCTTTTATGAGCTATTTTTGTAATGAGTTTTAAGCAACTGATCTCAAGGTGGAAGCACAACATGGTAAAAAGACAGTGAAATGGTTTAAACTTTAGGGTGTGTTCACACTTCAGTTCAGTTCGCTTGGTTCGTTTGGTCCAGACCAAATAAAAACATTTAGTCCTGGTCCGCTTAGCGTTCAGATTGGAGTTTTTAAAGGCATATGAATACGTTCACAACCTGATTGGTCGGCTTTTATGATGTATTGCCTATTTTGAGACGGAAATTACCGAACATCCAAAACAATGCTGTGTGCTAAGCTAAGGGTGCTCGCTATATGTGCGTAGCCTACATCAATGATGGTATTTTGACCAGCTGAGAACTCGTGAAGAGCTTATAAAATGTGTATATGAGTCAAAACAGAGGCAGGAATCCCTTCGTCACACACACAAACATAGATCTAACAGGGCAAATTGCACCAGCGTTCATTTTAATCGAACCAAACATGCCAAGTGTGAACACACCTTTAGTCCTGGTTCACTTATGTGATAGGGTCTCCATCACAGCTTAGCATTCACACTGTCATTTTTAACATCAAATCTAAAGATAAATGGCTTTTATGACGTATATTTTGAGACGGAACTCGTCGAACATCGAAAACAATCTTGTGTGCTGGGGTAAATTCGCTCACTATATGTGCATAGCCTACATATGATGGTATTTTACCAGCTTAGAACTCGTGAAGAGCTTATAAATGTGTAAAGTAGTCAAAACAGCAGCAGGAATCCCTCCGTCACACACACAAACATAGATCTGTTGTGAGGAGACGTGGTTCTGATGCCTGTACTGAACTGTGATGGGCAACATCGCAACTATGACGAGAAAAAAACTCAAGGTATGCTTGAGCATTCTGTCATTTTTAGGGTCACATCTTGTGATATCATGTCCTATTTTTGGTTTGTTTGGATGTCTTTGGTCGGTGATGCGTTCATATTTCAGTCGAACCGCACCAGAGTTCGTTTGAAAGTGGAACAAGAGCCATCTTTTCAGACCCATCGTTTCAGATCGACTCTCGGTCCACTTGTTTGGACAGGGATCACAGTTATTTAAATGAACCACACTAACAGAGCAATCGCACCAGAATTCGTTTTAATCTAACCAAACCTGCCAAGTGTGAACACACACTTAAGGACAGAGAGAGACTGTAAAGCATGTCAAAGGCCGACTCTTTCATGTCTGAACACAACAAAAACTTGGTTCTCGTATACTGGCCAGGTAGATCCTGTTGCTCAGACTGAGCTGTGATTGGATGTGGGATGCAGAGGGTGGATATTAAGAGTATCACTGACCAATCCCTACTTACCTTATCCCAAAAAAATGTCATGTTTGGTTTCATTTGAGTTGGCTTTGCAAATTCTTACCATCTGTGCTGTTAAACGACTAAATTAGCAGGATTTCCCTGCAGCTGTCACAGTGACATGAAATGTTTAATCTGCGGGGCTGGTTTCTAAGATACAGATAACCGCATTCCTCTGCGAAAGAGGATTTTCAGCCAAGGACGTGGGACACTGGGGTCTAATCTGGGAATAATCTGTCTCAAAAAGCCAATCTAACTGACCCATTATAAAAATACATAAACATTTCTCTTCTGCAAATCATATCCTCACTAATGACTTTGGGACTTCCGGGTTTTTTGACTGCTCGGTTTGAAGTCTTAAAAATATATCATGTAAACATGATATGATTCCAGAGACTGCATTTAGACTGTCTAAACCAACCGTCTGTAAAGTATCATCCATGTGTCAGCTGGCGGGCCCCAACTTAACAAGCTCATGTAAATGGGGTCAGAGAGAGTCTGTACTTGTCTTAAAGTCAGCATGAAATGAAAGTTCACCTAAAATTAATCTATTTTCTAAATGCTTGTTCTAACTAACATAGCAAGCAATTTAAATTGAGCTGTTTTGCACTTGAATTGTTTAACTCTTTCCACACCAGCATTTTTTCTTTAAAGATCCCAGTGCCAGCATTTTTGATCATCATTCTCACAAAAATGTCAAGGCCCCACATAATATCTAGTTGTGTTATCTGAACATGATATGTCAAAAGAATGAGAGACTGCTTAAAAAATTATTCTAGGCTTTGTGCATTCTTTATCAACACTTGAATGTGGGCACGTTTCATAAAAAAGCTAAAATCGCATTTTTGTCAAACACTTCGTCCAGATCGGATTCAGAACGATGATCAAAACATAGGTGGAGTAGATCGAGTCCATCAACACCCCCAAAGCTTCACAGTCATTAACCCTACCTGGGTCGACATTTTATTCCGTAACGTCAGGCATTTTGATTTATATGCTGTTTAATGTTTTATGATCACGTTATTTTACATGTGCGTAAGCAATGCTTCTATCGCTTGTTTCTGCTTCTTCTCTGCCTGTGTTTGATCTGCAGATTCTGTACTATTTCAGAAGATGCGTGATAACGCCCCCTTACCGTATAACAGTGAAAACATGGATTGCCGAAAAATTCCATCAATGCCAGGGAAGTGTTGTGTCGTTAATGAAGGAAAATCACGTAATTGGCGGGAAAGTGTTGTGTTATAAATGATGGAAAATTCCATCTTTGGCAGGGAAAGGATTAATCAAAATGTCATAACTGGACCTTCCAATGAAAACAGCACACTTCTCTCTGGTGATGTATGCAGGACTTCTCCAATCATTTTGTTGTGGCAAAAATTCTCAAACAAACATCACTGCGTAAGAGACACTCAGAGTCAAATTATATAAAATAGAAGTATTTATTCTTGCAAGAATAGGAGCAGTCTAATACACAGTTGTTACCCTGTGCAGAAGAGTGACACACCCCCAGACAGACTGAACTAGCTTTTATCTTAGTTTCAAGGCCTTCTTCCCCCCAGAGCCTTCCTCCCAGTAGTTTTCCATAGACGTCACTAGTTGGCCCACTAAGCTCCCCTGCACCAAATGGCCTTCTGACATCTAGGTCAGAGGTCCTTGTTCGTCTGTTCTCTGGAGTGTCTCCCTCTTCTGCCTCCCCAGGTACATAAACAGAATCCTCTCACTACAAGTGAGAGACACACATGTGACATTCTTTGAATCATCTATATTTTACTAAAGATCAATGAATATCATTAAAATTGCCACTACAACTTAGTTTGTTTTTAACCCCGCCCTTGCAATCTTGCATTTATCTGCCTCCACTTTTAACATCCTCAACATCCAATCAACAACCGATGCATAGAACCAAGTCCTCGTCCTAGATTTTTTTCTTTTCCGATAATCTGTTCCACATGGTTGTACGTCATAATACGTAAGAAAATATTTGTCGCTACTTCCATTTTACTGAGACTTCAAAATTGTTTGAAATATTTCTGAGCAGTGGATCAGACATAAGCCATTTCATTCAATGTGATGCTTTCTTCTATACAGTGCAAGAAAGGATCTTAGATTAGTGGTTCCCAGAATGCTAAATTACACGTTTGTTTGTTGGGCATGCACCATCAAGTACCCTGGAATGAATTTAAGCACCATGGTATATTTCAAAGTAACACCACAGTACTTTTTTGTAGATGTTTAAGAATTTGTTATTGGAAAACCCATATTGACTGACCAAAAATCTGACTATTGAGGGTGTTCATGGTGGCCTAGTGTCATGAAACTGCTCTGACACACAGGATAATTGAAAGGATAATCCACAATCGTAGTCCAAAACAGCCAAGATGTCAATAGCACAGTCCAAACAATGACAGAGTTCAAGGCACAGGCAAACCGAGAAATCCAGGGCAACAGGCAAAAGATCAAAACCAAGACATGGGCAACAAGGATACAAGGCTCAGAAATGCAATACAGACACATACAAGACTTTGCAATGAATGACTGAAATGAACCAGGATTAAATAGACAGGGACTGTAATGAGAAATAGCTGAGAACAATCAGGGAAGATGAGAACGGGCAGTGTGTTCTGGGAAATGTAGTCCATGTTGCATTGACAATGAACAAGATGGGAGTGCCCTCTGGTGGATACCAAGGGCACTCCAGCTGGTTATCCAGATGCTCCTCAACGGGTCATAGAAGTCCAGAATGACGGTGGAACGGAGACAGACTCGGGGGTGGGATGGAGGGCCAGGTCCATGGAGTGAAGGAAGGACTGTAGATGGAGGTAGTGTAGGAGGCCAGGGCAGACCAGGCAGTGAAGTGTCCTGGGCAGAGCAGGCTGGGCAGGCAAGGCTGAAGATCCCCATGGTGGAGCAGATGACCACCAAGGCAGTGTAGACTGGACTGAAGACCCCCACTGCACAGCAAATAACCGCCACAGCCGAGCGGACGGGACTAAAGATCCCCACGATGGAGCTGGTGGGGCCGAAGACAATCTGAAGACTCTGGTGTGGCAGCCATGCTGTGAAGAGGCCCTGGTCTTGGGAATACCGGACTGGGAAGTGCTGAGAGAACTGGACTTGCTACCATAAAAGCTGGAAGTACTGGAGACTGTGATGGGCCAAGCTCCGGTAGCCACATACAAATCCCCCCCCCCCCCCTCTATTGTTCTAGAGTCAGTAGCGTTATTTCCTCTAGGCATACATGATTTTATGGGCTCAGCTAAGCCATGACAGCTTCTGTCCTTAAAGGGGTCATGAACTGGCTTTTAAAAAAAAATTATATTGTTGTCTGAGGTCAACTTATGACGTTCGCTTGGTTTTTACATTCAAAAACATCAAAATGAATAAGTAATAGGTAGGGGTGTAACGGTACACGTATTCGTATTGAACCATTTCGGTTCGAGGCTTCCGGTTCGGTACGCATACAAACCGAACGATTCCTTGGACCATTTTTCCTGCCGTCAAAATTCGCGCTGGCGCGACCACCACAACGTTGCGCAACATCAAATGGCAAGCGTAATGAAAGCGGAACGAAACTGCGCTACTCATTATGTGCTTCACGGATCGTTTATCAGTTCGGGCCAGCAACATCTGTGCAGCGCGAGCCGATCTCGATCAAGCGACACTGTTACAACACAGCGCTAAGAGATCCAGTAAAGAAAACATTTGAATTCGCCACTGAAGTAATAACATCGCTGTGAGATCTAGTGAGAAGCATTCACATTTCTCCGTTATTAACCGTAGATCTCTATAAGATCAAACAGCGCTGACGTGGAAACCAGGAGAAACTTTGTGCCGTGAATGAACTAATACTTTACGTCCACAGACCAGCAACATTCACCATGGATTTAATATAGTAACACTAACTGTAACCAGTTTGGCTGGAATAGTGAAATGCTTTCAAGTACTTCACACATCTTTTTCCAGCACTTCAAAACTCAAATAATATATAAATAAATGTATATATAAATGTTATTTTTAATGTGATGACCAAAACATTATTTTTTCATCCTTCAAAGATGACCCCCATTTATAAACCTGAAAGTTTCAAGATGTAGGAAAACTCAGTTATTTACAAATATTTTTTCTTTTAACAATTAGGACATTTCTCTGGCATTTTTTCTTTTTGCTGTATCGAAAACGTACCGAACCGTGACTTTAAAACCGAGGTACGTACCGAACCGTGATTTTTGTGTACCGTTACACCCCTAGTAATAGGCTATTTTCTACCCTAGTTTTGAGCCTAGCTCAAAAACGCTCGGTTTTTATGGGCGTCTCGCATTGAAGACTTGGAAGTAAACGCCCACTGCTGTGAGTGGATAACAGTTTTGCATATGTTATTTAGCTATGCGTGTAATGCGCGAATCGGTGGGCGTGGCTAAACCGGCCGTGTTGAAGTAGGCGTTGATCTTCTTCTGCGGAGGTGGTGTTTTATCCTCTTTGTCGTCATAGTTCCCTACTTTGAAAAACGAGTCGTTTGCTGAGCCTGGTGTCAATAAAAGCTTTTATTGGACTAACAAGGACGTTTTCAGTTCTGAAACTTACAGGATATTCTTATAATAGGATGACCTCTTAGATGTCAAAAGCACAAGGACATTTTGATTTCTCAGTTCATCACCCCTTTAAAAACAGCATCTTTTCAGTTTAGCCGGTTGGCGAGAGCACAGAATTGCAAGCAGTATAGACCTCTATATGGGTACCTTGACGTAGGAACCGAATTTCCTCTGCTGGATCCATCCATGTCTTCTGTCATGAAACTGCTCTGACACACAGGGTTGAGGATCCAAACAGAGTAGTGTGTTGAAAGGATAATCAACAAGTAACAACGTAGCCCAGGACAGGCAGCTAATGATTGTGACACCTAGCATGGTAATACCGTGGTATTCAACCAAAGTATAATGTTATTTCCATAATGTGCCACCGTATGATTTTGTAATAGTATATAGACACGTTTTGTCTTTTATATTTGTTTTATTGGCTAATTAAAAAATGATCACTTAAATTGTGTTCTACTGAAACAGGAAAAAAATCCATGATATAGCACTTCACCTTTGTTTAGTGTGTTGAATTGGGTCTAATTGAGACCATATTCCCATTGCAATTACAAAACACACACACACAGGCACATCCCAACAATGTAAAATACAATCCAGCTGAGGTTAAATTCCCACCTGACACACTAAACATACATACACCGTAGTCCCCAGGGAAACATTAGAGTATGTATGAATAGCTGTAAGCTCATACAGAGGACACGTGACTGAAATCATTCATTGTGGTTCACACACTTACAATACTGCAAGCTGAAACTCAGCACCGCCAGCAGCGCACCCACCACCAGCACCACGATGAAACGGCTCCGTGCCAGCATTGTCCTGTGATTGGTTCGGACACCTGTCCATCAGCCATACATGCACAGCTTCCTGTCACCTGGGAAATCAAGAGCAACAGAAACTTAATATAGCACACATACAAATAACACAACACTATGAGTTGCATTGCTTAAAGGGTTAGTTCACCCAAAAATGAAAATTAAGTCATTAATTACTCACCCCCATGCTGTACCAACCCCGTAAGGCCATACTTTTTGTGCGAAAAAACAAACAAAAATAACGACTTTATTCGACTATTCCTTTTCTTCCTTGTAGGCCTGAAACGAGACTTCAAGAGATTTCCACGACGCATGCGCGAGAATTGCGATCTCCTTCAACTACTTCAGTTAAGTTCTCGCGCGTGCGTCGTGGAAATCTCTTGAATTCTCGTTTCAGGCCTACAAGGAAGAAAAGGAATAGTCGAATAAAGTCGTTATTTTTGTTTGTTTTTTCGCACAAAAAGTATTCTTGTCGCTTGATAAACTTATAGTTGAGCCACTGTTGTGACATGGAATATTTAAACATTTTCTTTAATGACTTTCTGGGCCATCCGGTGTCATTCCCTTAGGGAGCCTATGTAGCAGTCATGAACCTCTCAGATTTAATCATAAATATCTTCATTTGTGTTCCGAAGACGAACGAAGGCCTTACGGGGTTGGTACAGCATGGGGGTGAGTAATTAATGACTTAATTTTCATTTTTGGGTGAACTAACCCTTTAACAAAAGACCTTCAACAAGTGAGACGTTACAAGGGCTCAAAACAAACACGGTAATGAAACCCCCACAGTGCTGGTTTCCCTTTTATAAACGTATTGCAAGCAAAACATACCATGTTGGACAAGTCTGTTGAAACACAAACTGACAACACTACACACAGCACCAGCAAGCAACATGTAATTTACCCCAGTCACACAGAAGCAGAAACTGTTATTAACTCTACATACAGATAATAGCTGCCTTTAAATTCATTCCTGCAACAAGCTTTTTGACCATATCTAAAATACACACACAAACACACACAGCTGATGAACTGAGCAGATGTTAAAGCCGTCAGAGGCCACATCATGAGAGCATTAAACCACACTTCCTTGACTACACCCTTCACTCGTCTGCAGTGGCCATAAAAACAATTATGCACAGACATTTGAAGTAGTACAAGTTTTCAGCTGCAGCTTGGGTTTAACACCTTTTTTTGTTGTTCTTGCTATAAAACTGCAAACCCATGTGACTCTAATGGCAAACACTGTTCAGCAGTCTCTTGCAGTGCGACATGCCATTCTCCATCTAAAACTAGTTTAATTTTTGTGTAATTATTATTCATGCCCTTTTATGACTTTGTTTTTAAGTAGAGAGGACATGAAATATTCATACTTTCAAAAAGTGTCACACCACAGGATTACGAACTAGTGAAGGCTAAAACTATACAACAATGCAACTCATACAGAGAATGACTTGAATAGCCTACAAGTTTTCAGTCACTGAAATAAAAGGAGCCATTCTGTCATGTGACAAAAACTATAAAACACATCCTTGAAGACCCTCCTTACACACTTCTCAAGGTCATCAAGTTCGTTTAAAAAAACACATGCTTTCTTCAGATGATAGTGATATTCTTGACTAAAAAATCTTCACTTCTTTAACTCCTTAAAAAATATATATAAAAATATATAAAAATTATTAAGATGTCTACACTCGTGTATTATTTGGGTACTTTTTGCCTTTGTGAAATACCACTTTCTTGAATTATTTTTGTTTTAAATGTATAAACCAAACGTAATCTAAGTACTGTAATTTAATCACTTTTCCCTTGAAAAAGTAAAGGGATTCCTCTTAATTTTTTCTGTAATATAATTACAGTTACTTCTGATGTACTTGCATAAAATATTGTAGCCTATAACAATATAAAACAATAGTGAATTTAACATCAACATTGTATGTTAAAATGTACGTTTTTAATGTAACCTTCTCCATTTACACACTTTTGTCAGTTCAAGAATAATTTATGCAATTGTATTCATTTTTAGAGAGAGTAATTAGAACAGTAATCTAATTACATTGTTAAAGATGTAATTAGTAGCTAGTAATTTATTACTTTTAGAGTAATTTAAAACACTGGAACCCAACAAGAAAATATTGCATTTCTCAGAACTTGGCACATGTGTTTTAATCTAACTTATGTACAGGATTTTTTTAAATATTCTATAGACTATATGCCATACTGTAACATATATTATAGGCTACACAAGTTCAATTTAACCCATACTCTTGATATTATATGGAAAATATGGAAAAGTACGCTATATTAGGTGACAGCTCGCCTTTAATAACGCATTTTTCGTAATAAATGTCTCAGTCTTGAACTCCGACAATGCAGGAACGACACTGTTTCCCTTCAAATAATGTCCATCTGTCATTTTATGCGAGTAAAGATGATCAGTTTATGATCTTAAAAGAGCATTCGTAAACCGCGCAAAGGGAAAACGAGGAGAATGCGTATGGAAAAGTGCAAAATGAATATTGATTCTGGAAGCAGCTCGTTCAGTAAGATAAGCAAAGCAACAGCTCAAACACACTAACAGACACGTCACGACACGAGAAGAGGGAAACCCGCTTTACCTGACCGAACAGAGCCCAAATATTCCGTTCAGAGGAGTCGACCCGACCGATAATCCATCAGCCCGCAACGAACGATCAGACTCAGCCCTGCTGTGAGGCTCTCTGCCGCTCCTCTAACATAAACCCTGCTGTGTGTGTGTGTTTGTGTGTGTCTGTGTGTCAGACATTATTGTTGAGTTTTACTGCTCCCTCTGCTGGCCATAAATGGTCAAAGATGTTGTTACCATACTTTGACATATACTCGGTATGGCCAATATGAATGATATAACCTAATATAAAATGATAAATGGCTATCTATCTATATATATATATATATAGCTAGGTGTGTGTCTTTGTTTGTGTGTGTGAGCACTTTATTCTGAAAACTATCAATGATCTATGAATGTGTGTGTGTGTGTGTGTGTGTGTGTGTGTCAGACATTATTGTTGAGTTTTACTGCTCCCTCTGCTGGCCATAAATGGTCAAAGATGTTGTTACCATGGTGGGCTACTTTGACATATACTCGGTATGGCCAATATGAATGATATAACCTAATATAAAATGATAAATGGCTATCTATCTATCTATCTATCTATCTATCTATCTATCTATCTATCTATCTATCTATCTATCTATCTATCTATCTATCTATCTATCTATCTATCTATATATATATATATATATATATATATATATATATATATATATATATAGCTATATATATATAGCTAGGTGTGTGTCTTTGTTTGTGTGTGAGCACTTTATTCTGAAAACTATCAATGATCTATCTGTGTGTGTGTGTGTGTGTGTGTGTGTGTGTGTGTCTTTGTGTGTGTGTCTTTGTGTACATGTTTTTCTATCCCGGCGGTGGGGACTGCACACAGACTCATGGGGACTCGTGTCACTGTGGGGACCTAAATTGAGGTCCCCATGGGTGAACACACTTATAAATCATACAGAATGATTTTTTTTTTTTTTTTTTTTAAATGTAAAAATGCAGAATGTTTCCTCTGATGGTTAAGGATAGGGTTAGTGTAAGGGGATAAAATATAGGGTGAATACTGGTAAAGTGGGACAATGGGTAAAGTGGGACAGTTAAGCTTACAGTAATCATTTCTATCTTTACATGGATATGTTTTTATTACTAAAAATCAACACTGAGCTCATCATTAGCAAGTATGTGATATAAAAAAAAAGATTATGTGGCTATGACATCACTTCTGGGGTGTGGCACATCATATTTAACAACCTTACAGTGAACCGTGATGGTAAGTAAAATGACATAGCATTCTGAGGTAAATATAAAAATAAAAAAACTCATGGATCATTTGTAATTGTTATATATTTTGTTATTGGATGTAATGGAGAATCAGAATTTTTAAAAATCACATACATATTCATCTTCTTGGGGTTGTTTTATGCGATTTTGACACTGTCCCAGTTTGCTAATAGCATATTGTTAAACTGGGACAGGGTATTACTGGCAAACTGGGACAGCCATTCAAGTCATTCTAATGGAGGAATTGAGTTCCCTTTTTATATGTCCCTCATAAATTTAGTTAGTTAGCTAGATATTTCAACAAAGACTGACTTAAACTACTTATATTGAGCTTGCTTGCGATGCTAATGCAGGCACAGTCCAGACTGCCCAAGTTGGCTTCAGGGGGACTGGGATGTAAATCCCAGTAAATCCCATGGCTCATACACATTGGGGTGTATAGCCAAGTCTGACCATCGAAAGGCCACTGGACCCTGAAGGAAGCGCACAGGAACATGAAAATCTGGAATGGTTTTTAAAATGAAATTTGTATGAAATAAATTAAACCCAATATAAAATGTTGTGGGCAGGTGAGGGAGGGGGTGGGTTGAATCTGCTGTACCTGCACCCCTTCTAAAAAAAAGTGATGTTTATATTATTGTTGCTGTTGTTTATATTGTTGTTTATATTGTTATTGTGTATTTCATTTAAAAGGCCTACACTTACGTAAATAACAATTGAATGTGTTTTAAGTGTCCCAGTTTGCCAATAAAGGTGTCCCAGTTTGACAGTAGCACCTTGAAAAATGTGGTTTGGGGTCATTGTGTGTTTGAGGAAGAGTCATCTATCCTGTGTTTAATGTTTCTTTATTTTCTATTGTGTATAGTATAGTAGAGCTCTTAAGCTATTTAGAATAGTATCATATGAGCGGCTAAGACATTTGGATCATAATTAAAAAGTATGCAGAATATAAATGATCAGAAAGTGTCCCACTTTACCAGTATTCACCCTACAGTTTGTACAGTATAAAAACCATTACGTCTATGGAGAGTCCTCACAAAGATAGTAAACCAGATATGAGTGTGTGTGTGTGTGTGTGTGTGTGTGTGTGTGTGTGCGTGTGTGTGTGTGTGTGTGTGTGTGTGTGTGTGCGTGCGTGCGTGTGTGTATGTGTGTGTGTGTATGTGTGTGTGTGTGTGTGGACTTTGATCTGAAAACTATCAATGATCTACACTGGGGTTCTGGTTTTGCTGATTAGGTGCTGATCCAGATGTTGATTAGGATTAAATGTCTCTTGAATTTGGACGGATTCATGCTTGAGGCAGTGCCGATCACATGCCAACAAACCATGTTTATCCTTGCAGATGAACCCCTCCATTTTAAACTATAGTGGTAATAATAATAAGCCTATTTATTACCCAAGGCGCACAATTACATGGTTAGTTGCACTGTGTTATTTGCATTTATTCATTGTTTTTCCAGAACAAACATGGAACCCAAGTGTCACTGGTTGAACCATTAGATGGCTCTGTATCGATGCTGTGGCATGTTTTGATATCTTGTTGCACGTCTATACCCGTTGAACTCATTTCAGGGCTTTAGGTGGAGCTGTGTCAGCAATTACAGATTGAACAATTACAGATTGTGGGGAGGGGAATGAGAAACTGCAAGAGAACAAGTTGTTTTGATAAACCAGTTAGTGAACTAATTAACTCTTCCTTTAAAAATAAACTAGTGGTTTCCACCCTTTCACGCTTACGCACACACACACGCACACATTTATAGTATGACAGGATTGCAAGTTAAGGCATGTTTGACACTCTGAGTCATATGTAATTAAAGCCACACATACACACACCCACGAAGATTGAATCACTGTAAATATAGTTCTGCCTATACAACACACACAGTTCAAAGAGCCGCTGTCTTCTGAAGCACCCTTGTTACAGACAGATTTGATAATGCTTTGTCTTCATCTCATCCTTGGTTTCTTTATCTCTCTTGAACACACACAAAGACACAGTCTCTGTTAATTCCTTCCCTGCAACTGATTATTTTGTTTGAATGTAAGTTTGTTATTTGTATTTTACATATCCGATAATTGTTAGTGTAAATTGATTAGTGTTCATTTCATTTAAGGATAAATGAACAGCATAAGTTTTGTCTTTATGCTAGGTTGAAGACACGTGCAAGGACTTTACCATTTTGATGAAACGATGACCTACAAAAGTTAACCATTCACACACCATCGCCACAATAATTCTCCTTTACACGCCTGTCTACTATTTTTTAATAAGATGCAATTCCTGCATAACTTACAAAAAAAAAAACTTACAGCCTCTGTAATTATGATTTATTGTAAATTTTTTGTAAGCTGTCCAAGGAAAGACTAAACTATGCTTTTAATTTGTTTTGGGAAACATACAATGTCAACAAAAGAGTGTGTTTTGTGCACAAAGTTATTGTTTGCTCTCAAAGTACAGTTTAAGATTTTCCGTTTTGAATTTGACATCATCTCCTCCCATTTGCGGATGCCAAATGAAACAAAGTAAGGGTCTGAAATCACAACGGCAGTAAATCAACTTAAAATGATCCCTGCAAAAAAAAAAAAAAAAAAAAAAAAAAAAAATCCTTAAGTTTATCCTCAAAGACATTTGGGCCTACTGCATCTAGAGAGAGAGAAAAAGAAAAGAAAAATAATAATAATTCTAAAAAATTACAGAAAAATAAACACTGTCAGGGATCAATAAGTGCGAAGGCTAGTTATGTTGAGAGGTGTTTTATTCATTTTAATATGTATCAATGTAAATACATTATGTTGCAAATGATGAAGTAGGCCTAATGAGAGTGAATGAGGAGCAAAGCGGATATTTGAAAACTATGTTTAAAATAACCGCTCGTTTAGTTATTTCAGGCAAAAAGTTTCATTTTTATTACATCATTAAACTGTAACCCTATGAATGTCATTTGTGTGTGAAAGGGCGATGATCACGTGAAAAAAGCTTGATGAGGGCGGGCTCTGGTGACGCAAACTGAGCTCGACCAATAGACGTTTCTGTTTTGCGCTCTCTGATTGGCCGATCGACAGTGAACTGTAAGCGGGTTTACGTCGCAGAAGTGAGTGTACACGAAGAAGGTGAATGCGTGCGGGGCAAACGTGCACGTTTTTAACCCCCTGATCTAAACTGCTACTTGGATTTTGACCCAGATCAGTGGTATGTAGTCATCTCTTCCTCACAGACTCACTTTTAGACCAACTATCGAATAAGCATTGACCGTGGATCGACCAGCGGGGTTTTGTTGGAGGCGAAGCCCCGTCGAGACGCTTTGAGGTCGTATAAAGTGACTAGTAGCGACCGCTGGTCTCACACCCACCCGCATGAGCTCCACACGGACACGGACTTTGACACTAACGTTACAGCCCAGTCCGGCGGATCCCGGAGAGCATGAGCCGAGATGAGCCAGAGAGACACACTGGTGCATCTGTTCGCTGGAGGGTAAGACAGCTTACTTACGTTAACGTTACTCAACACGCCGACACGTAACGTTACACAAACATACCGATTCAAACTAAAATAGTCTTTTTTGTAACAATAGTAGTAATACTTCTAACAACTAACTAGTTGATTGGTATAATTATAATTTATTTATATTTATACAATTAATATTATACTATATATATATATATATATATATATATATATATATATATATATATATTAGTATAATATTAATTGTATAAATATACATTTATACAATTTGTAAATATATATGATTAATTGTATAAATATATATTACTGTTAAATTACTATTATGTAATGTTAATTTATATTCTTCTTGTTATTTTTTTATGAAAATGCTTTGTAAAACATCCATTGTGTCTAATGAATTACCTTTTCTCATTTTTTACAGTTTGTTGTGAAACCTTGTTGTTATGAAAGCTTGTCATTTTTGAAATGTTGTATTGTGTGTTGTGTGTTGGAGTTGTGCCAAGACTTCCTAACTTCCCCCTTGAGTTTCATGTGTTAAAATTAGGGAAAGTATGTTCATTTGATATGTGTGTGGGTTAGTTTATTTTATAAAAAAAGATTTGTACCATATGCTGCTGTCATTACCTTCACACCAACCATTTTATAAAACAAGGGAGTTGTTGTTTGGTTATGATGGAATTGAAAAGCGACGGAAAAACCCGCAGGACGACAGATTGAGAGTTTGAAGATCGATTCAGATTTTCGATATTCTTCTAAGAGTAGCTTTATTTAGTCATTATTTAGTATTTTATTTCATTAACAATCTATTTCTGTCAAGGTAATTTGGTCGCACTTTCGATTCGATTCACTTCTCACTATTAACTATGACTTTTACCTTAATAAACTCCTAAATACTGTTTATTAATAGTTAGTAAGGTAGTTGTTAATTTTAGGTATTGGATGAAGAATATGATCATGCAGAATAAGGCATCAATATGTGCTTTATAAGTACTAATACTAATAAGTACTAATTACTTAATTAGTAATTAGTATAAGTACTAATACTTAACAGCCAAGATCTAGTAATATGCATGCTAATAAGCAACTAGTTAACAGTGAGAATTGAACCCTAAACTAAAGTGTTACTGTTAATAAAGTGGTTGTTAACTTCTTGGGTTTACTTAGTCAAAATCTTACACAAATGTTTCCAAAAACTGCAAAATGTCATTATCGTCACTTAATATTCCAAAATGCACTTGAAGCTCAGCCCAATTAAAGCTGTTATCAGATCTTTTGTTTTCCAGGACACTTGAATATTTGAACGTATGCTAGTTTTTGATGCATATTATTACAGTATAGTAATATTTTATTCCATATATACTGTATATATAAATACTTGTACACACAAACCGTACATACACATATTAAAGGAGGTCTGATTGCTCCACACTGCTGATAATGTTTGCATTTCTACAGGAAGAATAAATCTGATGTAACAGAGGAACTGACCGCTGTCATATGTCATTCAGAGATGATATAGATGCTTTCAAAATGACTTTCAACACAACCTTCACTTTACCGAATGAATCCCTGATATATGAGACCAGACACTCCGCTTGATGCTGAAACAGACAAAAAAATCAACAAGTACAAACATGCCTAATATAAACGGTATATTGTGGTTTGCAGCATTCTATGAATAATCTAGCACCATCATCCCTAGAGATCTTGAATTCGGCCACACTGATGTTTATATTACTGTCTCTATAGAGAGAGAAACCTCAAGATATTTGTGTTCTTATTCCTTAAAATATTTCCAGATAGTAAAAAGTTAAAAATGACAATAGGCAGTTTTAATATTTATTCTCACCTGTAATACTTTAATAGCAAGAATCGGTTTTTATAAGTGACAGTTGTAGTTTCGGGGACCTGATCTGTTACGGTAGCGTGTTTTGTTGAACTGGCATGAGGGAGTCGTCAAGCCTGGCATTGATATTCTCATATAGTGATTGTAGCGTGTGCTATAAATATATCTGTCCTCAGATAAACTGGCACAGAGTTTGAAATAGGACTATTGACTGGCACTCATTAACAGTACATGATGAGACTGTCAAAGAACTGGCATCTTTTGTTCGCATACTTTTTTTTGTTTTTGCACATGATGTCAATACCATAGTATTTAAGTACCTTACAGTGTCTTGGTATGAGAATGACAATCAAAAGTACCATGGTATTATATGATACCTAACATAAATTGCACCTTTGTTTGGTTTATTATCTCTGATAAACTGTTCCTTAATCACATTTCTGTAGCTGTAGCTTTAGATTCGTATCACATGTATCAAAGTTCACGTTCATGCCGTTTTTCCATCGGAAAATCCCGATATCAGGTTGTTCCCGGCACATGACTGTTGGTTTGGGTTACTGTGTTTGCTGACCCACATCTCCCGGCACGAGCGCAATTTTTGGAGACGATTAAGGGCGACTCGCCTTTCACATTAGAGTTGAAATTCTATCGCCCTCGTTTCCTCTAAATCTGTGTTGTAATGTTTGACTAAAGTCACGTGGCGTTCAGATAAGAAGTTATTGAATGACTGACCCACATTGTGCGGTCAAGCTTTCAACTGGTATTTCAACTTGGTTTCTTTTAATTGAGTCTCGTGATTTTCTGTGCAGAAAAAGTCTCTTTTTTTCACTGTATGTCTGTCTTTCGCTCTCTGTTTCTCTCAGATGTGGAGGCACAGTAGGTGCGATCCTGACGTGTCCATTAGAGGTGGTGAAGACGAGGCTTCAGTCTTCCTCCTTGACGCTCTGCATCTGCACAGTTAATGGAGCCAGCATGGCACGTGTGGCCCCTCCAGGGCCCCTTCACTGCCTCAGGTACACACGTCAATAGTGTTGTCACGGTACCAAAATATCAGTATTCGGTACCAATACCAGTGAAAATCCACGGTTCTCGGTACCAATTTCGGTACCAAAGCTTAATTTAGATTAAATTTACACATATTAAAGTGTATATCACGGTTACAAAGATGGAAACTGTAGTATTAAAAACAATTTACAATAAGATTCTATTTGTTAGATAACATTAGATAAAATTACCTAGCAATAAACGACAGTTATATACTGTAGCAATTATTCTCCATGGGGTTAACTTAAAAATTTACTAATATATTTTTAAAATCAAAAGTTTTATCTGTTAACATTATTTAATGCACAATGAATGAAGTGAACAAACATGAACAATCAAGTGTTTGTATTAAATAACATTCACAAACATTAATTAATGTTGTAAAAATATATTGTTCACTCAATGTGTTGATGTTGCATTAAGTAATATTAATGAATGGTGTCTTATTGTAGTGTTACACAAACAATACAGGAGATTAGGCATGTGCCGGTATCAAATTTTCGTGCTGCGATTAATTGAATGAGCTTTTATCACGGTATACGGTATTATCACGATATTTTAATTGCTCAAGAGAAACAGATGGATTGCGGGTATCTAAAAAAACAACTTGCATCACAATGTGTAATTGTGATTTTCAAAACATGGTAACTAAACAGAATTTTATTAAGTTTAGTGACAACGTGTTACAATGTTTACATGGTACAATGACTGGTAGGTTACTGTTTGTATTCAAATAAACTCTTGTATTTGATTTTAATCTTAATTCAATATTGACTCATTTGGATAAATATTAGGTAGGCTACAGTCTGCATGTTAATTTTTCTCAAGAAAAAAATATATCTCACATAATGCTGTAAACAGAGAGAAATTAAATATAATGCGGTTTTCATTATAATAACAATTATGTAATGACAAGTAAACATAATTAATATGTAATAAAGTGCACATATTTAGCAAAATGACAATTTTTTCTAGTCAACTAAAGTGCTGGTCATTAAATGGCTTTCCTGAGGTAAATGTAACGTTCTGTGACATAACTGTTCTCCTGCAGTTTTATTGACCTCTTTCTGTGAAAAACACTGATTGATCGACATTTTGTATGAGGCATAAACCTTAAGGTAAGTTGTACTGTATCTTTAAATAAAAAGTAACAGATGATCGGTTTACTTGAACTGAGGCGCAGCGATCTGTCACAATGGACAGAACCTTTTTTTTTTTCATATCAAAAGTAACCTGCTCTGTCTAGTCTGTCGGTGTCAGTGTCCTCTTTGCTCCGCGATTTTTCTCTGCGTGAGAGCGTGTGAAAAGTGTAAATTCCGTAAACCGGCTTTCAGACAGAACGCGATTTGCTATTTTGCAAATAAAAAGTTGAACTATTTTTAACTTTGACCCCGGCGTGCTTTGGTCGACGCAGCAACAAAACGTCCCCGCGAGTATTCTGCGTCCTGTCTGAAAGGCGCTTGAGTCTCAAGTTGAATGCGTGAGAGTTGGCAGCCCTGCGGGGGGTAAATCGTCGGCAGCGTTCCTCCTTCCGCCATGCTTCTACTCCATGTGATGATTGTTTACATTAGACTAGAGTGCGCTCTGCGCCGCGTGCACACAGTGCTTATACATGTGGGGATTGTTTACATCAGAGTGCGCACGTGTTTTGCGGAGCATATACGCAGTGTTTAAGCGGTTGATAGAAAATTAGCTAATGCGTGTTCTAAAAGTCTAAATTCAAATCTATTATTTTTCACGGTATTTTGAAGTGGCCGCGATAACAATATCGTGCATATTCATTACCGCGATTTATCGCATTACCGAATACCGGCACATGTCTACAGGAGATAAAACATGTTTTATTTGACTTAACTGTACTTTTATTTAATCCAAAAATGTCACTCTTGCCTGTCTTCAAAGCTTGAGAACCCTGTAGCTGATTTCTAATGCAAGGGCTAGAAATCAATTAATTCTGATACTTCCTTGTCATCATGGAGAGCGCATCGCACCGCTTTCTCCTTTCCACAAGCGCTTGCTTTCCCGTGTCTCCGCTATGCAACCATGAACAGCGGCGAGCCTGGAAAGACGAGCTCGCACGTCTCTTCTATTATGAGCGCGCTTGCCGCGCGCCTACATTTGAAATTTGCACGCGCAAAAAAACGCGCTATATAAACGTGTGAACGGCTCTTTATGGCACCGTGACATTAGCCTAATTCAAAATATTTCCATATGTGGCTCTTTCCTCCTTTCTTGTCAACAAGTGGATTCAGAGCCACCGCATTAGCAGCGCCGGTCGCCGTGTCTCAGAGTGTTTTTATGAAGAGTACGCACCTCTGCATCTTTCCGACAGTGCATCAAGAACCGGATTAACCCGGTACTCGGTACCTAGAAAAGCTGGGACCGTAACCGTTTAATTTTTTTAGTACCGACTTGGTACCGAAGTACCGAGTTTTTTGACAACACTACACGTCAACAAGTTAAACCCTTTTGCACTTTCTCTAGTGCATATACACATCTACACACGGGAGCGTTTGAGAGCACACGGACGTGTTTGAAAGTGTTTTGGAAAACGAGAGCGGGAGCGTTTGAAAGCACAAGCATCGTCTATCGGCGGACCGGTCCTGCTTTCAAGCGCTCCCGTGTGTATCGGTGTAAGCGCTCGGTGAAGAGCGTCATTGATGTATATTTACGACATGTGTTTGAAGCGCTGATCATTGTAGCCAATCACAGACATATTTAATGAGCGCACGAGTACAATGGGCAATCAGAGGTGTTTACGATTTCGCTCAACAGCGCTCAAAGCGTTACATTTTTTTAAATTTCAGTACCGACTTGGTATTGAAGTCGGTACTTTTTACAACACTACAGTGGAGTACCATACTGTGGTAACTGAATATATTATTCAGTAGCACCAAGGTATGTGTATATTTAATTGCAGGTTTGTCCATTACATATCAGAGATACCCAAAAACCCACAAACCCAAACTCTCATGTCTATGCTGTAAATTTTGTGAGTTTTAGTTAAGACGAGAATGTTTACTCGTCTGATTTAACATGGTGGTTTTAGTTTGGGAAAAAGGTAACGCCCTGTACTGGAATAGTGCGAATGTTACGTCTGCGTTGTGGGAACGTTGAGTCTGCGTTGCATTAGCTCAGTGTTTTGTAAACATTTGCTCTATGGTTTGTGGGCCTAAAACCGAGTGCCAGAGGAGACGTCCCCTTTCTGTTGTCTCTTTCCAAAAATGTGGTCACATTTCTTCACTACACCACCAAATGTGACTAAATAAAGTCAGAAGACGAGACGAAATCGGGACCATTGGTTTGGCATTTCGGAATTTGTTTATTTTAGTTGTCATGGTCAGTTCCATGTATGAAACATATAAGTATATATATATTACCAAGGCAGAAACAGTTTGCACACACAGCGCATATTGCATAAAGTCTATAATCCCCTCTCTTTGCCTCTTTTCTTTCTGTTGTCTTAATAATGACACCGTTCACAGTGGTTTTCACTCCCCCTTACCCAACCAATCGCTGCCCTCACACTAAAACGCTGCATCCTGGTGCTTGGCTCTCGGATGAAGTGGGTGTGTGTGTGTGTGTGTGTGTGTGTGACTGACTGCTTCTGAGAACGGGCCCCTTGTCCTCTCAGTTTAACTTTGGTTAACATCACAGAGAGTTACTAAAATACTAAACACAAAGACATGTAGAGATACTTTGGTCTCGTTTATCAAAGTAATACATTGAGTAAATGATTCTGACATCATACACTTCCTCCTGGTTTATGGCTTATTATGCAACCTGTCCACGTTGGCATCTGTCTATTTTGTCTTTTTGACACCTGAAATTGCATCAAAGTAGACTTTGATTGGATGCATGGCCTTGGAATGAAAGCATTGATAAGTCTTTTTTTTTATTTATTTTTTTACTCATTTTTTATTATATTCAATGGTATCAACACAGATAGACATTGTGACAAATCAGATACAAACCAAAAAACAGTTGTACCATCTTCCCACCCTCCCTCCCTCCCTCCCCTACCGCATGAGATATAACAAACATATCAGTGTAGCACAGATAGAGTTAGAGAACAGTCAGCTTAGTGTCCATCCAGCAGAATACTCTGAACCTTGGTAATTCCATCATTCCATGCTTGAATTGTCCGAGGCGTGGCGCAGTTGATCCTGGCCGACGAGAGTTCAAGAAAAAGAATCTCCAGGAATGTATTCAGCCAATGTTTATGAGCTAAGTTGTGTGGTGGAACCCAAACTTGAACAATGATCTTCTTGGCTGCCGTTAGCCCAGCTAAACAAATTTTCCTAGACCTTTCATCCATGCCTTCAAGTTCAGAATCATCATTGAGGAGGTGTAAAACAGGGTCCATAGGGAGTTGAACATCTATCAGATCAGACAGTGATTGCAACACTTTAGACCAAAAGTCATAAATTTTAGGGCAATCCCACATTATGTGCATAAAAGTCCCCAAGGTGTTTTGTGAGCAAAGAGAACAAAAAGGGTGCAGGGCTTGACCAATTAAGTGCCTGACTCTAGGGGTAAGGTACGCCCTGTGGGAGATCTTCATGTGAATAAACTGATGGTTGGGATTCTGAGACGAGCTACATATGTTATTCCAGCTTGTGCCGTGCCATTGATCGATCCCATGCCAGAGTACTAGGCTTAGGAGACAAAGATGACAGAAGCCTGGCATACAAAAAAGAAACAACACTTTTTGGGGCCACATTTATCCAGTTGATTACTGGATGTTCCTTCATTTCTGAGCCCCATACAACATTATGTGCTTTAAAAGCTGATCTAAGTCTGAAATACAAAAATAAGGAGTGTCTGGGGATACCATAAAGTGAAACCAAGTCGTTAAAGTTTAATAAAGAATCTTCCCCATTCAAGTCTCCCATGACCCATATACCTTTTTCTGCCCATACACCATGAATGAATGGTTTATTTCCAGACAGTAATTTGTTATTACGCCAAATGGGAGATGATCTATGCCATTTTGCTGCAAAACCCACTAGCCTCTCAACCTGTCTGGTAGTCCGAAGCATGTATGTCAGTACCGGGCCATACCTCAGTGTACAACGATTAATGGAGAGACCAGAAAATAAAAAGTCCTTAAGCCTAATAGGGGCAATTATGTCCTGCTCTATTGTCTTCCACGGTGATGAATAATTTGGATCCAACCACTGCTTAATTGGACGCATAATGAAAGACCAATGATAATATTTAAAGTTGGGAAGTGCCCATCCTCCATCTAACTTGTTACGCTGTAGTGTGGTCCGTTTAATACGAGGCCGCCTCCCCTTCCATATATATTTAGTGAGTAGCGTGTCAACTTTAGACCAGTAGTTCTTTGGTGGGGATAGTGGCAGCATAGAGGAGATAAAATTAACACGTGGTAAAATGTTCATTTTCACTACTGCTATGCGAGATGGGACAAAAGCAGGCAGGGCAGTCCATCTTTTAGTATCCTCCTCAACCTTCTTCAACACACTTGTGTAATTGGATTTAGATAAGGCTGTGACAGATGTTTGAATCAACACCCCTAGATATTTGACCTCTTTGGTAATTGCAATATTAGTAGGTAAAACCAACTGACTTCTATCCCCGTTAATTAACATCAGGGCCGATTTAGAGAGATTAATTTTAAAACCTGAGAGTGCACCAAACATATTTAATGCTCTAATAGTGTTGGGAAGAGAATTTTGAACCTCTGACATATATATTAAAGTATCATCCGCATACATTGACACTTTGTGAGTAGAATTGCCAATGTGAATAGGAGAAATAGTTATGCTGTTACGGATATACTGCGCTAGAGGTTCTATAGAAAGATTAAAAATTAAAGGGGACAAGGGGCAGCCCTGTCTTGTACCACGATTGATAGTAAACAGATTTGAAATGACACCCCCAATACACGCTCTAGCAGAAGGGTTCGCGTACAGCACCTGAATCATTTTAATAAACTTGGGCCCAAACTTAAATTCATAAGGACACGCCATAAGTACTGCCATTCGAGCCTATCAAAGGCCTTCTCGGCGTCGAGAAAGAGAAGGCTACAAGAGGGGGGAATCTTCTGAGCTTCACCCAAAATGTGAATTAGTCGCCTAACATTGTCTGCAGCCAAACGCCCCTTCATAAATCCAGTTTGGTCTGGATGTATTAGATCAGGCAGTACTGACTCTAGTCTGCGCGCTAATACACGGGAGTAAATTTTAAGATCAGCATTAATAAGAGATATTGGTCGGTAGCTCGCACAGTCAGAGGGGTCTTTGTCCGGTTTGGGGATAACTGAAATAAGAGCAGTGTTAAGATCTTTGTGGAAATGTCCTTGTTCAATAGAAAAATGTATAGAATCCAGCTAGATAGGACCTAAAGTCTCCCACAGAACTGAATAGAGTTCGACCGGCAAACCATCCAGGCCAGGAGAACGCCCTTTCTTCATACTTCTTAATGCTAGATGTAATTCTTCTAGTGAGATAGGCAAGTCAAGATGTTCCGCATCCTCTATGGAAAGAGTGGGAAGATTCAGATTGGTAAAGAAATTTGTATAATCACTCTCCAAGGGCTGGCATTCACTAGAGTACAGTTTGGCAAAAAAGGACGCAAACGCCTCATTTATATCTAGATTAGTTGTTGCCATTTCGCCCTTGCCCCTTTTGATGCATGCTATTGATCGACTTTCCTCCTGGCGTTTAAGAGTCAGGGCAAGAAGATGACTCGGGCGGCTGCCTTGTGAATAATACTTGTGTTTGGTAATATGCATTAAATATTCCACTCTATGTCGTAGCAAATTGTTCAGTTCAGCTTGATGTGCCTTCAATTGAGATTGTGTCTTTACTATACTTCCTTTTAAGTTGAGTTTCTATTTGTTCACATTTTAGTTCTAAATCCGAAATCTGACGAAGTCTATTACGCTTAATGTACGATGAAAATCTGATTGCGTTGTTTCTGAGGAAACCTTTTATGGAGGCCCATAAGAACATTGGGTTCTCTACACTCCCCTTATTAATGTCTATGAATTCGTTGAGTTCAAGCTTGAGCTGATTGAGGAAGTTTTCATTTTGTAGTAACGAGGAGTTAAACCTCCATCTAGCAGATTTGTTGTCCCTAATATCTCCAAAACTAAATGTTGCTTCAATAGGATTATGGTCTGAGATAAGTCTGGGAAGAAGATTTATTGACGAAGAAGTAGAAACCAGTTCAATTAAAGTAAGTAGGTAATCTATCCTAGAGAAAGACTTATGGTTAGGTGAGTAATATGTGTAATCCTTTGATGAAGGATTATGTAGTCTCCAAAAATCCACCAAATTGAGGTCCTTTGCTAAATTACCTAGAGCCTTAGAGGAGGCTATCGAGTGTGAGTAGCAACAGTGGTGGATCTGTCTAGGATATTATCAAAAACTGCATTCATGTCCGCGCCAATAACCAAATGGTACTCGTCTAAAGTTAGCAATTCTTTTGTAATGTTATGAAAAAATGCACTGTCAAAGATAGCTGGGGCATAAATACTAATAAAGGCTACTTTCTTTCCTTCAATGGAGGTACAACAAAATGCTAGCCTTCCTGAAATATCCGAGCTTACCTTAACTATGTTTATGGTCAGATTACGTCTCATTAACACAGCTACCCCCTTGGTGCTGCTACCATCCGATGAGGCAGCAACAATTCTATATCTCCTATTTTGTAATCTTAAAGTATCGTTAGGTTTAAGATGAGTTTCCTGCAACAGTGCTATATCAACATTTTTGCGATGAAGGAAATCTAAGAGCTTGGACCTTTTGAATGGAGAATTGAGCCCTCTCACATTAAATGTCAAAACATTGTATCTATCCATTGTCTCTATTGAGGTAAGCCCAAAACAAACTGTGTGTAGTAAGGTTGAGATAAACTGTCGATGTGTATAACGAGATATGAGAAACTGCTGTCAAGAAAGAAATGACTGTGCAAGAACATATCCAACCCATGCGGAAAAACCCCCCCCCTGAACAACCCAACCCCCCTCCCCCTCCCCCTAAACTCACCCCCAACCCACATTGTCGTCTGTGAGAACCACGAAGCGATGTCTAACAATGAACCTGTGCCTATTAGCCCTGATTGGAACAGCTTCTACTGCTTCATAACTGAAACATATTTGAAAAACCTTGATTCAAAAGATAAAGGAAAATATAAAATGGGGGATAATCATCCTATCTAATAGAACAGAGAATACGATAAACTGCTTACAACCCCCGAAAAACAAAAAAAAAAACAAAAAAAAAAAAACAACATCAAGCATCATGTTAAACTCGAGCATCATGTGCCTACACATTTTAACCTGCTCGTAGTCATTCCATGTCAGTGAAGCGCAAGGATTCTCTAGCAGAAGACCTGGCACTATTCTCACTCTGTAGAGTTGAAGCAGTGTCCTGTCCCGCGAAGAACAGTTCAGCCTCCTCTGCCGAATCGAACGACATTTTGTCCCCTTTGTACGTGAGCTTCAAGATGGCTGGGTAGATCAAGAACGAGTCGATGCCTTTTTGTCGCAATTGGGCTCGGATTGATTTGTATTTGTTTCTTCTCTGCACGGTTTCGCCACTGTAGTCGGCGTAGAATTCCAGCTGAGTGTTGTCTGGTAGCTTAGGTTTAGTGCTACGAGCTCCCTGCAGAATGGCTTGACGATCACGATAACGGAGCACTCTGAAGATCATTGTCCGCGGCCTGGCAGAGTTAGCAGAGAAGATTCGGTGGGCTCTATCAATTTCTATGGAATTCCGGGCCAGTGTCGGAATCCACTGAGGTAGCATTTTACAAAGAAATCCGACCGGATCATCACCCTCCGCCCCCGTTGGTAAGTTAATTAATCTCACGTTGTTCCTCCTCGATCTATCTTCCATCTCGGTGACTTTCTTCTTGAGGTTGTCTAGCTCTGTGAGACAGTGGTTGGTGTCCTTTTTAGTCTGACAGAGCACTCCGTGCATTGTGTCGACTTTAGCGGTCACCTTTTCCATATTTTTGGCATGAGTGTTGATGTCGTTGTTCAGTGATCTCAGTAATGCCCCATTTTCAGCTATTTGACTTTCAACCGTTGATAAAGCTTTAGCCAAAGTCTCACTCAGCATTTCGGATACAAGGCCTCGTAGGGTCTCTCTCTCTGCCTCTACCGTCTGCCTAATGAGCAAGGAGATTTCTTCGGGGAGTAAACTAGCTGGTGAAGCACCGGAGCTCAGGCTAGTTTTGAATCGCTTACCGGGGCTATGTTTGGCCGGCGAGCCTGCACTTTTCTTTGACGCCATTTTACGATGCTGATGTAAAAGAACCGAATAAAAACGAAAATAAACACTGTCCGGTATGTTAAACAAACAAATTGTTGCAAAAAATAAGCAGTTAGGCTGCCATTCAAGGCCTTTTGGCAGGAGCTCAATGCAATGCGACCATTTCGCTGCGCGCCTCACCGGAAGTCCTCATAAACCCTTGATAAGTCTTTTTATTTTTCTATCCCATCTATGCCCAGATACAATCAGTTACATGGGTAGTTGCATTTTATTATTTCCTTAGCGTTTTTATTATTGTTTGCCTGATGTCTGTAACCTTATAAGATTTGGCCCATTTTTCTACCACAACAAGTGACTTGAGATCAACCGGGGTAAAAGATTAGATCGAGTAATAAGTCGCCCAAGATGGAAAATAAATCAAATACATTTGGCAAGTAATAAATTGTTCACGTTGACAATAATTTCTCACGCCCTTTTTAAAAAAGTGTTCAAGGAATTTCTTTGTTTGTACATGTTCCTCAGAGGTGTGTCTTATTGGATGATACAACAAATATTTGGGTAATTCTCATAAAGAAATGTTTTTGGGTTATATTTCACTCTAAAATAATACATTTGAATTGATTTGTATAGTGAAATATTGTACCAAAACATCTTTACAAAGAACAAAAAATTGATAATTTTGCATAATGAACTTGTGGTTTGCTTATATTAAGATTTATTTGATATTGTGAAAAAAAATATCTGAAAAAAAAAAAAAAGGTAATTGTGACTTTTTATCTCACAATTCTGACTTTTTTTCTCGCAATTGCAGGTTTACATCTTACTTATTTTCTCAGAATTTTGAGATATAAACTCACAATTCTGAGAAAAAAGCTCCATCTTTTTCCTCAGAATTGTACTTTATTCGCAATTGTGAGAAAAAAGTCAGAATTGCCTCGGAAATGTGAATAACTGCGCGTTGCAGGTCAATTTAAAGTGTGCCTCTAAATGTTTTCCTTGTGCTCCTAATATTTTCTGTAAGAGGCTACAGTGCTTATTGTAAACAAAGTTAGTCTGGAGCCCTGCTGTCTGGATACAATATTTTTTTTTTGTATAATCTTTAAATGAAAAAGAACAAAATATTGTGTTATCATTTTTGCATGATAATTTGGTGTTTGAATTACTTATGAAAATATCACAATGAATGTCACATTGAAAAAAAAATCAAATGTTCTTAAAATGGGATTCATTTACAATATGATGCTTTCTTTTGATTTTGGAGTAAAATATGAGACATATATTCCACCTCAGCCCCCAAACATTCCTCAGGAACTACATGACATGTTTTACCAATACCAGACTGTGTTTATAGTGTTCATAAAGCCATTCAGTACAAAAATGTCACTCTGGTATGTTTGTCTTGCACTTCGTTTTATGTGTTTCTCTCTCTTTCTGTCCGTCTCAGATTAATTCTTGAGAAAGAAGGGCCTCGTTCTTTATTCCGGGGCCTAACTACATGACATGTTTTACCAATACCAGACTGTGTTTATAGTGTTCATAAAGCCATTCAGTACAAAAATGTCACTCTGGTATGTTTGTCTTGCACTTCGTTTTATGTGTTTCTCTCTCTTTCTGTCCGTCTCAGATTAATTCTTGAGAAAGAAGGGCCTCGTTCTTTATTCCGGGGCCTGGGACCCAATCTAATCGGAGTGGCTCCTTCACGGTAGGTGTTTGTTTATTCATAAAGTTAAACATCAGTCAGCGAGTGTATGTGAAACAAACCATGTACAGTAAGAGTGTGTAATCCTGATCTCTGCATAATGAAAACACAGTCATTTAAAATGCATTGTGGCTGATGCAATCCCTGCTCAACCGGTAAAGCTGCAAATTTGCTGGGCTTGTGATAAACACTTATGCAGCGTTGAGTTTTGGGCTATTTTTCATATCAACCCTGCAGGGTGAAAATTACAGGGCTTCTGAACCCCAATTAAATGGATAGTTTACACAAAAAGGAAAATGCTGTCATTCATGTTGTCCTGTATGACTTTTCTTCTGCAGAACACAAAATATATATTTGAAGAATGATTTGTGTTCCACAGAAGAAAGCCAGTTTTGGGTGAACTGTCTCTTTAAGGCTTGAAAAGTGCATACTAAAACCATTGTAATTCTAAACAAATAGTGCAATCTTCAATGAACATTACAACTGAAATTATCATCAACATAAAGATAGCATGCATGTGTTTTCCAGGCCAATACAAATATCTGAGATCAGTTAACACTTGTCAATTACTTAATTACTAATTACTTAAATACCCTAATTACTTTTTCGCCACTCCAGCATTTTTGAGGTTTTCTGGAACAATGAAGCCTATAAACAGAAATCCAAATGAGCCTTCAGCCAAGGTGTAACAACCCACAAACTCTCTAAGAAGAACTTCACAGCAAATTAAAGAGCAATTAAATAAATGAGCGGGCATGATAAATGGTGGTTTTAACATTTAGCTTCGGTATGAACAGATGTTTTACGTGCGTACGTTCAGGATAAAGCGTTTATCCAATGAGGCACGCATGATAAATCTGTGACTACTGATACTGGGCCTGTTACTTAAAGTTATGTAAACGTGTGTGTTCGATGGACAGGAAGGTGAGATTGACCTTGAGATTAGTTGCTGAGCGTGTGGAGAGTGTTTAATGTTGGAGTGGTCACCATGCTTCAGTTAACAGCTTCAGGAAACTGCATGTGCAAACATTTGAGATTACATGTGGGGGTTTTGCGAGGAACAGCTTGTGAGCTGCGTACGCAGGCATCATTGTCGCCCAATGGGTGTTCCGAAAAGTGGGTGTATGCTGTGTTAGTGTTGACAAAAAATATTGCTATTTGGATATGTATCGAAACTGAAATATCTGAAACTGTCTCATTACTCCTTTTCTGCAGTATCGATACACCGATAACAGCTGCACAGAGTAGTGCTTGTATTGCGCATAATTTTAGACATTCCCGCAGGTTTCGCGCTCCCACCAAAAGCACACACACCACTGATTTGTATAAGTGGCGCTCTCATAAAGCCGCCTCTCAAACAGCTTGCGAGTCCCAAATTTAGTTTTTTTTTGTGGCTTATTGCGCTTAAAGTAACTTTTTTAGTTTATTCTTAGCTAAAAACACTTAGTTCTTTCAAAAATATATGTGCTCATTAATGTATATTTACTTCGTTCAAGTAATAAAGTATTCTCGTGAGTGTATAATGTGCCATTGAAAATACATACGGGTGAGGGGTTCTAATGTCGGTCGCCATGTTGCCCCTCCATCTTGAAAGTACTTTAGCCAAAGAGGGACATCAAGCTTCGCATTTCGCGTTTTAACACTCGACCGTGTCGAGGAGGTCGTACTGGAAGCCATGTTAATCGTGGACTTTATTGGCCACCGTAGGAGTTAAAACGAAATCGAAATTGAGAGGAACAGAAACTAATATTCACTGGATGGTCATATACCTTTTCACTGCTAGATGGGGGTAAAAATCACACACTGTAGCTTTAAACAGTTAAATACATACAGAATTATGTCAAAATGCCCTTCATGTTAAGTATTCAGATAAATACAGTTAGTTTCGGAACGTACATAGTTTAGAGGAACGCATGTTGTGTAACAGTATATTGGATCTGTGCATAAGCTCTTAAAGTGACAGCAGCCTAATAAACCTGCTGCTGTCTGTCTTGGTAATCAAAGAACAAAAGATGAGAACATTACTTGCTGCTCTTGACTGAATAACTTTTGTTACTTTAATTGTAAGCATTCATTTTTACAATGAAAATCCAGTGTTATTTTACATTTTATTACTTTCATTTCTGGTATTGTAAATAGTATCGAATATAAATGTTTTTTTTAAAGGTATCGTATCGAAGTTGGAAATTCCACTATCGTGACAACCATGTTGCATTAAACGATTTGGCAGCATTGCATCGGTTTGAAAAATCATGCTAGTTTTAGTAGTTGTGTTTGGAAAGTGGTAAATGGTTTCTAGCTAGCCTGGATAAAACCAGACCATTCTCAGTTGTAACTGAGTTATGGTCTGGCAAAGCGTCATAGACAAATCAATTCCAGAGGGGCGTCACCAAGGGACGTCGCGGATAGACCTAAAACCAATCAGAGCGATGAAGGAGATGACGTATGCAGAGCGGCCGAGAAACATCTCCGAGTGTTGTTCTTTGCTCGGTTTTTAACAAAAAGGAAACGTTCAAATCGCTTAAAACAGACGCGATAGCTGATTCGAACGAGTGATGTTCGACGGCGGCATCCATCTTTGTAATGTAGGCTACAAAATCTGCTTCAAAATCCCAGCGCTGTCGTCATCGTGTAAAGCCCGCCCCAACGTTTCTGATTGGTGCCTCGATTTCGACGGATTGGAAATAGGCTTGAATGAGCTCTTTGCCAGACTAACTTTCAGAGCAAATCTAAATTTGCCGGAAGTTGTCTGGGTTTTCCCAGGCTAGTTTCTAGCTGGACTAAGTTGGAAATGAGCTGGCGATTTATTGGTCGTCCAGCCAGCTTGTTCCAAAACATGCCTTAAACTTTTACGAGGTTGGTTTGTTGCAGATAATGACCGACTTAGGCCAGTAAGTCAATAACATCTTAAACCAACCTAAATGGTTTGCTCGTCTTAGCTGGTTTAGTTAGTCTCCCAGCCTGGTCATGATGATGTTAATCAGATTTCTGTATCTTATTGGAAAAAGTCTATTGAACAATAACATACTATCCAATGTTTTCTCCGAACAATGTGCAAATTCAAGGCTATGAATGAAAAATATAAATGTATGAATTTAAACTATGCTATAAGTTGTGCAATAAGAATGATGGTGCATTATAAGGTTTGACTGCATTTCATTTATTCTTCTGAAAAATCAAGCATTGGCTTTGGTAGTTGTGTTTATAACACGGTAGGTGGTTTCTAGCTATTCTAAGCTGGAAATAAGCTGGTCACAGCTAGTTCCAACTAGTATGAGGTTGTTTTGTTGCAGATAATGACCGGTTTGGACCAGCTAATGACCAGCTTCCTTGCTGCAAAGAACATCTTAAAACAGACAGAATGGTTTGCTTGTTTTAGCTGGTTTAGTTAGTCTGGCAAAATGGTATTCAGCTGGTTTATCTGGTTGGCAACCAAGTGGCCAAAACCAGCCTGACCAGTCTGTTTTTCTAAAGTAGGTTAGGTTGTGTGTTATTATTACTCATTTGTGTCCTGTCCTGCTGTGTTTTCAGGGCCATCTACTTTGCAGCCTATTCCAGCTCAAAGGAGAGACTGAACTGTGTGTTTGAGCCAGACTCCACGCAGGTGCACATGACGTCTGCTGGGATCGCAGGTAACTTCCATTAGATTTCACCATGCAATTCAACTACGTCCCTGTTCCTGATGGGCTCAGATAGGGACACTTTAACCCCTTTGTTTCATGCTTTATCTCTGAGTATCACACCAGTAAATGTCACAGATCCGGTAGATGGCCAGAAGTGAGCGTGTGTGTGTTGTCTCTTCTCACCTGTCATCTGGACTTTTGCCAAGGAGGATTTACACTAACTCTCTCGGAGTACATATGCTAGAGTTTTCTTACACATTTAAGCCCCTTTCACACTGAACGCGACGCGATCAAGCTAAGCGAATTGCAGTTTCACACTGAACGCAAAACAATCGATTGCCTTTAGCTAATTCACTCCTGCACGATAGGTGGCGCTGTCCAAAAATAAATTTTTTCCTCATGTGTGTATCTCTTAGGTTTTCCCATTTGGCTTTAGCCCTTATCCGCTGCACAACATAGAAACGTAAATTAAGATAAATCAATTTTGGTATAACACAGAAACCCTAATTTTCAGCTTAGTAAAATTTCACCTTAATCTTTCCAGGGTTCACGGCAATAACGGCAACAAACCCAATTTGGTTGATTAAGACACGTCTACAACTGGATGCCAGGTAAATGCCAACAGATATGTGGGATGTGAGTTGGAAGTAGATTGTTTGATCAATATCCCTAATGACTGATTCCTTAGTCTGAGATAATGGGTTTAACATGAATTAGTGCTTATTATTCCTGATCCCATTGTTTTTAATTTACTAAAGCATGTTTTGTTCTGCACAGGAACCGTGGGGAGCGTCGTATGAATGCGTTTGAGTGTGTGCGCCGCGTGTATCAGAAGGAAGGCCTACGTGGGTTTTACCGCGGCATGTCTGCATCCTACGCGGGAATCTCAGAGACTGTGATCCATTTTGTGATCTATGAAAGCATCAAACGCCGTCTTTTAGAAGCTAAAGCAGCAACACACATGGATGAGCATGAGGACACAGCCAAGGACGCCTCAGACTTTGTGGGCATGATGCTGGCAGCCGCAACCTCCAAGACCTGCGCCACATCGATAGCCTATCCACACGGTGAGCATGTGGATTTACCCATCCGAGCACTATCATTTTAAAGGGGACCCATTATGCAAAATTCACTTTTATACGGTGTTTGCACACAGATGTGTGTCCACCAGTGTGTGTAAACAACCAGACTCTATTGGTAAAAATCCATCCACTCCTTTTTTTGTAATCACCATAAATCATAAACAGTCTCTCCAAATAAGTAGTTGAACAGTGGTTGTATCTGAGCCACTGAGGACACCGTGGTTGAATTTCATTTATGAAGGAAATTTGCTGAAGAAAGTCGTTAAAGTGTGATATATTTGCGAAAATCATTTTACACCAGACTGCTTCACAAACGAGGGTCAGCTCAACGCTGGATTTGCACAAAAGTTGTTTCTGAAAGATCTTTAGATTAACATGACGGTACATGCTTGAATCAACTTAACTCAACAACTACATCAATGTATCCACTAACCATTCAGAAACGTCCAGTTGCATTCGAAAAGTTGCAACTTCTTCCTGAGTCTCTCCATCAGTGTCCGACTCCGGTTCGAACATGTAAAGCTGAACATCACTACTGACAGTTGCTGATGTTTTGGCTGCGTGAGATTCTCCAGTTTTGTTGTTGCCGGAGTGTCTGAAGCATGAGCTGTAAAGGCTCCGCCCTCTTCTGCAAAGGGGCGGGGACAGCAGTACATTTGCATTTAAAGGGACACACAAAAACGGCGTGTTTTTGCTCACACCCAAACAGGGTCAAATTTGACATCCTATAATAAATGATCTGTGGGTTATTTTAAGCTGAAACTTCACAGACACACTCTTTGTGAAAAGGGGCCTAAAAAGTCACATACTACTGGTCAAAAGTTTTTTAAGAGAAATTAACACTTTTATTCAACAAGGATGCATTAAATTGATAAAAAGTGCCAGTAAGCACATTTATTATGTTAGGGGAAAAAAGATTTGTATCTCAGGTTCCACAAATATATTAAGCAGCACAACTGTTTTCAACATTCATATTTTTGTTTTTCTCTGTTCCGTTCTGCAGAGGTCATCCGCACACGGCTAAGGGAAGAAGGAAACAAGTACCGCGCGTTCTTCCAGAGTCTCAACCTAGTGATCCAAGAGGAAAGCTATCGAGCTCTTTACCGAGGACTCACCACACACCTGGTCAGACAGATCCCCAACACGGCCATCATGATGTGCACCTACGAGTTCGTCGTCTACTTGCTCGATGGCTAACCTTAGACCCGAGGTGCCTCATGGACAGAACGTTATGTGGTTTTATTCACCTTGTCAAATGGTGTGTGTTCTGGGAGGAAAGTGTTAGGAGAAACAGGGTAATGACTAAAAAGTTGGTGTCTAGAAAGAAGCTTTTCCTTCCCTTTCCGTCTTTTAATGTTCTTTAAAATGATGCTGCTTCTAAAAAGCCTTGACATACCTGACTAATGATGGCAGTCAGATGGAGTGTGTTACATTGACATCAGCACCAGTTCACCTTTAACCCCCTCATAGTTTGGCTTTCCATCTCAAACAGCACTTCACGTCAGATTGATTTCGTTTGGTTCTGTCAGAGAAGCGGTTCTTGTGTTGGCAGGTCATTGAGGGTTTTGTCCGCCACTTTGTTGTACTATGATGGTGATCAAAGCTTCAAGGGATTTTATCAAGCTCTGAGCTGGAAAGGTATCGAAGAGGATCCAAACAGAGGCTCCCTTCCTGTCTGGAAACAGCCAATCGGATGGCTCTTACACCATGCAGTGCAAAAGCAGGAAGATCCTACATAGATTCACATACCTGACACTATGCGCACACGTGTACGTGGACCTGCAAAAGAAAAAACAAAATGTCTAAGAGAGTGTTTTGTCGTTTTGACACTGTACAGGTAAGTGTGTGCTTGTCTCAGAGTGTCATTTGTGCATTTATACAGGTTATCATGTGTTTGCTTCCCATGTTTGACTTTAACACATGAATGTTACAATCATTGCAGCCAAAGTAGGTTAGCACAAAAAATCTTTAATACATATATGTACTCAGCAGAGAAATGACTAAAGAAAGGAGGATTCATTATTTAAAATAGTAAAAAAGAATTACGTATTATGCAAATGAAAAAGAAAAAGCCACTGCACTGTTACACAAAATAAGTTTATTTTTTTGGTGGACATGTTGTGCCCCATCCCAAGCACACACACACACACTCACAAACACGGAGCACAAAACGAGAGTCGCGAAAGAAAACATTTGCATTTTTTGCCTTGTTTTGCCATAAAAATACCTAGAAATCCTTTGAACAAGATCCATTAACTCGAAAAGCAAAATTGCATTAGATTTTTTAGACTTTTTCAGACAATATTGAATTTATTATTATTGTATTAATATTTAATGATAACCTCAAAAAAGCAAAAACTTAATTTATTTTAGATTTATACTTAACAAAAAAAGATATTTGCTAATGAGTTGAGACAAAAACAATTCAGTGTATATTTACTGGAAATATCTTGTTTCTTCATTTCAAGTGAATTGATCTTGTTTTAAGTGTGTTTTAGAACTTTTTTTCAGGAAAACAAGACAAGAATATTGTCAAACAAAATGTTTTTGCAGTGTGGACAAAGGAAAAACACATTAAAATATGAGTTTTGACAGCATGACTTTGTTTTATGTTTTCTCTTTGATGTATTTTTGTATCTGACTCTCTCACTCTTTTATGCCTTTATGATTCCAGCGTTTGATTTTTTTTTTTTTTTCAGTGTGTCGTTGTTGTTTACAGTCAATTTGGTGTGAAAGGTGAAATTAAATTACCTGATCTGTTGTCACTGTTCATTATGACATTAATATTAAGCCGTTAATCTTATGGAAAAATAAATGCATATGAGAAAAAGAAAGGACATGTCTATTTTGGGTTGGGTGGAGATGCTGGGTGTTTGACTCTCACTATACGTTGTGAAGAGTTAGAAATGTATAATTTGTGATTTTTCTATGTTTAGACATGTCACAGTCCCTTTCTTTGCTTTAATTTTGTTTTCAGTCATGCACCAAGAGATTTTGTGTGCACAGGAAATGTGTGTGTATTCCAGTAACCCAGAAATTCCTTTTAACTTGAGTGACACAAGTAGCCTATTCACCATTTACAGGTCCATACTGCTGTTAATTTGGATCAAATCTGCATGGGAGGAGAGTATAGTTTAGTTGTCAAAAAGCAGGTAAATTAATTGAATATAAAACTAATGTTTTTATTATTATTATTTGCCCGTGTAAAAAGTCTAAATCCGCTAAAGAATGCTTGTATGTAAACTAATAAAGAGACGCGCTGCTCCGTTCATTTTAGTAGCGAGTTAAACCTATGGTTATGCTTTTACATAAATAAATTCACAAAAAGTGATAGTGTAAACCTTATTCACAGCAGCGCCATATTTGATTTTCAACGGTAATGAAAGAGAGTCTCTGAGCGACAGACGTCTCTTCAGTGGGTTGTACTGTTATTTAATGTTTTCGGATTGTTCTGCTGACGAAACACTGCAAAATTATCATTACAATAAATTTCAGGAGACAAAAAAACTCTAAACAATATAAGCTGTGGCAAATTATAAGTGACCTAGTTATGTATATTTCATCAACTTGGCACAGTGCTCATTTAGCCAGGTTACTTTGCAGCTCATATAATTGATGCAGTTCATCATCAAACCACAAGATGTCAGAATTAGTTTGGGAAAATAATTGTCTCACTGTGTTGACCAAAAATTTGGATGAGGTTGACTTCAGGGTGAAGCCTGCTTGCAATATTACTGTTTCATAACTTATGTATATCTGACTTGAAGGTGTTGACACAAAGCTGAGAAACAGCTGTGAAACCTTTAAATAGACAAAGATGCAATAAAAAAATAATTCTCCACATCTGTATTAATATCTGCTCTTGTGATCAAGAAGTATCATTTTAAAACAAGAAAAGTTTTCTGACAGGTTGGATGTCAATACCATCCAGCCAACATAAAAAAAAGATCAATGGGCTGAGGGTTGGAAGTGAAGCAGTTAACACAAATAAACACACTTTCTGTCACTTAGACACCATCCGACTGGTCTGAAAATTAGGGACTTTTTTGAAATTAGGCAACAGCTGCGATTGAACGGCAACGCCGTTCTGAAAAAAATAATAATAACTTGTGCATGAGCGATATTAATTTCTACTTCGTGACGTTGTAGCCTACGTAGCCTACTGTAACTGTCTACTACGGGAGAACAGCTCATTTTCCGTTGTCGTTCCTACGTGACATATACTATGAATAATGTTATGTTTTATTGTGTATGTTTAATCACACAGTTGATTATCATTTAATGCCAAAGCAAGATAACTTTGGCATGCAAGATAACTGATGGTATGGTCCGCGCCGTTTCTTTAGTGATTTTTGCGTTCTGGTTTATATTTTACTTCCGGTTGTATTGGTGTGGAGAGATACGATATGATTCTGAACAAAATACAGAGGGAGCAATGAAACTGCAGTCATGGCATCAAATTATAATCCTCTTCAAACTCTTGGTCTTTACTTGCTCTGTTTCTCGGGACACATGCGCACATCTGCACACTGAAAACCAGGAAGTGTGGATTCAAGAAAAACGGAACCGTTAGTCGGGTTAATATTTGACTTTTGTGTTCTACCAAAGCAGGTGAGACTTCATAGAATCCTTAAATAATGTTTTATTTTATTGTGTCTTTTTGCTTGTGTTGAAATAAAGAGCATTAAATGATCACTGTATTCTGTGTTAATCTTGATGTCGTATGTTTATTGTTTTGGTTATAGGGATGAAGCGTTTAGGGTCATTCTTATGAATACACAAAATTGTAAACATTTGGTAGATTTTTAGACGTGCTCTTTCATTTATGATTTACATGTGGATTTATGTATTCTTTTTTGTTGTGGTGCTATACTAGAACAGTTTCTATTAGAGGTGCAGACTATCTGAAAAAAAAAGAGGCAAAGGAAAGAGAGAAGAGGAAATGTCTGAATCTGCAGCGAGTCAGTACGTGGATCAGTTCAGCTGTCCAGTCTGCTTGGATCCTCTGAAGGAGCCGGTGACGATTCCCTGTGGACACAGTTACTGTATGAGCTGTATTACTGACTGCTGGGGCCAGAAGGAGCAGGGGCCGCCGTACCGCTGTCCCCAATGCAGAGAGAGCTTCAGTCAGAGACCTCTACTGAAGAAGAACACTCTGATAGCTGAGATGATGGAGACGCTGCAGAAGACGTCTCTACAAACGGCTGCTGTGGAGTGTGATGTTTGCACTACAGAGAAGAACAGAGCTGTAAAGTCCTGTCTGCAGTGCTTGGCCTCCTTCTGTCAAACTCACCTGCAGCTTCACTATCAATCTCCTGCGTTTATGAAGCACAAACTAGTCGAGGCTTCCAGACACATTCAGGAGAACATCTGTCTCAGTCATGGGAAACTACTGGAGATTTACTGCCTGGATGATCGTCAGTGTATTTGTTGTTTGTGTACTGATAATCATAAAGGACACAATGTGGTGTCTGTGGATTCAGAATGGACTAGTAAAAAGGTAACATCAACAATAATATTCTTTACTGGACTGGTGTCTATTTTTGCCTGTTGTTATTATATTTTTTTATCTTAACATCCTCAGAAAGAGTTAAAGGATAATTAATTATTATTATTTTGCATATACTCTATTTATAGGCTGTAATTTCGATTATCATATGTCTATTTTTTCGTAGTATTTTTTGTGTGTTAACGTCCTCAGAAAGAGTTAAAGGAGATAAAGTTGTCGTGTCTGAAGCTGATCCAGGAGCGAGAGAGAGGTCAGCGGGAACTCAGTGAAGCTGTGAAGCTTCTTAAAGTATGTTTTTTATGTGTTCTTTGTTTTTAAAGTTTGTTTGACGTGCAAAAAAGTTTTTTTTTTGTAATTAAATTAAAATAGACCATGACCAATGGGGGTTGAGCTCCAAAAATTTATTCAAAAATTGCTAAAAGATTCGTGACACAATTCATGATGTTCTTATTGAGACTTTTGGAGCTTGACTGCCACTAATTTACTTTCTACCTGCATTGTTTTGAGTCACAACAATCTCCATGATCAGATCTTTGTGTCTCCGTCAGAGTTCAGCGCTAGAGAGCATGGAGGACATTGAGAAGGTCTTCACTGAGCTCATCTGCTCTCTGGAGAAGAAACGCTCTGAGATTAAAGAGCAGATCAGAGCTCAGGAGAAGACTGAGCTAGATCAAGCAGAGGAACTTCACAAACATCTGGATCAAGAGCTGACAGAACTCAGAAAAAGACAAGCAGAGATTGACAAACTTCTGATTAATGATGATCAGATCAATTTCCTGAAGGTAATAAAAGTCCTTTAATCACTATACCATAATGTTTCTATTCTTACTGTTTCACATTTTTAAATTGTCCCGTTTACATAACAAGCAGTGCTGTATTATTCTCATTTCAGAGCTGTCAATCTCTGTGTGTTTTACCCTCATTTGAAGACGTTCCCATCACTCAACACACTCATCTGTATTTTAAAGACATTTCAGTCTCAACATTCAGAGAGGTTTTGGAGGACGTCTATCAACAGCAGACAGACAAAATATCACAAGAAGGTCTGAATATTTTGATATATTGTTTTGCCATTCATTCATAGTCTGTTGGATTAAACCAACGAATTAACCGTGCGCTTGTTTTGTTTTGTCTCTTCAGTGTCAAATGTCCATGTTGCAAAGATGTCAAATGATTTTTTGCAGTGTAAGTTGAACTGTAGTTTCTTCAAGGCAAACGCTCTTTAATTGATAAGTATCAGTGGAAATGATCTGTTACAATGTGGCCATTTTGGAATCAAAGTTTACTTTGTTCAATATTTGTTTTTTTTGTTTTTCATTCCTCCTCAGATTTCTCTGAACTTAACTTGGATCCAAACACTGCAAACAATAAACTCAAACTGTCTGTGGACAACAGGAAAATATCATTTACATATAAAGACCAACAGTATCCTGATCACCCAGAGCGATTTGATAGATATGTGAATGTCCTGTGTCGAGAGGGTTTGTGCGGTCGCTGTTACTGGGAGGTCGAGTGCAGTGGGAACAATTGGGCTGTAGCAGTTTGTTACAAAGGAATTGGACGTAAGGGAAGAAATTATGACTGTAGACTTGGCTCCAACAAAAACTCTTGGAGATTGTCCCGTTCGCAACAGAATGTCTATTTCACACATGATAAAACCCAAGTCTCAATCTCCTCTGTCTGCTCCTCTAGAATAGGAGTGTATCTGGATCACAGAGCAGGAACTCTGTCCTTCTACAGCGTCTCTGACACAATGACTCTCCTTCACAGAGTCCAGACCACTTTCACCGAACCCTTATACCCTGCGTTTTATACTGGGCAAGTTTCATCTGTCAGGATCGTAGAAAAGCAGAGTTTAAAATATAATCTGTCAGAAAATAGTACATTAAAAACTACATGACTGTATTTGAGTTCAATTTACACAAAAGTTGCTGTTTGGATTTAAATAGGCAAATGCTTGGACTGGATCATTATTGCAGTGATAATTATGTTTCTAGCATGTTATATAACAGAGTGCTTGACTCTAGCATTGTCAATACAAGATCTTTCTACAATATTTCCATCAAGAGGCGCATACATTTTTGGGCAAGATCTTGTTTTGATAATGCAAGAGTCAAACACTCAGTAAAGTCTCCTCCAGCACAACCCAAAGACTTTCAATCATCCTGGAATATGGTCTGAAATGAAAAGCTACACACTCCATGAATAAGGGTTAGAAGAACTGTTGCCAAAAATATAACATGCTAGAAACATAATAATCACTGCAATAATGAATGATACAATCTTAGACTCTTAAGCATTTGCCTATTTAAATCCAAATAGCAACTTTTTTTGGCGTGGCAGTGTATAATATGAATAAAACACACCTTACAACATTCTCAGAGTGGATGTCAGTAAATACTGTTTGAAACCTTTTCAAAGAGCCACAGTTTTTAACATAGACCTTCTGCCAGTACATTGTTGAAATGTTTGTTTCAGATTTATCTTTAGATTTCTGCTTTCTTCAGTTTGGTGTGTAATTAATGTTGTCATTTTGATCAGATAAAGGGAAAATAAAATGAAATGGTGAGTTTTGTGTTAATAGCATTCTAGTCATCTTTTGATGAAAATGTGGCAGTTTTAAGAACTATTTTGTTTCCAGAATCCATGATCTTTGTAAGATTTTCTGTGATTATTATTTTTTCCACTGCATCTGAATGAAAACCTGCTGTTTTTATAACAAAGAAGCATCGCTTGAAAAAACAAATGATTTCTGAAAGGTTTGATGCCAATGACATTGTACAACAAACATGAAATCATTTAATCATTTTACACACAAATCAAGGTCAAAGCGTTTATTGTCATGTGCACAGTGAGGAAAAACAAGTTTTCCCTGTACAATGAAATTCTTTCTTTGCTGTCCACAATGAATGCCATGACTAGTGCACACAGTACTTATAAAAAGAACAAGCACACACACACAAAATAAAATGCTATAAATAAAAATTTGACTTAGGATTAGAATTAGGTATAGTATATCTATGTATGCAAATGTACAATACTGATTGAGAAATACAATAATACTTTTAAAGTGCAATTCAAGTGCCTCTCCCTAATAAATAGCAACAGTAATAACAGATGTGCAATGATGCAACAATTTGTCCACAAATTCTACTATGAGATGAGACCAATCTATGTCCACTGGCTATCTGTTTAAAAGTCTGATAGCTGATAGTCAAATTGCTGGAACTGTGTTAGAAGCAGTTAAAAAAAAACACATTTTCTGTAACTTATTACAAACCATTCAACTGATTATTGGTGTCAAGAGATACGGTATGATGTTACGCAGAGTACTAAGAGTAGAGAATTAAAAATGCAAAGTCATGGCTTCACATAAACAAGTTTGTGGATTCGAGAGAAATGAAACCTATTTCCCTTCTACTGAAAATCAGGAAGCTTGTGGGTTTGAGAGAAACGAAACCTATTTCCCTGCTACACGAGCCTCTACTTGAGGATTCACACTCTTCCAGTTTGGTTAAAGCTGTAAAGGAGGGAATATTTGAATATTTGTTATTCTGTCAAATCGGGTAAGAACCTCATAGAGGTGTTAACTAATGGTTTTCTGTCTTCTTGCTTGCATTAAAAAAAGAACATTCAATTATTACTGTATGAGTTTAAAGGGATAGTTCGGCCAAAAATGATATTTAACCCATGCATTACTCACCCTCAAGCCGTTCGAGATGCATATGTCAATCTTGTTTCAGACGAACACATTTTCAGTTATTTTAGAAAATGTCTTAGACCCTTCAGTGGATATAATGTGAAGCAATGGGGTCCACCTCCTTCAAGTCCCAAAATGTGCATACATCCTTCACAAAAGTAATCCATCCGGCTCCAGGGGGATAAACGAATGCCTTCTGAGGGTAATCCGTGCGGTTTTGTCGTAAAAATATACATATTTAAAACTTTATAAATGAAAATATCTGACTTCCGGCAACGATCGACGCGCGTGCGTTCACGCGCTTTCGTGTTTTGTTTTGCTCTGCTCTCTGGCTGCGCTGGCGCGTTCGTTCTACGTCACAACAGTTCCTACGCTACGTCTTACCTCGTACGCTGACTTCCATCACCCGTGAACGCGCGTCGATCGTTGCCGGAAGTCAGATATTTTCATTTATAAAGTTTTAAATATGTATTTTTTTAGGACAAAACCGCACGGATTACCCTCAGAAGGCCTTCGTTTATCCCCCTGGAGCCGGATGGATTACTTTTGTGAAGGATGTATTCACATTTTGGGACTTGAAGGAGGTGGACCCCATTGCTTCACATTATATCCACTGAAGGGTCTAAGACATTTTCTAAAATAACTGAAAATGTGTTCGTCTGAAACATTGACAGATGCATCTCAAACGGCTTGAGGGTGAGTAATGCATGGTTTAAATGTCATTTTTGGCCGAACTATCCCTTTAATAATAGTTCCATGTTAATTTGGATGTCTTATGTTTATTCTTCTCGTTACGGGTGAAGAGTTTAGGATTCTTACAAAACTATGCATTTTGTATAGTTTTATACATGCTCTTTTTTATTAATGATTTACATGATTATTTATGTAGGCTACTTCTTCAGAGATGTCTGAATCTGCAGCGAGTCAGTATGAGGATCGGTTCAGCTGTCCAGTCTGCTTGGATCCTCTGAAGGAGCCGGTGACGATTCCCTGTGGACACAGTTACTGTATGAGCTGTATTACTGACTGCTGGGGCCAGAAGGAGCAGGGGCCGCCGTACCGCTGTCCCCAATGCAGAGAGAGCTTCAGTCAGAGACCTCTACTGAAGAAGAACACTCTGATAGCTGAGATGATGGAGACGCTGCAGAAGACGTCTCTACAAACGGCTGCTGTGGAGTGTGATGTTTGCACTACAGAGAAGAACAGAGCTGTAAAGTCCTGTCTGCAGTGCTTGGCCTCCTTCTGTCAAACTCACCTGCAGCTTCACTATCAATCTCCTGCGTTTATGAAGCACAAACTAGTCCAAGCCTCCAGACACATTCAGGAGAACATCTGTCTCAGTCATGGGAAATTACTGGAGATTTACTGCCAGGATGATCGTCAGTGTATTTGTTGTTTGTGTACTGATAATCATAAAGGACACAATGTGGTGTCTGTGGATTCAGAATGGACTAGTAAAAAGGTAATATCAACAATAATAAAAAACATGCATAAACTATTTTATTATAATTATTATATTGCATTTATAGGCTGTAATTTCGATTAACCTTGTTACACACCTTTACCAGACTGGAAAGGTATTATGTCTATTTTAGCCTTTTTTTTGTTTTGTTTTTTTGTATGTTAACATCCTCAGAAAGAGTTAAAGGAGATAAAGCTGTCGTGTCTGAAGCTGATCCAGGAGCGAGAGAGAGGTCAGCGGGAACTCAGTGAAGCTGTGAAGCTTCTTAAAGTATGTTTCTTCATGTGTTCTTTAGTTTTAAAGTTTGATTGACACAAAAAGGTTGATATTTTTTAATTCAATTAAAGTAGATGCGACCAATAGCTGTTAAGCTCCAAATATTGATTTAAAAAAAAGTGTTATAAAAGTAGTGACACAATTTATGGCATTCTTATTGAAACTTTGGTTTGTTTTGAAGTTTGACAGCCACTAATTTACTGTACCTTGTTTGGAACAGATACAGCTTAATTTGACTGCTTGTACATTTAGAGAATTTGACAAAAAGAAAACGAAATTCCATTAGTTTGACTATTGCACCAACTTTAGTCACAACAATCTCCATGATCAGATCTTTGTGTCTCCGTCAGAGTTCAGCGCTAGAGAGCATGGAGGACATTGAGAAGGTCTTCACTGAGCTCATCTGCTCTCTGGAGAAGAAACGCTCTGAGATTAAAGAGCAGATCAGAGCTCAGGAGAAGACTGAGATAGATCGAGCAGAGGAACTTCACAAACATCTGGATCAAGAGCTGACAGAACTCAGAAAAAGACAAGCAGAGATTGACAAACTTCTGATTACTGATGATCAGATCCAGTGTCTGAAGGTAATGATGCAAAAATGTACAGATTAAATGAAACGCTGTGTTGTATCTCCTGTCAATGATGTCATATATCTGTTACTTTTGATTTACGGTTTTACTTCCATAGAAACCATGGGAACATTATCTTTAATATATTAAGTGTTTTATTAGACAGGTGAGCAACTGTTTGGATATATTTATCAACAGATAATTCATCGTTGTTATAACTTAACACGGTTTGTGTCAAAAATTGTTTGAATCTCTTGTTTTCTTGATTTACCGCGAGTAGCCTACCATGTTTGTACCTCAGAGACAATGCTATTTTGTCAAATGGCTAACATAGCAAAATCAGAAAGAGCTTTATTTGTAGTAATCGTAATACAGCATTTTCTCCACTGTAATATATTTTTAAATTAGCATATAATTACATGCTATTTAGAAACACAAGTCATCCAGCTTTTATTAATATAATATCCTAACATCCATCTATAGCTTACTGAAATGTGCAACAAGTGTCTCATATACCAGCCACTGAGCGAACGCATACAGTAACATTAACATAACTTTCAACAAATATCTCAAATATATTTTTAGTACGATTGTCTTGACTGCGGCGTATAAGTATAATAAAAACGGCAAGGTAAAATGTTCTACGGCTCTCGGCCCCGCTCTGCTTCATAGGCTACATTAACGTTAATAAAACTTTAATACATTCGCTCATCCATGAACATGATTTCTGCCTGAGTCATGACTCCCGTCGGATTCCCGGCTCTGGAGGTGAAGACGACAACTCTCATGATTCCACACTCTTTCACACCTTTGTTATTGTTTTGAATAAGCGACCTCTAGTGGCAAAACTTACATTCTGTGCCTGTAACCGCTAAGCCTAAGCTTAGAACAGCTGAGGGTTATGCAGAGGGTTGAAGTAGGCTAGTTGACGCGCTTGACGTGGTCGTTTTTGATTCAGTAATAATGCAACAAGAGTTAAAGTTCTGTTTTCTTCTCTGTCGTGAGAGATATGATTTATTGGATTTACACAAGGTTTTTATCTTCCATAACGGAACAATATTCCATCTTCACCAACACTGTCACAGTATCAAGCATCCAACCACAGCCTCGGTGGCGGTCAAAAACTAGTTGGCCCTTTCCCCTCTGGCAACACCTGTCCCTGATTACAGCTACCCTCCTAAGTAGATGAGCCCCAATAGCTATGCCATGACCCTAGTGCCACCTATTGGCCAAACCTGGACATAAACATTGAAATGGCTCTTACACAACCGGCCCCCAATTGGAATGGTTAACAAACATTACAATTCAAAACAAAACAAATTAAGGAGCCATTACCAACCTGTCGTAACATATTATCCAACATTTTAGTTACAGTGAGTTCTCACACATTAACACTGAAATTGCCATTTAACCTGCAGCCTCAAGCAACAGGCAGAGCTTTGTTACAGGACGTTGAATGACACTTGACTTTGTTTGCAGACGCACTGAAAGCACAAATCCCTTTTGATCCCGGAAAGCTTCCAACACTCTTCCCAGTGGCCAAGAGCCTCGTGGGGCAGTAGGATCCATAATAACGACAATATCTCCAGGCTTTAGATTTCTCCTGATTTCATTCCATTTTTGCCTCTATTGCAACAAGGGTAGATATTCCCCAACGTTTCCAAAAAAGTTCAGCAATAAACTAAACTTGCTTCCATCTGCGTTTTAAATACAAGTCATGTGGCTCAAACAATCCTGGCGGCAATGATGGATTTCCTTTCATCAGAAGAATGTGGTTAGGAGTAAGTGGCTCCAAATCATTTGGATCGTCTGAGAGTTTGGTGATAGGCCGATCATTTAAGATGGCTTCAGCTTCACACATAACTGTATGAAGCCCATCATTGTTCAGGATCTGCTGTTGAAGAACTGAACTTAGAATCCTTCTCACCATGCGGATAACCCGCTCCCAAACCCCACCATGATGTGAACCTGCTGGAGGATTAAAGCTCCACTTAAATCCCCTTTGCCGCAAAGCTCCCTGAATTTTTCCATGATCCAAAGCTGCGAGAGCCTCTCTTAATTCTCTCTCTGCTCCTATAAAGTTAGTTCCATTATCAGATAAAATATGAGAAACTTGACCTCTTCTACAGATGAAACGTCGCAGAGCATTGATACATGCATCAGTGTTCAAAGACTCAGCCACTTCGTGATGGATTGCTCTGCTTGCCAAGCAGGTTAGTATCATGCCATAGCGTTTGTCTGTACCACGTCCTTTCCTCACAGTAATTGGGCCAAAATAATCAATGCCAACGTTGGTAAATGGTGGTTTGTCAGGAAGAATCCTTTCCTCTGGCAAATCTGCCATCTTTTGCTCCTGCATCTTTCCATTATATTTCTTGCAACAGAAACATTCTGTAATGACCTTTCTTACAGGGGAGTTGGCGCTAGTGACTCAATACTTCTTCCGCAGTGTTGATAGCGTGTGATTCCGACCACTATGGCCCTGCTGCTGATGAATGTGTCTGAGGATGAGAGTGGCCACATTTTGATCATTGGAGAGGATTAGCGGATGCTTAATCGACTCTGGCAAGGAACTTTTAGTCAGCCGCCCTCCAACTCTGAGAAGCCCATCATCCAAGCGCAGATCCAACCTGCGGATTGTACTACGCCTGCTCACTGTAGATTTCCCAGCTGACAACATGGCAATTTCCTCTCCAAATCTCTGTTGCTGACAATATCGAATGATAGCCAGTTCAGCTCCCAAAAGGTCATCTATGGACAAAATTTGCCCTCCAGGCTTGTCCTTGAACCCTTGCCTCCTCCGTGGCATATTATTGTCTGTGCTCTGCTTACCAGCAACAGCAGCTTTCTCCTCCATCCTCCTGCGGCATTTTTCCAACAGAATGGTTTTCCATTTAAGTAACCAGGCTACTGCCACCTTGAGCTTACTCCAACTTGAGAAGTAGGTCAGTAACCGGTTTGTGGCAAGATGTGAGCCATCCACAGACATAACATTCACTGTGACTTCCTTCTTGACCTCCTGATCATCTGGTTCTAGGATAGTTTCTACCACATTTGTTGTCCAGTTAGCTTCTGGTTTACACAAAAAACTTGGACCCTCTATCTACCTTCTGCCATGAATGAAGTCTCCAACCCTCACTCCTCTGGATGCCTCATCCGCTGGATTTTCCTTGGAGCTGATGTACCGCCATTGTGAAGTTTTAGTGGCTCCTCTTATAGTCGAAACCCTGTTCGCCACAAATGCATGGAAACGTTTATCCTCGTTTTTTATATACTTCAACACAGAAGTGCTGTCGGTCCAAAAAATGGACTGCTGCAACTGGAGTCTCAACTCAGCCTTCAGCATCAGATCAACACGAATGGCAAGCACAGCAGCAGTCAGCTCCAGGCGAGGAATAGTAACAGTCTTTAATGGTGTAACTCTGGCTTTGCCCATCAGGAATGCAACGTGAATGTCATTCCCATCATTCAGCATCCTGAGATATGTGACTGCTCCATATCCTGTTTCACTAGCATCTGATCGTCCAAAGCCCTGGGGCTTAATGCACCGATCGACCTTAAATTCAGACAGCATATCCAGGTCCTCCAACCACCTGAACCACCGTTGCAAGATGTCTTGTGGTACAGTCTCATCCCATCCATAATTTCTTCTGCAAAGTTCTTGCAGCATGATTTTGGCAGGCAACACCACAGGCGCGACAAAGCCAAGAGGATCGTACACAGAACTAGCCACTGACAACATTCCACGCCTGGTGACTGGCTTCTGCTGGATCTCCATTTTGAACTTGAATGAATCACTCTCAACGCACCATTGCAAGCCAAGAGCTCTCTCTTAAGAGGAAGTTTGTCTCTATCCAGATTCAGTTCAGTCAGATCTTTAGCTCTGTGTTCCTCTGAAATAGTCTGCAGTGTGGTGCGGCTGTTACTAATCCATTTCATCAGAGTGAATCCTCCTGCCAGACAGAGATTTTATAAATTTTTGACCATGGAGGTAGCTTCTTCTTCAGAGGGCATGCTCTTCAGACAATCATCCACATAAAAGTTCTCCTTGACTGTTTGAAGAACTTCAGCCGGAAATTCAGATTGATTGTCATCTGCTGTTTTTCTCAGAGCAAAGCTAGCACAACTCGGGGAGGACACTGCACCGAACAGATGGACAGTCATACGAAACTCAGCTACTTCCTTGGTGAGATCTCCCTCTGGCCACCATACAAAGCGCAGGAAGTCTCTATCCTCCTTTGCAACTCTGACCTGATGGAACATTGCTTGTATGTCGCCCATAACTGCTACAGGTTCCAGCCTAAACCTGAGCAGGACACCAAGCAATGTACTGGTCAAATTGGGACCTTGCAAGAGCTGCTGGTTCAAAGATGTTCCCTTAAAGGTCGCACCACAGTCAAACACCACCCGCAGACTCCTCTTCCTGGGGTGATATACACCATGGTGCGGGAGATACCACACCCTACCACTACTGTGATCCAACTGCTGTTCTGGAACTTGCTCTGCGTAGCCTAGACTAATCACCCTGTTGAGGTTCATTTTGTATTCCTCATAAAACTGCTTGCTATTAAGGAACCTCCTTTTCAGCCCGAGCAACCTTTGCTTTACCACAGAGGAGTTGTTGGGCAGAGATACATTGTTCCTTTTAAAGGGCAGCTTCAAACTGTAATGACCATCTTCAAGTGTTGCAGAATTTTCCATAATCTCCATGAACCTGATGTCTTGTATTGAAGGGCCTTTCTCCTCTGTAGCTCTTTCGCTGAAATCATGATTGTACTGGCTGTGTAGCATTTCTTCCAATCGGCTCACGGAAATCCTGTTGACAACTACTGAAGGAGCTTCTGTTTCCAAGGTGCTGTCATTAGACTGCAAAGGCCCATTAAGGACCCAGCCCAATACTGTCTAAATTGCATATGGTCCTCCCCCTTGGCTATTTATGACCTCACAAGGTTCCAATATCCTGGGAGCATTGCTTCCAATCAATAGGTCAACATTAGCCTCTAAGCTGGGAATCTGTACTTTTGCCAGATATGACCATTTTGCCAACTCTCCTTCAGAGACAATACTGTCTGCACTTACAGGCATTTTCTTCTGCGTGAGGACTTCTGGTAGCTTATAGAAGACATTGCTCTCCACACTAGACACCTTCAAGTCAAACAATACATTTGCTGGCACGACCCTTTCATGTCCCATGGTTTGTAGCAGAAAGTGGGTTTGTTTAGCTTGAACGGGAGCTTAGACATGACTGTTCTCATGTTACTCGTCATGCCTAACTCCTGCATATATTGTATGTTCTCCATGACATTACAGCATGAGCGCAGAAAAAGTGAGTAGGCCTGCAATGCGTTGACATCTTCTCCCCTTATAGGCGGCCACGCAAAAACCTTTTCCATATATGCAGAGGCGACCTTATACTCGTTGCCAAAGTGTTGTTTAAGCAACTGCTTTGCTTTAACATAAGCTAGATCAGCTGTCATATGCTGGCAGCTTCGTACCAGTTCCCGTGGCTGTCCTCTCGTAAATTGTTCCAGGTAATATAAACAATCACCTTGACTGACCTTATCCTCCACTACCTGCTCGAATGCTCGCTTAAATGAAATATATTGAAGAGGATCCCCATCAAATAGGGGAATCTCTCTTGCAGGCAATAACATGAAGCGTTGCTGTTGGACCAATGCAGTAGTTATTTCGTTTTGCCTTTCCATTATGGAACAGATGTTCCCCCGTTGCTGTTCTTCTACTGGCTGAGCATTGAACGAGTGGGGTCCCAAAGCTTGTGGTGGAAAAATGTGGTGATCGTCCGTTTGAGAACCAATCCTCTGGTTTAGCCCAGCCTGGCTTTGTTGACTAGCCTGCTGAGTTAGCATAGCTGAAGGTTGTGGATTGCCAATTGGTAGTGACCAATCCTGGCCCTGCTGTGCTTTGTGGTGGTTTACAGGCCTATATTCCTTTACCATAGGATTGAGCTCGTTAACAGTTGCCGTTCTTTTGCTTTTACTCATGTAAGAACTCATTCCATTAGATGTGGTGTTAATGTCAGAGGCAGAGGCCAGCACTTCCAATTTGGCATTGGAGGCAGCTAGCATAGCTTCCAGCTCAAGTTGCTCTCTTCTCCTTTTTAGTTGTTGTTCCTGTTCCTCCAACGCCGATCCAAGTGCGCTGGTGAGATGTGAACGAGCTATATAGTTGTGATAAGGTGAGCGCGAACAGCAGGCTTGGATCGGCGTTCGTAGATCGACTGGTAGAGACTGTTTTTCAAAGATGGCTTCTGCCTGTATACGCGAAGTTGACTTTATGTATAAAATATCTTCTTATTAAACTGTCTGGACACCGACAAAGTTCTCAATGCTTCGGTTTGAAGGTAGGGACCCTCATTATGCTACCGTCCTAGTGTGGGGCTATTTTGAGCCTTGTTAGTGGTATTAACAAGCGATTTTTATTTGTCATTACTCCATGCTCAATATACTAGCGTTATACTAGCTTTATAGGCTAAACTGTTTTTAGAGATAAACCTATTTACATTCGATAATCATGAAAACAAATCTCAGATAACGGTTGACTAGGTAACAATGTGTAATTAGACCAAAGGTTCATTTTGCGCCGGAGTTCTCCTTTAATGTTACAACACGTTTTTCTTTCTCTTCACACCTGAACCATTTGCTTTACTGTTTAATTCAACTGATTGCGCAACCGCCTCAGCAGCTGACGCGTCTTTTTCAAGTAAACTTTTTTCTTTCTCTTTTAACACACCCGAACCATTTACTTTACTGTTCAATTCAGCTGATTGCGCAACCGCCTCAGCAGCTGACGCGTCTTTTTCAAGTAAACTCATAGTGCACTTGAATGTCACAACGATAATAATCAGTAGTCAATGTAATTCGTTTTCCACTACAAAGTTACTTTGTTCAGTTCTTTCTTCACCAATTCATTGGATTTCTACGCCCGGGTAGGTATAAGTAGTGTGCACAAAAGTTATGAATGGCCATTCAATTACTTTGTAGCGCTACAACATACCTTACGTTGGACGCCTTGTAGATGAATAAGAACCATCTCACGATGTCCTCACACTGGTGAATGATGAAAGAAGTTTCTCGTTGTCCTCAAACAGTTTAGCACACCTTGGCTTGGTTCCGGGCTGGCTGAGCACCGCCGCGTCCTCTCACCGATGCTGGGCTGAGCGGGTATTCCACGCTGACTCCGCTTCAGCCTGTCCTCTCGCCGGGTTCCGGTGTGTAACACAGCCGGGCAGATACACAATGAGCAGCTTTCCGATGTCCGATTTCCAGCGGCCACTCCGCATGTCTTTAACAGTGAACATCTAACTCCACACGCGACGATCTTCCCGCTTCATAAAGGATAGTTTTTGACTTGTGTAACCGCTAAGCCTAAGCTTAGAACAGCTGAGGGTTATGCAGAGGGTTGAAGTAGGCTAGTTGACGCACTTGACGTGGTCGTTTTTGATTCAGTAATAATGCAACAAGAGTTAAAGTTCTGTTTTCTTCTCTGTCATGAGAGATATTATTTATTGGATTTACACAAGGTTTTTATCTTCCATAACGGAACAATATTCCATCTTCACCAACACTGTCACAGTATCAAGCATCCAACCACAGCCTCGGTGGCGGTCAAAAACTAGTTGGCCCTTTCCCCTCTGGCAACACCTGTCCCTGATTACAGCTACCCTCCTAAATAGATGAGCCCCAATAGCTATGCCATGACCCTAGTGCCACCTATTGGCCAAGCCTGGACATAAACATTGAAATGGCTCTTACAGTGCCTTTGAGTCTGAATTATTATTATTCTCATTTCAGAGCTGTCAGTCTGTGTGTGTTTTACCCACATTTGAAGACGTTCCCAGCTTCACTCAACACACTCATCTGTCTTTTAAAGACATTTCAATCTCAGAGTTTAAGGAGGTTTTGGAGGACGCCTGTCAACAACAATCAGCCAGAATATCTCGAGAAGGTTGTAATGCTTATTTTCCTTGGAATATAGAATGTGTAATTTATACTATGTATGATGACACCTAAATAGTTACTTTACAGTTGAGTTTCTTCTTGTCTTTTCAGTGTCAAATGTTCATGTTGCACAGACTCCAGAACCAAAGACTCCAAATTTTGGCAATGTAAGTTGAGCTGTTTTTCACAAACACAAATTCACATATTAATTGGTGAATATCAATAAAAACTGCATAGTAATAATTCCATGTTTGTATGCATCTATCCTCCTCAGATTTATGTGAACTGCAGCTGGATCTAAACACTGCACATAAAGAACTCAAACTGTCTGAAGACAACAGAAAAATATCATGTTCAGATATAACTCAGGAATATCCTGATCACCCAGAGCGATTTGATAAGTTTCATTACATCTTGTGTCGAGAGGGTTTGTGCGGTCGCTGTTACTGGGAGGTCGAGTGCAGTGGGAACAAGTGGGCTGTATCAGTTTGTTACAAAGGAATTGGTCGTAAAGGAAACAGTGATGACTCTAGATTTGGCTTCAACAAAAAATCCTGGAGATTGTCCCTCTATCGACAGAATGTCCATTTCATACATAATAATACGCAAGTCTCAATCCCCGGTGTCTGCTCCTCTAGAATAGGAGTGTATCTGGATCACAGAGCAGGAACTCTGTCCTTCTACAGCGTCTCTGACACAATGACTCTCCTTCACAGAGTCCAGACCACTTTCACTGAACCCTTATACCCTGTGTTTCTAACTAAAAAAGGTTCTTCTGTCAGGATCATAGAGCAAAGTAGAGTTCAGACAGACAAGAAATAAATGTAGATTGAGTTTCAGATTCAATTGCTAAACTTCTGGAACCTGTTGTCACAGTGTTGTGTTATGTTCCCTGGTGTCCACTTGAGGTCCCCTTCCCCCACGGTGTCATTCTCATTAGGAACCACATTCCCCATAATCCCCATCTGCACTTATCACGGTTCATTACACTCAGCTGTTCCCTGTCATCATTTGTCCCAGCTGTTTCTTGTCTAGATCATTGGTGTCTGTGTATTTATACCCTGTCTGTCTTAGTGTTTGTCACGGAGTCCTTGTTTTATGTCCCACACTTCGGATGTTGGTTCTGTTTCTTGTTTCTCGGATTGCCTTTGTATGGATTTTGACCTTTGCCTGGACTGATTGTGAGTACGGATTACCCATTAAAATATACTGCACTTGGATCTACGTGTCTTGTGTGTGTGTCGTGACAGAAGGACTCCGTCACAAATGTATAGATCCAGCAGTTCGGGATTCCGTAACCCTCCTCCTATGAATGGGGGAGGAAGGGGACCACAGAGAGGAGGTTCGCAGACCGGGGAGGAAGCGCCCCAGTTAAACATCTTTGAATGTTTCGCTTTATGGGCCCGTCAAACTGAGGAAGCTGCGGCAGCAAAATCTCCAGTGACCACGTCCATTAGAGATGGTGAGTCGTTCGAGGGGACTCGTCTGGCCAAGTTCTCCGGAGCTCGGGGAGGCTGCAGGGGAGGAGGTGGGCGACAAATTCCACGTCATCGTCCTCCGCCTGGCCATGTTCCTGATCCGGAGCCGCTGGTCTGGTCCAGCACAAGACCTTCGCCACTGGTTCCGCCCCGCACAAATCCATCACCGCGGGTCTCATCTAGCACAAAGCCCTCACCACAAGTCCCGTCTAGCACAAGATCCTCGCCGCTGGTTCAGCCCAGCACAAGATCCTCTACGCTGGTTCCGCCTAGCACGAGGTCATCGCCGCTGGTCCCGTCCATCATAAAGCCCTCGCCACTGGTTCCGCCCAGTACAGGGCCATCATTGCGGGTTCGGTCCTGCACAAGGCCTCCGTCCTGCACAAAGCCCCCGCCGCTGGTTTCGTCCAGCCCAAGGTCTTCACCACTGGTCCCGCCCAGTCCAAAGTCCTCACCACTGGTCTCATCCAGTACTGAGCCTGCACCTCGCCATCAAGGACGGAGGAGGAGGAGAAGGACTTCTTACCTCCCCAACGCCCCGGTGGTCGTTCCCGAACAACCTGCTGCCCAGCCAAAGACTGTTCACGTCACGTCTGCCCAGCCAGAGACTGTTCACGTCACGTCTGCCCAGCCAGAGACTGTTCACGTCACGTCTGCCCAGCCAGAGACTGTTCATGTCACGTCTGCCCAGCCAGAGACTGTTCATGTCACGTCTGCCCAGCCAGAGACTGTTCAGGTCACGTCTGCCCAGCCAGAGACTGTTCAGGTCACGTCTGCCCAGCCAGAGACTGTTCACGTCACGTCTGCCCAGCCAGAGACTGTTCACGTCACGTCTGCCCAGCCAGAGACTGTTCAGGTCACGTCTGCCCAGCCAGAGATGGATCAGGAGAGACCCATTCTCGCAGCCGGGGGTATACTTATGGACTATTTGGAACGTATGGCTCGGATCCTGGACATGTCAGTATCTGCTGAGCCGGAGCCAGTGCCTGTCCCTGTTCCAGAGCCAGAGGCAGAGCCAGTGCCTGTTCCAGAGCTGGAGCCCATGTCGGTTCCGGACCCAGTGTTTGTGTCTGTGTTTGTGTCTGTTCTTGTATCTGTTTCAGTTCTTGTGGCTGTACCTGAGCCGGTGTCCGCTGTACCTGAGCCGCCGGTGTCCGCTGTACCTGAGCCGCCGGTGTCCGCTGTACCTGAGCCGCCGGTGTCCGCTGTACCTGAGCCGCCGGTGTCCGCTGTACCTGAGCCGCCGGTGTCCGCTGTACCTGAGCCGCCGGTGTCCGCTGTACCTGAGCCGGTGTCCGCTGTTCCTGGGCCGGAGCCGGTGCCAGCTGTTCCTGGGCCTGTTCCTGGGCCGGAGCCGGTGCCTGCTGTTCCTGGGCCGGAGCCGGTGCCTGCTGTTCCTGGGCCGGAGCCGGTGCCTGCTGTTCCTGGGCCGGAGCCTGCTGTTCCTGGGCCGGAGCCGGTGCCTGCTGTTCCTAAGCCGGAGCCGGTGCCTGCTGTTCCTGGGCCGGAGCCGGTGCCTGCTGTTCCTGGGCCGGAGCCGGTGCCTGCTGTTCCTGGGCCGGAGCCGGTGCCTGCTGTTCCTGGGCCGGAGCCGGTGCCTGCTGTTCCTGGGCCGGAGCCGGTGCCTGCTGTTCCTGGGCCGGAGCCGGTGCCTGCGGTTCCTGGGCCGGAGCCGGTGCCTGCTGTTCCTGGGCCGGAGCCGGTGACAGTGTCTGCTCCTGTGCCCTGGCCGCCCGAGGGGTCGTCTCCGCCCTGGCCGCCCGAGGGGTCGTCTCCACCCTGGCCGCCCGAGGGGTCGTCTCCGCCCTGGCCGCCCGAGGGGTCTTCACCGCCCTGGCCGCCCGAGGGGTCTTCACCGCAATGGCCGCCCGAGGGGTCTTCACCGCCCTGGCCGCCCGAGGGGTCTTCACCGCCCTGGCCGCCCGAGGGGTCTTCACCGCCCTGGCCGCCCGAGGGGTCTTCACCGCCCTGGCCGCCCGAGGGGTCTTCACCGCCCTGGCCGCCCGAGGGGTCTTCACCGCCCTTGCCGCCCGAGGGGCCTTCACCGCCCTGGCCGCCCGAGGGGCCTTCACCGCCCTGGCCGCCCGAGGGGCCTTCACCGCCCTGGCCGCCCGAGGGGCCTTCACCGCCCTGGCCGCCCGAGGGGCCTTCACCGCCCTGGCCGCCCGAGGGGCCTTCACCGCCCTGGCCGCCCGAGGGGCCTTCACCGCCCTGGCCGCCCGAGGGGCCTTCACCGCCCTGGCCGCCCGAGGGGCCTTCACCGCCCTGGCCGCCCGAGGGGCCTTCACCGCCCTGGCCGCCCGAGGGGCCTTCACCGCCCTGGCCGCCCGAGGGGCCTTCACCGCCCTGGCCGCCCGAGGGGCCTTCACCGCCCTGGCCGCCCGAGGGGCCTTCACCGCCCTGGCCGCCCGAGGGGCCTTCACCGCCCTGGCCGCCCGAGGGGCTGTCTGCTTCGTCCTGGCCGCCCGATGAACTTTCTGTTTCACCCTGGCCGCCCGATGAACTTTCTATTTCACCCTGGTTCCCGGTTAAACATTCACCCCCTGTTTCTGTGCCCCTTCATGGACCTGGTCCCCCATCCCGCCCCTTGATCCTCCACCATTCCATCCCCCGCCTGGAGTCTTGTGTTGTTGATGTCTAGTCTTGGAGCGTCTGGTAGCCGCTCCGTAGAGGGGGGGTTATGTCACAGTGTTGTGTTATGTTCCCTGGTGTCCACTTGAGGTCCCCTTCCCCCACGGTGTCATTCTCATTAGGAACCACATTCCCCATAATCCCCATCTGCACTTATCACGGTTCATTACACTCAGCTGTTCCCTGTCATCATTTGTCCCAGCTGTTTCTTGTCTAGATCATTGGTGTCTGTGTATTTATACCCTGTCTGTCTTAGTGTTTGTCACGGAGTCCTTGTTTTATGTCCCACACTTCGGATGTTGGTTCTGTTTCTTGTTTCTCGGATTGCCTTTGTATGGATTTTGACCTTTGCCTGGACTGATTGTGAGTACGGATTACCCATTAAAATATACTGCACTTGGATCTACGTGTCTTGTGTGTGTGTCGTGACACCTGTAGGCCTATATGTTGACATTAAAATGTAGGCTAATTTGTAGTTTAATTAAAGCTGCAGTCCGTAGCTTTTTTGGGGTTAAAAATGATCCAAAATACATATTTGAGAAAATACATAACCAGCCAGTGTTCAAAACTATCTGCTTGCCTTAGCTCGATTCAAAACGGTAAGCTTGTAATAATGTTTTTAATTCCAGTGTTACTGGTGGATTTCCGTGGGAGATTCCAGCATGTCTTTGCGTCATTACATCACATCTGTACACATAAAGAAGAGTCTCGGCTAGTAAGCTATATTGCGTGTGAGGATGTTGGAGGTGGAGATTTATAGCCTTTTCTCACAGCACTTGATATAATTAAACGTATTAATTTGATGGCGGATCCAGAAAGGTTCAAACGACAATCACCAGTGACAACAGATTCACTCGCTGTAAAATATAAAAGACTTCGTTCGTTCGGACTTCAGAGCAGTAGCACCTCAATGCAGTACATGAGATCCACGGGGAGGAGTCGGATCAAGATCCAAGGGGTGGAGATGGGTAGGATTAGAGGTGGGTTTAAGGATTAGGGGTGGGTTTAGGGATCAGGGGGCGGAGATGGGTAGGTTTAGGTGTATGTAAGGTGGGAGGAGTTGGATCTGGATCCGACTCCTCCCCGTGGATTTCATGTACTGCATTGAGAACCATCTCCTTCGGAGTGGCTACAGAAAAAAAGAGACTGCAACCGGACCCATGCGAAAACAAGGATACATATCGGAAGGACATTACATGTAGTCACGCAATGCTTGCTTACGTTGTTAACATTAACAATTTGAGAACAAAGTATAATTTGCACGGTTTTGCGTGATATGATAACTATAAGCGATTGTTAGATTTAATCAGCGCGATTTACTGCAATGTCAGAACCAGAACAAAGGTGGATGTTTCTTACTAGTTCAGATGACATTTTCCGGTGAAAATGATTATGTTGGTCATACATCCAAAAAGAATAATCCGTGATTCTGACAGTATCCACATCGTCGCGGTGATTGACAGCTGCACACTCTCCTCAAACATTGTTCATCCGCGCTGTGTGGCGGTGTCGAGAGGGTGTTGAAGTACAACTCACGTAAAGTTGATAATTCCGCGAATGACTGCAATTTCAGATTTCGAACAGAGATGGCGACAAAGAGGAAAAACGCCGGACTGCAGCTTTAACAAAAGACACATTTTTTAAACACCATCAATGAATATACAACACCCATTTAAGACATTCTCAAGTTGGATAAAGTAAACAATTCATTATCAGATGTTACAAAACCAGATGTTGCAATGAATTTGATTTTGTGTATTCTGTAATTTTGGCTGATGGATAATTGTCCATGTTTGAATTCATGATGCAGTTCATCATTGAGCCACAAGGTTTCAAGGTTAGTTTGGAAAGTATTCGCCTGTGGAACCTAGTAAACTGTTTACAGTGCGGTATTGATAATGTTTTACGTGTCATATGTACCATGTTATATTACATGTTTTAAAGGCAGCCACTATTTTGTTCTGTTGTGCTGCTATAAGACCGCCTTTCTTTATAAACAATTTTTTTTTTTTTTTTTTACAATATGAATAACTGAGTTGACTTCAGGATGAGGCCTGATTTTGATTGATTTTTACTGTTTCATAACTATCTGATGGTGTTGGCAAAAAGTTGAGAAATGGCATTTTTTTTAAAACCTTTTAAAGACGCATGTTTTTCAAATTTCGTAATCAATGCAATGTTTCTTTAAAAAAATCATCTTTATATTTGTTGTCTGTTTAATATAATTATGTAATCTGCAATGATAAAATAAAGAGAAAATTAAACGAAATTGTTCATTTGTGTTGAAAACAGTGATCTTTTGATTAATTTAAAAGTGGAAATGTTGCTGTTTTACAAAACATTGTCTTAAGAATCTGATTATATAACTGTTATGATATTCCTTCAGCTAAATATAAAGGCTTGTGCATCATTAGAGAACTGTCATTCAGATGCATTTCTTTGACTTAGATTTTCATTTGAGTTTGTCATTATTCAATTATTTAACTAAATTGTCAAAACGCATAAATTTAGTATTTTACATTAAATCATCAAAAATGATATTATACATATTTTAGATATTTATTAGAAATAAAATTTCAACTGTGATCAGTTGAGCCCAAAAGCTTTTCCCACTCGAGCATTATCCCAGTAGTGGTAAACTACCCATGATCTCTTGTGTGTCTAAGTCTAGAGCTAAAAAAAGAAAAATTGTAAATTTGTGAGTTTACTCATTTCAATAATATTCAGCAGTCGATACTATTGTAACAGTCGCACACTGCGGTCACGCCATCTGTGCTTCAGAAAAGCGCGGTCACGCCATCTACGCTAAAAAATGATTGCGCGTCTACACGAGGTTGCGTGGTAGACTCAAGGTGTATGCGCTTGGTGTCGGCAGACTTTTAAAAAAATATTCATAATATTCATGACCGCAGTTGGTAACTGGCTACTGCTTTTTTCCCACGCTCGTCTGCGCCGGTTTCAGAAATAATACTTTTCTGCTCGTCCGCCACTTTGCAACAACACAGCATTGTTTCGACAGTGACTTTCAGCATGTTTCCTATAAATGACGTTTGCATTTTAAGACATACCACGCTAAATCCGATCGTTCAGACTGAGGCTGATGTCCTGATATGTGATTTGAATAGGATTTCAAACCACATATGGATGTAACTTGAAACGGATTTCATGTGCTTTTTTGGACTGACAATCTGAACGTATCCTATGTCGGGATAATAAATAGATGGAAGAATTGCAGTAATGTTACGTGCTAGAGAAGCTAAGTTAACTCGTTCGGATCTTTACCACATATTAACTTTAGTTTGTCAAAATGTTGCGCTCTCTCCTGCTTCCCAAGTCATTCTCTATATGATTTCGCACCTACCACGTGTTTTTTCCGTGGTTTATTAGTGTAACAATGTGTTCAGTAGTACATAAACTGTGCAATCCATGCTGTTGTTTACATCCGAGTGCCTCCATGATGGCCGCGCATCCGGGTTACCGCCCAGAACTGAAGATCCACTTGAATACTGGAGAATGCAGAAACATGTCTCCCATCTATATACATTGGCATTACAGAATAATTAATTTATATCACCTTTCTGTCATTCCTACAGTTACATAAGCACTATCACTGCCAAGTGTCAGATGAACAGATGATCCTATCACACAATGTCCTTATTCACTATATGTGTGTGTGTATCGAGAGAGAGAGAGAGAGAGAGAGAGAGAGAGGCCTACATTAGATCTTAATAAATAATATGCTCATTTTATATTTTATTGTCACACTTTAATGGGTAAAATAATTTATTTAATAATGAACAAATCAAACACAAACGTGTAAGGCTTTTTGTGTGTACACATAACATTGAAACTATGGAGTGTGTTGTTGCTTCATCTGACAGAGAAAGGCTTCTGGCTGCTTTATTTTAAATAAGCACCAGATGGCGCTGTTCTCGACACTCTCGAAGCTTTGAATCTTTTCCTATGGCGTTATTTCCCTGTCAAATGTCGAGAGCGCATTATTGTAGCGCGAAAGTACATTAATATAATGCGCGAGCGCGAATCTCTCTGCTCAGGCGCGGGAACTGGGCGCGCTCTCTCAGATACACGCTGCTCTTGTAAGAATTTTCTCTGGGCTCGCTCAGAGAATATGCCTGCACTTAAAACTTCTTCAGTGCAATCGCGAATCTCTCCTCTTCGCTTAAAGTAAGCGTGTATGTGCTTAGACTGTGTCCCGTGCGTTCGCGCATGCCTTATTACTCTTCTCTTCGATTTCTTTCTCTTTGCTCTTGGCATAAACGCTGTCAAAACGGCAACAACCAATCAGAAATTTGTATTCCATATGTTATGTACGGTTTTTCCCCCTTTTTTTCTGCTGTTCTGTAAAGCACTTTGGCCAGCCAGTGGCTGTTGTAAAAATGAGCAATATAAATTAAATGAACTTTAACTTGTGAATGTCATTGGTTGTTTTTGGTCATAATCCTTGTCCTTGTGTTACCATTGTCTCTTGTCTAGCTTTGTTCCCTGTACCATTGTTGGTGATTCTATGTTTAGTCCGAAGTTCATGTTTATGTTCATGTTAATTTCATATTGTCACTTCAACCCAAATCGGTTTATTGGCATAAACTATACTTGGGTTCAATTCAACTCGACTTCAGTGAACTATATTACACATATAATAGACATGATTCATGATTCTATCTTTCTAGATCTTGTTGTCTTAATTTTAAAATCTGAAAGTTCTTGTTTTAGGTTCTTCATATAGGCCTATTATATAGGCTACCTTGTTATGTAAACAAGCTTGTTTTAATAATTATTAAAACCTTTCTTAATGTTTTTTTTTTTATTAAATGAAACGTTTTTCATTATCTTAGAAAAACATTAAGATAACGTTTATATAATGGGTGAATTGAACGTTTGAATAACGTTCTTATAACCAGGAAATAACGTTAATACAACGTTTATATAACGGGAGAATTGAACGTTCTTATAACCAAGAAATAGCGTTAATACAACGTCTAAAAAACTGGACGTTTTGAAATTCCCTAGAACATTCAGAAATAACGTTTTTATACCTTAATGGGAACGTTCTGAAAACGTTCTTATAACCTAAAATTGTTAGCTGGGGAAGAGGAGAGATTCGCGATTGCACTGAACACGTTTTAAGTGCAGGCATATTCTCTGAGCGAGCCCAGAGAGAGAATTCTTACAAGAGAAGTGTATCTGAGAGCGCGCACCCAGTTCCCGTGCGCGAGCAGAGAGATTCGCGCTCGGCACATTATATTCCGCGCGTGCGCAGAGAGATTCGCGCTCGGCACATCATATTCCAAGCGCGAGCAGAGAGATTCACGCTCACGCATTATATTAATGTACTTTCGCGCTACAATAATGCGCTCTCGACATTTGACTGGATAATAACGCCATACAAAACGTCCAGTTTTTTAGACGTTGTATTATGGCGGTGATCATGGCGGTGCAATGTAATTAAATCAGAAATAAAAATTTGATGTAACATAGAGAGCAACAAAGCAGGATAATTAATACATTTAAAATGGCCATTAATCACCTGTATGTGCATCCTTCAATTTTTGCTTGAGGTCTTCTGTACGTCAGTGAACCGTTAGCCGCAAGATGTGTGATTAAACAACAGGTGGCGGTAATGGCAAAAAAATTAGTTTCCCAGATAGCACAAGTCTATTTGATGTGATATTTACATCTGGAAGACGTATTTTAAAGAGTGTTTGCTCATCTGCAAGACGTCTATTGGACGTTTCCTGTCAGATGTCAAATAGACGTTTAGAAGATGTCAGTTTAACATGCATTCTAAATCATTACATCTTAAAGACATCTTCTAAACGTCTATTTGACATCTGACAGGAAACGTCCAATAGACGTCTTGCAGATGAGCAAACACTCTTTAAAATACGTCTTCCAGATGTAAATATCACATCAAATAGACTTGTGCTATCTGGGTTGTAATCTAACAAGAAGAAGAATATCCCTGCATCGCGCTGACTCGTGAAGGCTCAACAACACGCAATGTAGCTTTTGCTCGCGCTACACCGCTACTTCCTGCAAAAAGTAGTTAGCTACTGGAAAAGCTACACTGTTTAAAAAGCAACTGAGCTACTGCCAAGCTACTGAAAAATGTAGTTAAGTTAGTAGCGTCGCTACTTGTAGTTAACTACTCCCCAACACTGCTCATGGACAGCTAATACTCACGATCTCCGGCTCTGCAAGTTTCGGAAGGGAATGATTAAGATTCCTCTTGGCACAGCTACTAGAAGATTTGCGTCTGTCAGACAGGTTGCTCACGTTATCAAGCTTAGTTTGAGTCGGTTTGAGTCTGCGCGTCAGGGACGGAAGTGCTCAAAAATCGCTAAAAATGGGCTTCAACTGTCTCAACTGAGTTCCAATGAGATGGCTCTGTCCATTTCTTATACTGTCTATGGGAAAGCCTCATTGCTTCACGAGGCTTCATTTCCCCATCCCTAAGGCTAAGCCTAAATAGCCTATAACTAATCAAATCCCACTATGCCACTATATCACCAAAATCCACTATCTCAAAATCAAACTCCTCTCACAAAAACCCACGAGGTCAATATGCGTTGATTTCACTTTTATACAGATGTGCGATTGTGTGGTTTGTTGTTCCCGACCGTGTCAATCAAACGCTGATTCGGCAGATCACACCTGATGAAACACTGAAACATTTCGAGGCTTCGTTTGGCCATAGTCACGTGACATGGGTGTTTTGAGTACGCTTCGGATCCGTTTACATGGACACTTATAATCGGATTGACAGCATGTAAACGCAGCTAGTGTTTCGAAACATCTGCGCTTCGGGATCTTGCAAAGCTTCGGTTTTACTGTTTCGTGTCAGCCATCCCTAGGTTTAGTCCAGTTTGTTGTAGATAAGATGACATGATTTTAATCACCATCTTTCCGGATTTATTTGAGAAGATATTTGTAATGTTCATTTGTTTGATTCCTTCATGTTCCAGTCCATTCCTTAAATCCATTCTTTGATTTGAATATTTCCGAGCAGTAACTTACTCACAAGTCACAACATCCTTAAATAATCATCAACTCCTTCCACATCAGCTGTACCTTTTAATTTAATTACGCAACACTCATTCATTTAGATTAAGAGGGGCGTGTACATTAATCCCACCTAAATTCCAATCATTTCCTTATTCATCACAATATCATCGTGCTCATCATGATCGGCTAATTAGGTTCTTCGAACACTCCTGCCGGATATGTATCGATAGTAGAAACATTGATCAGCAACGCTGCTATTGGCTGCTCACCGTGGCCAAAGAGCGCGCTCAGTTTTTCAGTAAGGAGCAAGAGTTATTGCTTGAAGGATATGCAGAATTTGAAAACTTAATTAAAACGCCAGGGAACACATCAAAGTGTGCAAAAGCCATGAGAGAGGGCTGGCAAAACGTAGCAGACAAATTAAGTTTGTAGTTAGATGTTTTTTATCACTTATTACAGTATTTATTGTTATATTTTAATAATTTCTAAATAATTAATAACTTTGTTCATTGTAATGTCAGTCACCACCCACCCACTACTATAGAACATGGGAACAAGTAAAAGCGAAGTACTAAAATATTCTACATAATAGTAATTTGTACTAACTAATCTCTTAGGCACTGTTAATAAATGTTTGCCTGTTTATAAAAGCAACCAAAAAAAAGGCTGAGAAAAAAAAGAAAAGAAAAACAAACTGGTGGTGGCCCTGCACCCCCACATTAAACCCAGGCAGAAGAGCTGACCCTTGGGTTGAGTGTGAACCTTGAGGGCATCCCTGGGTTCAGCTCTTCCTCAGACCCACAGCCAGAGGCCAGGAGCAGAACACCTTCACTGCGTGTAAATGAACTTTAAATGATCCTACACTGTAAAATAATTTGTTACTGCATTAAATTAAGTAGGCCTATAATCCAAATGGCTGTCCAGTCATATCAGCTGTTAAACCTTGAGTAGCAATGAATTGCTTTGACTTGTGAAAGTCTACATGTGTGACTGTGAAACTACATAGTTAATGTAAAAAAAAAATATGTTGCCATGAGTTATTGATCACATTTCCCCCCAGTGTACTTCATTGTAATGAAATTGTGTTTTCCTCTTTTGTGTAGTATTAAACAATACACCAACACTTTTATGTGTTCCCAAGCAAGTGGCTGAAGCATGTGCAGTAAGTGGACTTTTTCTAATGTTACATCAAAAGGGAAGAAAGTAGCTACAACACTTTGTAATGCCCATTTTTCCCCCAATGCACAGGACAGTGAAGAAACCCTCTCAGGTATCTTTAAGTGCATAAATAACTTTACTTAATTTACACTTGAGTAGGCCTACCAATTATTTCTAATATGAGTTGCAGGAGTCCACATCTACAGAAGAGTCAGCACAAAGCAGTGATGCAGAGGTGGACAGTGTTGTACTTTTCCTTTTAATTTTTGATGCATAAGCCATGTGTTTGACAGGTTTACCCCTACCCCTAGAAAACAGAGTATTTTGAAAATACTTGGCAACTTAAAGAAAGAAAAAAAACTGGCACTAGAGATAGAGTTGCTTCAAATGAACTTCAGAGTAAGTGCTAATATATTATTTCAGACAGAGTACAATATATATTATTTGCAGGCAAAAGACGACTTGATCACTGGCTTTTCTTTACAAAGAACAATTAAAATAAAAATCAAGGAACTAAGCATATTTGTCTTGTCTTTTATTAAACATTTAATGAAATGTTTTATATTTTTTCTGATGGTGCAATGTTGTTTAATATAGCCCATGCAATGTCACAGGCCCTGTCAGGTGCAACCCTCAGACTTTTCAGATACTTTAGTTGGCTACAGTTCACTTCATTGTGTGCCCTTGTCCTGGCTAGAGCTGCATTGTAACTGGTCTGGGGTTTGGGTCAGGGAATGGGGTCATAAAACACCTGTCTCCAAGCAGGATCCTGTTGTAATCACCTGTTTAATGGAAAAATTCAGTTCTGTTAGGATAAGCATACGTGTATGTAATACAGTGAGCTTTAAATTTTTAAATTTTTTCCTTCCCACGTTCAAATAATGTGCATAAATCTCTGAAAATTCTTGAGTCATGCACAGATCCTGGCCATATTTGTGATATGGAACATAGTCACACACCATCTAAGAGATTTTAGTCAGTCAACTGCCTTTTAAAAATTTGATATAATACTAATCTGGATAAGAATCGCAATAGTAACTTGCCTGCACTGTTATTAAAGCCCGACTCCGACGAGTCGAACATCTATGAGTTTCCAATTAATTAATGATGTAAACGACATCCTCACGAGTCATGAGAAAAATGATATCTCTCAAAAAGTACACTATCGCGCTGCGCTAAAAGACTTCCCGTATTAGCTCCGCTTATAAAGCCGCGATCTAATCCTGTTTACATGAAGTAAGCCTGCTCACGAGCAGGTTCAAGCTGGCGCACCTGTTGCTATGACAGCAAGTCCAGGATGAGCGTCGAAGAACCAAACAATCCAAGATCATGCCAAATCGCCAACAATCAAATCCAGCTAACTGAGTTAACGACGTACGAAGAACGGGCCCCAGAATTCTGTCAAAATAAATAAACAAAAAATATACAAAAAACAGTGAATATTTCTTCAACGCCATTGGTAGCTGATCTAATACAGTGACGCTGGTAGTGACGATTCTATCTGACCAATCAGTGATCTGCAGTGTTTTCACGTCACACTTTAGTATCGGTACGTACGGTACGCTTGGAACCTCTACAGAGGTAGTACCATTTAAAGCGAGCCAAACCGTACCATGCAGTGGAAAAGCGCCAAAGCGTGCCGTACCGAGCCGAGCCGTACCGTACCATGCAGTGGAAAAGCCCCAAAGCGTGCCGTACCGAGCCGAGCCGTACCGTACCATGCAGTGGAAAAGCGTCAAAGCGTGCCGTACCGTACCATGCAGTGGAAAAGAAACCTGAACCTGAAACCATGAATGTGGCAGGATTTCCTCCAAGTGTTCTCCCAGTAAGAAGAAACAAATTCTTAATTTAGCTACTCAGCGACTCATTGGTGTGAAGTGTGCGTGTGGTGCACTGTACCTCTATTGCACTGGTTCCCAAACCTGTCCTGGCGCCCCCTCAACACTGCACGTTTTCTTTGTCTCCCCAATCAAACACACCTGATTTCAACTCATCAGCTCATTAACCCATGTGATTATGAGCTGATGAGTTGAATCAGGTGTGTTTGATTGGGGAGACAAAGAAAACGTGCAGTGTTGAGGGGGCGCCAGAACAGGTTTGGGAACCACTGCTCTATTGGACTGCTTAAGCTTCATCCTCATCATCTTCATGGTTGTTGTCTACCTGCAATTTACTTACCTTGCCATTTACCTGAATGAATAAACGTTTGTTATTGTTTCTCACTACTTCTGCGAGTCTGTGTTTTCTGACAATTATAATACATACCTTAGCACAGTGGTCGCCAACCCGTCGATCGCGATCGACTGGTAGATCTTTATCACTGTCCCAGTAGCTCCCGAAAAAAAATCCAACATTTTTTTAATCCAACTGCTTCATTTATTTTCAATGAAGTGACCAATCAGATAAGAGAAGAGCGCCCGTAGCTCCCGAAAAAAAATACGTTTTGCATGCATCTTTTTTTTTAATCCAACTGCTTTATTTATTTTCAATGAAGTGACGAATCAGATAAGAGAAGAGCGCCCGTAAGTTAACTGTCGCAAACGTCAATATGGATCTCCATGGTGATAGCCCGCGTCCGCGAGGTAACAGTCAAACTAGAATGGCGGAGGCTACACGAAAGAAGGCAAAACCATACCATTTTCATCCAGAATGGGAACAGGAATTTATTTTTACCTTGGTAAAAGATAAGTGTGTATGTATGTTGTGCCACCAAAAACAATCATTATGTAAAAGAGGGAATTTGGAGCGGCACCACAATACCAACCACCCGAAATTTAAAGATCGCTACCCGCCAAAGAGCGCCATCCGTGCAAGGAAAGTTGACGAGCTGAGATCTGAGTTGAAGGCCCAGCAATCACTTTTTACAAAATCTTCTGATCAAAATAAGGCTGCGACTGAAGCATCGTTTCGTGTAAGTCACTTTCTGGCTAAAAACAAAAAGCCTTTTACGGATGGCGAATTATTCAAGGAAGCAATGGTCATTACTGCAGAGACTATTTTCAAGGATTTCAAAAACAAAGACGACATAAAAGCCTCACTCCGTGCTGTTGCTCTCGGCCCTGCATCAGTGACAAGGAGGGTCGAGTCACTGTCAGAGGACGTGGATCGACAGGTGTTAAAGGACTTGTCACTCTGTGAATATTTTTCACTGCAGTTCGACGAATCTCTGGATGCAGTGGACACAGCTCAGCTTGTTGTTTTTGTTAGAATGGCTTTCCAGGATTTTACAACGAAAGAGGACTTCCTCACTCTTTTGCACTTAAAGGAGAGAACGCGAGGTGAGGATATTTACAATGAGTTTAAAAAATATGTAAGAGAAAATGATATCCCCATCCATAAACTGGTAGCAATTACAACCGACGGAGCACCGGCGATGCGTGGTGTGCGCCTTGGTTTTATAGCACTGTGCCGTAATGACCCTGATTTTCCCGACTTCAAGAATTATCATTGTGTCATTCATCAGCAGGCCTTGGCAGGGAAAGTCGTGGACTTCTCTCACGTAATGTCATTGGTGGTCAAACTAATAAACTCGATACGAGCAAAAGCACTTCAGCGTCGCTTATTCAAGGCGTTACTGGATGAGCTCGATGCCGCGTACGGAGACCTACTACTTCATGCTGATGTGCGCTGGTTGAGTCGCGGGAAAGTGCTGCAGCGGTTTGTTGACTTACTGCCTGAAATAAAGACATTTCTGTCTGCAAGAAACGAGGAGCACAAGGAACTGTCAGATGATGCGTGGCTGTGTGACCTGGGGTTTCTCACAGACTTGACCGCAAAGCTGAATACACTCAACAACGAGCTCCAGGGAAAAGACCGACACCTACCCCACATGATCAGCGCAGTAAATGCTTTTAAGTCTAAGCTCGGTGTTTGGATCACACATCTTAAAAACGGGAGGCTAACACACTTTCCCAACCTGGAAAAAATGTCACAGAGCATTAAAGACAAAGATGTTTTTCACCCTGAGAAATACTGTGCTCACTTGGAAAAAGTTGCAACAGAGTTCAATATGCGTTTTGGTGAGTTAAACGAAATGGAATGTATTGCTGCGTTTGTTTCAAACCCGTTCATGCTCATTGATATAGAACAGGTTGCAGCCAAATTCCAGCAAGTATTTTCTTTGTCAAGTGGAGTTGACATGGAGATGGCTGATTTGCAAAATGACATTGAGCTGAAAGCCAGATCAAGGGACAGTGACTTTTGGGGACTTGTCAACAGAGAGAAGTTTCCTCTCCTCACTGCATGTGCACTAAAAGTGAGTGCCTACTTTGGATCAACTTACCTCTGTGAAATGGCATTTTCACAGATGAAAATAATCAAATCAAAATACAGGAGCCGCCTTACTGACAGACACCTCACAGACTGCCTCAAACTGGCTGTCTCTAGCTATGAGCCAGACTTCAGAGGACTCACAGACAGTATTCAGTCACAGCCATCACACTGACTTGAGTGAGTAACATTACTGCAGCAGTTTTGCCTTCTGGTGGCATTATGAAAAGTGATGTTGCATAAGATGGGACATAAGTGCACTTAGCTTAATTGAGATTGTTGAGAATTTTGTTAGTACAGTTCATTTATAAAATGTTAAGTGTACCTTCAGAAACTTCAGTGAATAAGCACTTTATTGCTGACAATGGCATTTTGTTTTTTTAGTTCAGTGCCATATGATCTGATCATATGATGGTTGCATCCAGTTTAAAGTTAAAACAAAGAGAAAATAATATTTAATGAATATTAAATTCAAATACAATTAAAATACTAAATAAAAGGCCTCAAGTTGGAAGTACAATCTGGGCTGTCTTTTTCTATCTATTCTTCAATAGGTAGATCTTGCCTTTCATTAAGGCCGAGGTCAGGGATCTTCAGCTTGAAAAGGTTGGTGACCACTGCCTTAGCAGATTACATTTGGACATCCCACCATCTGAAGTCAATCAGTTAGTTTCCCTTTTTGGCCTGAAACAAAATACAGAAAGTTATTGTCTACATACATTACATTTAGAAGAGATTTGACTTCAGAATTGTCACAAACAATAAAGATACGACAAAAAACAAATGCATAATAATAGGGAGTCAAAATGTGAAAACTTCTAAGCCATTAGTAGCTGATCTTAGGCTCAGTACCTGAAACCATGAATGGGGCAGGATTTCCTCCAAACCAATCCGCCGGCTTGGATCCAGCTGCAGGAGACACTGAATCAGATGGCAGCATTCTGTGCAGAACAATGAGAGAGAAAGAGAGACGGGAGAGTCAGATTACAACCTTGAACATTACATCTGCTATCTTTGTAATAAGCTGTAAGATTTAAGCTTCTAAACTGTACGTTCAGAACTTCCAGAATACCTGGCAGAGGTTTTACCTTTTTGTGATGAATGCCATCTTACCGTGTGACAAGCCAGGCTGATTCCAAATGCCCGTATAAATCGCCAGCAGTTCAATGGGTTCTGGAAAGTGTAGTTTAGTTGAGCTGCATCTCCTTGAGCGCTGTACAAATGTCTTTCTCAAAGAAAGCTAAATCAGGCCACCAAAAAAGAAAGAAAGACAGGAGAAGGAAAGAAAACAAAATGAGGAGAAACAATTGGTTACTGACTTCTTTTCAAAGAAAGGTGAGCACAAACCAGAACACGAAATGTATAGTGCTAAACTGCTTGAATATCTCTGAGATCGTTAGTGCTAAAAATGAACTGAGACAACCCAATAAAAGAGCAGAAAAATTCTAATTTTCCGAGTCTCACTGTAGCTACAGAGCTACCTATGAGTGACACTGATTAGCCTATTATTGCTAATTTTAGATATTATAGCCTATTCATTTAAAAATAAACATGTTTCAAATTAGGCTATTATAATGAAGTTTTGTATGCAAACAGCATTTAGCATTAAACAGTTTATTTATTTAGCCTTAACTTCAGATTACATATTAGCAAATTATCATCTGAAAGTGTATGTTCTGCCAGAACATACACTTTAAGATGATAATTTGGTTATACATGTGGGGTGGGGCATCAGGACTGCCTATGCATAGGGCCCGGGATCTTGTGCTACACCCCTGCTTCAAGGCCACTGAAATGAGGCTCCTGAAAACTACCTCCCACTACATTTTGATATAATGCTGGAAATATTAGCCAAAAACATGATTCAATTAAATAATAATGAAATTCTTCATACATTATGATGATTCTTCAGTTAGGGGCATTTATGATTATGCTTAATGTTAATTAAGCTTCCATTAATGGATACTCATATCTAGCTGAAAGATTATGTCAAGTTTTTGATGTACAGAGCAAAAAACAGTTACAGATTCTAATGGCGAGGTTATCTGATTTACCTTCAGCATGTCTCTCGTATACAGTAGCCTCATCCTCCATATGCTGAGCCTGACCCTGATCTGAGCTGCCTTTCGGGTCACAGAAAGAGGGCGCGGACACCATCTCAACACTATTCGTCCTATTTATCTTTCTCTCGGGCCCCTCGTCCGTTGGTGGTGTACTTTGATGGCAGTCAAAGTCATGTGTAGCTGATATTAGGCTCAGTACCTCAAACCATCTGTGGGAAAAAAATTTTCCCAAACTAATCCGCCAGCTTAGGTCCTGCTGAAGGAGGGATTGAATCAGATGGCGGCATTCTGTTAAGAACAATGGGAGGGAGAGAGAGAGAGTCAGATTATAACCTTAAACTTTACACCTGCTGTCTTTGTAATAATAAGCTATAAGATTTGACTGTGCTAATCTGTAAGGTCAGAAAATCCGGAAAAATTCCTGCATTATCAACAAGCCCATCTTTATAGCCATTTGGCTCAGGTGTTACTTTTGGCGCCTTTTTTCTTTGTTCTGTTTAGTATGATTCAGAATAACAATTTGTCTTCTTGATACCATCTCACCTTCTGAAACGCTAAGCTCAAGCAAGATGTTGTCATCAATCATCTCCAGATCATTACTTTCTGGGAATCGTCTACACATCAATGTGAATAGAAAAATTCCCAGTGACCATACAGTGGCAGGTTTCCCATGGTCCCCGCCCTCAGTTTTGAACTCAGACGGGGAATAATCATCTGTGCCGGAAGGAAAGACATTTTGTCTGATGAGTAAGCTTGAAATACTACTGCATGTTTTCAATGTACCCATTAGCATACAAAAATAGGTTTTATTCGATTCAAAAACACTGGTGCATCAATTTAGGAATCAATGTGGACAATTCCAAACCAGGTGCGGTGCGTGAAGTTTCCACTGACAAACGGGATAGTTCACCCAAAAATAGAAATTCTGTCATCATTTACTCACCCTTATGTTGTTCCAAAGCTGTACAAAAGAAGATATTTTGAAGAATGTCCTCCAAGCGCCTCCCTTCATAGACAGTGGCCAATCTTCCCTGGCCAAGCATTCTGCTGATTTCATATTGGCTCAAAATGTCCTCTATTAAAACATACATAATTATTAGTTCGAAAAATATTATAGGGTGCCATGGTGGCAACACCAAAGCAAGCATCCATGCATAATTCTTATGGATTCATGGGCTTGACTGTCATACACATTTGGATAAATTAATGTGCAAAACAGCAGCATTAACACAAAAATCATTTATACTGTTTAAAAAAAAAAAAAAAAAAGTCAATATCCAGGGTAACAAATCATTACACTGGCCATTAAACACATCAAAAGGTTAAAAAATGTCTCTGAGCTAGTAAAAGTATGTCTATCTTTACTACATACAAAGAGAAGACAAGTTATTTTATTATTTTACGTAGGCCAAATAAATCAAAAGTTTAAGTGACATTTTTTCACATAGAAGTGCCACTGCTTAAAAACAGCACAAGAAACACTGCTTTTATATATATATATATATATATATATATATATATATATATATATATAAATAAATGTGTGTGTGTGTGTGTGTAAATTTACCCCTGTAAATTAACATGACACTTTAGCACTGAAAAGTGTGTAATCTTTGAGATTATAGCAGTAAACTCACCCTCAACTGTCAAGTCCACTTTGTTGACAACTGATGCTGGACTGACGGGTCTGTGGTGGACTTGAGCTGGAGGGGTTTGAACTTCCAGATGTTTAGAGGTAAGGACTTCAGACTGGTCCTCCACTTGCTGACCCTGACCTGGCCTGAAGAAGTTAAGAGATGGCAGCTTCTCAAAACTATACTCCCTCTTCCTCTCCTGCTCCTCATCAAATCTCTCATTCCTCCTCCTCTTTCTCTCTGGCCCCTCGTCAAAACTCTCCTCCCTCCTCCTCTTTCTCTCCGGCCCCTCGTCAAAACTCTCCTTCCTCCTCCTCTTTCTCTCTGGCCCCTCGTCAAAACTCTCCTCCCTCCTCCTCTTTCTCTCCGGCCCCTCGTCAAAACTCTCCTTCCTCCTCCTCTTTCTCTCCGGCCCCTCGTCAAAACTCTCATTCCTCCTTTTTCTCTTCGCCATCTCATTTCCCCCACCAACAGTAACTGACTGATAGTACTCCGCCGCAAATTTAGTGCTGGGTGTTGGGGGTGTAATTTGCTGGGGCTCGTACACCTGAGCGCTGCCAGAACTCATTTTTCTTTTAAGAGCCATGATAATTGCCAAAAACAGAAAACCAGATGATAAAAAACAGCAGAATTATCATTAAGAAAACTGAGCACAGTGAATCACCTTTCTAACTGTTGTATAATTCCACGATCATGACGGGGCTTCATTATGACGTCATCAATGTTAATCCGCAACCGCAAGGCTCGTTCTGAACTTTTTCGCTGATAGACATACATCCCTTTTACATTAAACGAAAAAGGGCTTTTCTATGCACATTCATTCATTAAATCCACTTTTTTATTTATGTTTTTTATATAGAAGAATATATATATATATATTTTGATTATTATAAATATAATAAAAATGGACAGCCGGACACAATACTAGCCTCTCGTTGCTGATGCTTGAACGAGAACTCAGTTAGCCTGATTAAAACGTCAATAAAACAAAAAACAAAAAAACAAATAAAAACTAGGGAATCGCCAAAACAAGAGAATGATTCTGCATTCATTTAGTGTAAGTGGAGAAGGTAGCCTACTGACAGTAAAGGCTGTGCTGTTGAGGCTCGCGCAGCCTCATGAGGTGAAATGGAAACAAATGAGCGTGAAACTCAGTTAACATACTGCGGGTAAAAATGTGGAGTTTTTATATTGCATATATGATACAGTTAAGCAACATCACACGATCAAGAGTGCAGAATACCATCACGATCGAAAATGTGAAACAGTTCATAAGATCAATATTTCATATGTTCAATAAACAAGTAATTAATATTAAGTCACTTAATATTAAGTGACTTTTTGTTCCATTTCAGCACCGAAAATAGTTCCAAATAAAGATCACAGCAGAACCATAGCACGACTATTCATTTTTAGACGGTCGCCTGTGGCCACCTACTGGTGGTTTAGTTTCGTGTTTAAAGGGTTAGTTCACCCAAAAATGAAAATTAAGTCATTAATTACTCACCCCCATGCTGTACCAACCCTGTAAGACCTTCGTTCATCTTCGGAACACAAATGAAGATATTTTTGATTAAATCTGAGAGCTGGATCACTGCTACATAGGCTGCCTAAGGGACTGACACTTGACGGTCCAGAAAGTCATTAAAGAAAATGTTAAAATATTCCATGTGCCTACAGTGGCTCAATTATAAGTTTATCAAGCGACGAGACTACTTTTTGTGCGGAAAAACAAACAAAAATAACGACTTTATTCGACTATTCCTTTTCTTCCTTGTGGGCCTGAGACGAGAATTCAAGAGATTTCCACGACGCATGCGCGAGAACTGAGATGAGGACGTTCTTCTTCGACTCCTTCTTGTTACCGGCTGCTCACCGCTTAGAAGTATTACCGCCACCTACCGTATAAGATGACGTGTTGGAAGCGCAAAACTTTCTGTTTACAAGCAGAGGAAGACGCGCGCTGTACATACGCTTTTCAATTCGACACTTAATGTGCTGTAGGTCTCGCTATATTATATACAATGGTTAAAAAGTCGAAATCAGTAGACATATTTACGAATTGAAACGCGTATGTACAGCGCGCGTCTTCCTCTGCTTGTAAACAGAAAGTTTTGCGCTTCCAACACGTCATCTTATACGGTAGGTGGCGGTAATACTTCTAAGCGGTGAGCAGCCGGTAACAAGAAGGAGTCAAAGAAGAACGTCCTCATCTCAGTTCTCGCGCATGCGTCGTGGAAAATCTCTTGAATTCTCGTCTCAGGCCCACAAGGAAGAAAAGGAATAGTCGAATAAAGTCGTTATTTTTGTTTGTTTTTCCGCACAAAAAGTAGTCTCGTCGCTTGATAAACTTATAATTGAGCCACTGTAGGCACATGGAATATTTAAACATTTTCTTTAATGACTTTCTGGACCGTCAAGTGTCAGTCCCTTAGGCAGCCTATGTAGCAGTGATCCAGCTCTCAGATTTAATCAAAAATATCTTCATTTGTGTTCCGAAGATGAACGAAGGTCTTACGGGGTTGGTACAGCATGGGGGTGAGTAATTAATGACTTAATTTTCATTTTTGGGTGAACTAACCCTTTAAGTTCTTTCCAACATTTCTTATTTTGTATATTCCAATAAATATTTAAAACAATCTCATTACAATTTTTTTAATGCAGTTGTAATTTTTCAGTGTAAATTTAATTTGACTGGTAACAGCCCTAGTGTCTTATTCTAATTTAATTTGATCAAATTTAAGAATTTAAAGTGAAAGATGAAGCATTTAAAACGATTAGGGAAAAGGCCCTTTTATAAAGGTTAAAATACAGAAATGAGGGTTATTGTCTACATACATTACACTTAGAGATTAGACTTCAGGGGCCCGTTCTTCGTACGTTGCTTAAAACATCCGAGATCAAACGAGACATCCAAGATAATAACAACCGCACGGTGTTCGCGAGAGGCAGAGACCAGCACACTAGGATGGCAGTTAACAACTCTTTAATAATGGTTAAAACACAATATCAAACACATTACCCCCCTTGCTCAGTATATTGATCCACAAGCAGACGAGCTCACGTCCTGGCGAGAAGGAGGAAATCTCTGTTCATTCCATTGGTCAGCATGCAGACTCAAGAGGATTCAAGAGGTTAAGCAAAGAGGATACCCAGGAGCCTTTCGGTTGCGTCACTCGACTGACAGCATCAGTTTCTCCAAACTCTCTATGGCTTGCAATTATCACACCGATTAGGAGCTCTCCTAGCCCGAAGTCGCGTCCCTGACTATCTGGCACATTCCCCCCACTGACTGTCTATCACCGCCGGAGACACTAATCATCCCGAACGGCCTTCTGGCGTTTCCCCACAAGTGAGAGCTCCCCGGAATCTCTCCCGAGCAGTACTCACAACATCCTTAACCCTCTACTGCACGCATTATTATGCACTCATGGAAATTTAGTTTACAGTGTTTTTATATATATAAAATGGACTCAAATGAACATTTCTTTTTTTTTTTTTGGGGGGGGGGGGGGGGGGGGGGGGGGTGTACTTTTGGGTGCGTTGCCAACATTGTGCAACAATGGAACAGTTTTCTCCCAAAATGACATGAAATTCATAGATGATTACAGACCTGTCTTATATAAATTAAAATTGTTTTTACTATTTAAAATGTTTTCAAGAGCTTTGTGTACAAAATATGAAACTAATTTTCAAAGTATTATTTCAACATTTACAAAACATCTGGCGCAAACTGCCAGAACTGTTCAAGTGAAACTACTCAATGTGAAACGATTATTTCAAGAACATTTACAAAACATCTGATGCAAACTCATAAGAACTGTTCAAGTGAAACTACTCAATGTGAAACGCCTTGAAGTAGTTCCTTTTCCACCCCAGGAGGTGCAGGTGCCTCCTCCTGAACTTCAACTTCAAATGAAATATAAGAAAAAAATTGTTACTGCTGCCATCAAGTGTAGGATGATAGAACATGTTGTGTGTGTGTGCGTGCGACGTGCGTGCGTGTGTGTGTGTGTGTGTGTGTGTGTGTACATCTGCATGGGGACTGCACAGCGACTTGTGTATGTGGTTATTTTTTGTTCACCATACAGATTTTGGAATGACAAAACCTTCAAATTCTTGATATACTTTACACCTTTCCCAACATCAGCTCAACACTGTGCACTGTGCATTTTCTAAACAAAATTTGCGTATATATATTTTACTTTTATACTTTACTTTTACTTTATAAATATATAGTGCATCCATACAAAGCTACTCTACATTAGCATGGGCAAAATACTGTTCCATTACTGCACAATGTTGCCATATGGCAACATACCTTTTTTATTGAATAAAAAGGTAATAGTAGTATCAAAACAATGTGACAATGATTGAAAAAAGATTAGAATTTACCCCAGATGCTTGACATATTTTTTTAATTCTGAAGAAATATGAAAAATTGAGGAAAATCTTCACATATTCACGAGCACTTCTTCAGCAACTGGAGTCATCAAAAGTGTGTGAAGAAATGACAGTTTAAGGGTGTGTGTAGTGTGATGTGATGTCATCAAAGCATATCATTGGGTACCACCAGGCTACCTTGAATTTAAGAAAAATATGAGCTTATGTTTATTTTCAAATTTCAAGAAATGTCCAAAGAAAGGGTATGTTGCCATATGGCAACACCGTGCAGTAGAGGGTTAAATAATCATCAACTCCTCCCACATCAGCTGTACCTTTTAATTTAATTACGCAACACTCATTCATTTAGATTAAGAGGGGCGTGTACAAATCCCACCTAAATTCCAATCATTTCCTTATTCATCACAATATGGTAAAAATAAACATTTTGTTTATCTTTCTCTCATTATCTCACACAGAACACACGCCTATTTTGTTTACGTGCTGAAAACCAGGAAGTAGCCTTTTTGAATTCAAGAGAAACGAAACTTACTTCTCCAACAATTGATTCAACATTTATTAACACCGCTGTTCTTCGTGTCAAAGCTGTAAACCAAATAATTTTTGAGTTGTTTTTCTGTCGAGGTAAGGACTTCATTAGATCCAAAGATTATGACTTTATCATGTTGTCGCCTTTTAATAAGAAATCGCGTGCAATTATGTGTGCGTGTGCACGTGTCTGTTTACAGAGTTTCCTTGTAACAGTCCTGGTGAAACAACATTTTGCTTTGTAGGCTACTTCTTGATAAACGATTATCTTTTGATTTTGTTATCTATCGAAAACGTATAGGCTACTATTGAATTGAAATACTCGATTACATAGGCCTACCTCAAAACTATACTTTTTAACTCTTTACAATTTCAAAATCCTTTACAAATACAAAATATTTCTGTGGTGATCATGACCAAAAAGACTATTCTAGACAAATGTACAGCCTGCAGTTGATCTGAAGAGAACAGCTTTCTTTCTTTATCTTTAAGATTGTGTAACTTCTGTAATAAAGTCTGTATCATTAAATGGTAACTTTTCTTTATGTTGTTATTTTGTAGATGTTTTTTGTAACTAAGCTTAAATGTAATTCAATATACTTTAGTAAAACCATGGGTAAACTGGTTATACAACCAATTTGTGGTACATGAACCATGGTAAAACTAGAACTAGACTAAAACGAAAACAATTCAGATGACTAAAATATGACTAAAACTAAATGGTATTTTAGTCAGACTATGACTAAAACTAAATCAAAATTTGCTGTCAAAATTAACACTGCATTGTGATTAGGCTTCTCTCAGATGATGTTTTGGTTAGATACTTGGACTGTGTAAAATTTTGACAGTATCAATTCTTTCACTCAAATATTTGACAAATAATGTTGCTTTTCTTGGCAAAACAGCCCTTATTACAGGACAGCGACTTAATCTGTTTATCTTAAACACTGCAAAGAAATGTCTGAATCTGCAGCGAGTCAGTATGAGGTGATCATACCATATATATGTTCAGCTGTCCAGTCTGCTTGGATCCTCTGAAGGAGCCGGTGACGATTCCCTGTGGACACAGTTACTGTATGAGCTATATTACTGACTGCTGGGGCCAGAAGGAGCAGGGGCCGCCGTACCGCTGTCCCCAATGCAGAGAGAGCTTCAGTCAGAGACCTCTACTGAAGAAGAACACTCTGATAGCTGAGATGATGGAGACGCTGCAGAAGACGTCTCTACAAACGGCTGCTGTGGAGTGTGATGTTTGCACTACAGAGAAGAACAGAGCTGTAAAGTCCTGTCTGCAGTGCTTGGCCTCCTTCTGTCAAACTCACCTGCAGCTTCACTATCAATCTCCTGCGTTTATGAAGCACAAACTAGTCCAAGCTTCCAGAGACATTCAGGAGAACATCTGTCTCAGTCATGGGAAACTACTGGAGATTTACTGTCAGGATGATCGTCAGTGTATCTGTTACTTGTGTATGATTGACAATCATAACGGCCACTGTGTGGTTTCGCTGGAATCTGAATGGACAAATCAAAAGGTAAATGCTTATGTTCATGTTCATCTGTAATTTATAATTTTATGTGTTTCACATCCTCTACTCTAACAAGTATACAGATGACATTCAATTTTAATTTGCAAAAACAAAAGTGTGCATTTTTGTGGAATTAGTCCCCGAATGTTGCCGCATGCAGTTCAATCTTTCTTTTACATATTAACTTTGTTTGTGAACATCCTCAGAAAGAGTTAAAGGGGATAAAGGTGTTGTGTCAGAAGCTGATCCAGGAGCGAGAGAGAGGTCAGCGGGAACTCGGTGAAGCTGTGAAGCTTTTTAAAGTGAGTATCAGTACGAGGACCAGACGACTGGTCAAATCACAAATACAACAGATGTTTTAAATAGGCAACATTTTAATCTGGCCAGTTTCATTAGATTGAAAGCATAATCACTTTGGATTTGAACAAGATCTATGACAATTGAATTGGTCACATGTATTTTTTAAGCTGTTGCTACATGATCAGATCTTTGTGTCTTCGACTGATTTCAGCGCTAGAGAGCATGGAGGACATTGAGAAGGTCTTCACTGAGCTCATCTGCTCTCTGGAGAAGAAACGCTCTGAGATTTAAGAACAGATCAGAGCTCAGGAGAAGACTGAGATAGATCGAGCAGAGGAACTTCACAAACATCTGGATCAAGAGCTGACAGAACTCAGAAAAAGACAAGCAGAGATTGACAAACTTCTGATTACTGATGATCAGCTTCATGGTCTGAAGGTATTGATGCAAAAATAGTTTAGAATCTAAAAAAATTAAACACTATTGTGCCGTGATTGTTTATGTGTAAAAGATCTCTCGAACTATGTCAGAATTATTATTCTCATTTCAGAGCTGTCAGTCTGTGTGTGTTTTACCCACATTTGAAGACGTTCCCAGCTTCACTCAACACACTCATCTGTCTTTTAAAGACATTTCAATCTCAGCGTTTAAGGAGGTTTTGGAGGACGGCTGTCAACAGCAAACAGCCAGAATATCTCGAGAAGGTCTTAATGATTTTCTTTGGGAAATAAAATGTCATTAATACGATGTGTGATTACACCTCATATTGAGTTTACAGTTGAGTTTCTTCTCATGTTTTCAGTGTCAAATGTTCATGTTGCACAGACTCCAGAACCAAAGACTCCAAATACATTTTGGCAATGTAAGTTTAGCTGTTTCTTCACAAATACTGTACATACTAATTTATAGATATTAGTAAAAAAAATACAAAGTGACATATTATGGTTATAATAATAATAATAATAATAATACTGTTCATAACTCCATGTTTGTGTTCATTCCTCCTCAGATTTCAGTCAACTGCAACTGGATCCAAACACAGCACACAAAGAACTCATCATGTCAGAAGAGAACAGGAAAGGATCACATTCAGTTGAAGAGCAGCAGTATCCTGATCACCCAGAGCGATTTGATTGGTATATTTATATCTTGTGTCGAGAGGGTTTGTGCGGTCGCTGTTACTGGGAGGTCGAGTGCACTGGGAACGACTTGTCTGTAGCAGTTTGTTACAAAGGAATTGGTCGTAAAGGAAAAAAGGGAGAATGTAGACTTGGTGGCAACATACAATCATGGAGATTGTCACTTGATCTCCAGAATGTCTATTTCACACATGATAATAAGCAAGTCCCAATCTCCTCTGTCTGCTCCTCTAGAATAGGAGTGTATCTGGATCACAGAGCAGGAACTCTGTCCTTCTACAGCGTCTCTGACACAATGACTCTCCTTCACAGAGTCCAGACCACTTTCACTGAACCCTTATACCCTGCCTTTTATTCTGGAGAAGGTTCTTCTGTCAGGATAATAGAAGAGCAGAATAAAAAATGTAATTAAATAATACATTAAAATCTACATGACTGTATTTGATAAAAAAAACAGAACACTTTACTTAAAGCCCTTATGTATAATGGATTATGAAGGTATTCATAATGAATGTCATAATGCATTATATCTTTTCATAAATAATTGTAACCAAAGTTAGAATGCATTATAATACTTGCAGATTCTGAAATTGGTTGTTTGCTGTTTCAATGCATTATACTTTCTAAACATAATGTGTGTTTAATAAATAGATAAGTATTATAATGTATAATAACTGTAGTTACAATTGTTCTTGAAATTATACAAAGCATTATACGGTGCATTACAATGCATAATTACTGTATTAAAAATACTTTCATAATGCATTATACATTTAAGACTGGAGAAAATGGAAAAACTGGAAGAGAGAGCTACTCTCTGAGAAAACAAAGGAAATTAACATTTGAACTCTCTTTCTATATTACCATCCCCATTCCATTCCTATAGTTTCCACCACAGAATGAAAAATAAAAAAGGTAATTGCGACTTTTTATCTCACAATTCTGACTTTTTTTTCTCACAATTGCGAGAAATAAAGTCAGAATTGCGTGATATAAAGTCGCAATTGCGTGTTATAAAGTCAGAATTGCGAGATATAAAGTCAGAATTGCGTGATATAAAGTCGCAATTGCATGTTGTAAAGTCAGAATTGTGAGATATAAACTATTCTGAGGGGAAAAATGTTAGTCTTTTTTCCCCCTTAGAATTAGCCTGATAACTCACAATTGCGAGTTTATATCTCACAATTCTGAGAAAAGATGTCAGAATTTCGAGATATCAACTCGCAATTGTGAGAAAAAAAAAGTCAGAATTGTGAGATAAAAAGTCTCAATTCTGTCTTTTTTTTCTCTCAATTGCGACTTTATATCTCGCAATTTCGACTTTATTTCTCACAATTCTGACTTCATATCTCGCAATTGTGAGATAAAAAGTCACAATTATTTTTTATTTTTTTTATTCAGTGGCGGAAACAAGCTTCCATACATTCCAGACACGATCACACTTGAGTTGATCATCTCCCAATTTACTTCCCCCACCCCTACCTGAACCAAAAATCTATATGGTTTAATATGAACAATTATCATACAGTATTATACATTTTTGTTATCATTTGAAAATGTCTCAGGGTGACTGGTACAAAGGTCTCATTCCCACAGAAGTAAACCAAAAAGGTAATGTGTGGAGAGTTTAAAGATGTCTTGTTAAAGGAGAACTCCGGCGCAAAATGAACCTTTGGTCTAATTACACATTGTTACCAAGTCAACCGTTATCTGAGATTTGTTTTCATGATTATCGAATGTAAATAGTTTTATCTTGTAAGGGGTATACAGTTAAAGACCCAGAACCAGATATGAAGAATGAAGACCCGGAGTCAGAATTATAAAAAATTAAAGAAAAGTTTTACTGAAGATAGTTTGCAGTTTCATCAGCAGAAGTCAGCTTCAAGACTCGCACAGGAGTTTGTAGGCCGCCTCGCTTACAGTTACAAAGATCTCAGCAGTTATACCATTTCCAAGGTCTAAGCTACGTCATTGCTTACAGGTTGAATGATTTTCATTGGCTAAGAAACATTAAGAGCCTAAACAATTTAACACATGTGAGGAGATAGGGGTGCCTATCGCCATTAGTAAAGATAGTTGTCGTCCACTCATTAGATCTAGGTCTGTGGTGGCCTCGCAGGTTAGAGAAGGGCGCCGAGGTGTCTGGTCCGAACGTCCAGAACCTACATAGAATGTCATACACACACACACACAAATAACAGACACTAGCAAATAACAGCTCCCATCAAGGCTGAAGAGAGTCTGAGCTCCTTATTATCAGTTAAGTATACCAAAACATAATGCTAAAACATTCACTCGTTTGGGAGAAAAACAGATAACTGGCATTTACTCCCAAGGAAGGAAATATACGGAAAGAATACATTTTAATACAACAATTAAAGTTTGATAGTAACGCTCAATATAGCTTGACCATCTGTCCAGCGAAGGATCATCTGTGTCCACGCTGCCTTTAGGACCCTATATCAACCTTTCTACTGATCCCAGAGAAAGAGACAAACGGCCTTGTGGGTTACATGGCCTTTGTGTCCTGCGTGTACTACGTGCAATCTCAAAGTAAGATTGGAATGCACCTAAAAGAAACTGGTTACTTCCATCATATGCATTTAAGAAAATATAATTTCACAAGCACAAAGAATATAAAAATGAGTATGTGATAATGAATATATTTGATTATTGATTTTTATAAAGGAAGTATATAAGCATTCAAAAGGATTTATGATTATAGATGTATTTGAAGAGGCAAGGGATTTTGACCAACCCTTCAGTCCCCCGTTTTAGACCAATGTGGGGTCCAATACCGCCACGTCTGGTCTAACCAGTGAGGTCACTACAGAAGGGAGGAGTGGTGACGCATACTCCCCTGACGGGTCACACTTGTCTCTTCACCTCGTCACGGACATGCTGGATACTAAAAATTCCAGTCCCCATTAAGAGGCTCTCCCACCTTCCACTCACAACAGGACATCAATGTAATTCTTCCTCAGTTTATCAGTCAGGTTAAAATTTTTATAAAACACATAACTGATTACGAAACAAGTACATATTTATTCTCTGGAAGCCAGGCTAAATAAGCAAGCATTGTTGCTGTATTCCTAGCATGGGCTAGATCCACAGTCACTATACTCAGATCCTAAATGAAGACATTGTCTATAATCATGAATACCAGAATATATGCACTAGGTTTTTATTTTTATTTTTATAAAACTATGATTTCCAAATCCTTTTATTATAAACAAAGTTGGATGGTGAATCCATTATTTTCACTACCCCTTTTATAGACCCTTTAGGTTCAAAACACAATGGTTGTCTAACTAAAAATAAACAACAAAAAATAAAATATTTATCATTAAGACCCATAATAATCGATGTAAGCATTTTAAGTCTTTACTGACATCATCCTTCAGTTTACGGTCACATAGCATGTACTTATACCCTTTTTTGTTTGTTTCAAAAATAGAAATAAAATAAAACAAATTCACATCATCATTTCAGTCTAAAATATAGAATTGTTCCCCATTCTGCTTAATAAAGCTTTTGTTCATTCCTTATCTTTATATTTCTTGAATCCCTGTCAATCATACAATGCCTTATTGTTTTTATTTTGAAACTCACTTTTCATACCATTTAAACTTAATTTGACTTCCATACAGTATTTGTCTATCAAATAGTTAGTCTAAAGATTATTAGAATATTAGAAGTATATTACAAATATACATATTATAAGTATTCTCTCAGTCCCACTTATCTTTACAGTTTTACAGAAACCAAAATATTATGTTACTCAGATTCCAACCCACAGCCATATATCTGCTTTCTCTTTTTACCTTTATTAAATTGTAGTTTTCTTAGACCTCTAATGTCATACATCCATTTAATGGATTGAGAAATAAAACCTTTTCTTTTTAGAAGTTATATTCACTCCTCCTTTGTTCGCCCTCCGGGCTTTCAATAAAAATGAGGGAGCTCACTCTGGATAATTTGGATAGTGACTTAGCCAATGTGTCACTTTGTCTCTCTGCCGTCAAGTCTATATATGTATAGTTTTTTTTCCTACGTTTATCCTTATGATCCCACCTAGTTGTCTATTTAAATTTAGACCCTCAGTTGAATTTAGACAAGAGTTTTACCCCATAATGGACGGCAATCTTCAACTTTACAATTCCGCTTTATATAAAATACTAATCCAGAGAGTAATTCAGATCAATATCATAAATGACAAAAGCATTCATAATTACCAATAGCAGACAGAGCTGGAAAACCACTCCAATTAAAGCTCATCCCATGTTCTGTATTGTCTTTTAATCAGATTGACTCAGAATTATCAACTTTTTCAAAAGTTTGTCATTTCACTTAACCCATCTGTAATGATAAAACACTAATTCCAGAGGTTAATGACACAATACCCTCAAAATCAGGAAATAATAGTACCCCAAACTAACACATACAAGACATTTTGCACAGTCACCAACACATTCATACCTGACTATGAACTGCTCATATTCTCATATTCATATATTTTATATTGTTGCTAAAAGATTTAAATTTTAAATAAGATTTTAACCTTTCCATTTTCCTGTAGCTTCTATCTAATTTTACATGGTCCCTAAACCAGTTTCAAAGCATGCCTGCTCATTATTCATTTGATTTTAACAAGGTCAGCTGGGTTGTTTTGGTTCATTAACATTATTTTGTTTAAGCTTTCTTTTGCAGGCCAATGACAGAAAGACAGACACAGTTACCATCCCTTCCTTCACTCAAGCAGTCTCTCTCACTATGAACCTTTGACCATTCACCTTTGTTAGCCAGACTTTTCTTGAATCTACAAAAACTGTCTTAATCTTTAGTCACCACCATGTCTAACGACCTTCAGGAGTTAAAAACCATGTTATAGACATACTAGTTCTAAATCAACACTATAATTTTCGTTGCCCATAAGGCAACCGACATCAAAAAGTTTTATTACTGTCTCCACAACAACTAATGGGAATCACTTCATGGCCCCGACTGAACCCCGAAAGCCCATTCCTGTTAGCTCTTTATCTATAACCTCCATCAGGGTGTTTTTTTTTCCCCTGGCATATTTGCAGACGCTTGTCACAATAAAAAACAAGCCATACAACTAATGCGGTTTCTTCTGGTGAGTGGTATAGAGGAGCTTTGCATTATGGGGCAGACTGCCGTGACTCGTCATAGCTTCATCTCCCCTTAACGGTATAAGGACGCTGCTGGCCTCACAGCTCCTGCTCAACTCTCATACCTGTCTCACATAAAACATCTCCATTCAGGAAATGCCCAGTGATTTTACGTGACCCCCCCTGCCTTAGGTTGCCCCCTGTCTGGCCAAAGAAGGTCTTACCCGTCACTGGGATGGTCACTCGTGCCCACTGGTAACCGCTCTTTCCCATCACAGAATCTTTGACCGTTTTCTTCAACAAAATCTGTTGTTCTCTGGAGCTTAGGAAAGACACAATCAAGAGTCACCAGGGCCATTCGGACTGCCTAATAGTTGTAACACAGGGAGACAGGTTAATAACAACAGTATTTAATCACTTAAATCCATTAACCATCTTAAAAGCAGCAACCTAGCTACTCAGTGGATTTAGATCACAACCGTACATTCAGTGTACAGTTTCTGTAGCCGAAGGCGTCGGCCCGCCCCCGTTTCATGGTGGGGACTAAGATCAGACAAAGAAGTTACTGGTCCTAAAATAACCTAATCAAAGATGTCACTTCTATAGTTTATGGTCTGTATTATTATTTTGAAGACTTCTTTAAAGTCATTCAGTTTTACAAATAATCTTTTCTTTTAACATCTCTGTGTCTATTATTTTCAACTGAAACACTGTGTTTTAATTCAAATAGCTTATTATCACTAATGACACAGACTCGGATAACAGCTTTTAGCTGACATTGAATGAGAGAGACTCTGAGACATTCAGGACTGGCACACTGCACTCTCATAAACTTCTAACATTAAACTTTTATCTACCATCCTATAACTCTATCCCAGCTTAAGGCATATTTGCCAAAAATTACATGTGTTTCCAAATAAACATAATTTTTATAGTTGTCTTTATTTAGACATTACAAATTTCCACTCAGATTGAGTTTCTGTTGCACTGGCAGTTTCAGCCACAGTACACATCAGATCCAGATAAGCAAACTGTTTCATTACAGCCAATAATAAACTTATCTTTTGAAAGCAAAACATCAGCTTCTAGTTCTTTCATGGTCAACTTTTCAAGCTGTTTGTTTAATCAGCATTTAGCAACTGTTAATCCAGTCCTGCTTCTGCTTATTTGATCTTACATAAAAATAATTATTCTAGTTCTCAATAACGTTTCACATTTCTCAATCTCAATTTAAATGTCTAGTTCTCAACCATAGTTTAATATTTGACTTAAGTTTTCTCTTGGAGTTTATCAATCTCCAATTAGGATTCACACTAACTTTAACGAGGCTAGAACTATCTGCTTGTGCTACTTTTGCAGTTATTGTAAATCATCTGTGAGATAAGTCTCTCTATATCATCTGAAACCTTCTTAAAATGTTTAATTACAACACAATCATCCTTTTAGTTACTTTGATATATTTTGCAACTCACATTTGTTGGAGTCATTAATTTTACATCAACCTGTATTCATCAATTCACTTATAAAAATTGCTATTATAGATCTTTTCTTCAACAAGATTCACTTTAAGACTTCAATCTTTTGACCTCGTTTTTTTATCTCTTATTTGTCAGACGAAAAATGTTAATGTCGTCATTTAAACACTGATCAACTTTCAAACCCACATTAATACCAGAAATTTGTCACTAGCACATTTTTAAACACCTTCTCGGTGGGCATTTACAGTTACGTATTAAATGGTCCTGATGACCACCATTAAAAACACTCTCTGTCGGCTCCAACTTACTGCACACTCTTGAAGCAGCGTGTGTCCCAATCAGGAATGCAAACAGAGCCACTGATAAGCAGTTCTCTATATTCTTTTACAGTCCACCAGTGGCGGATTTAATCATAATAGCCCAATCATAATCTTCATCATTATCATTGGCAGAACATTCATTTTCATAAGCTGCATGGAAATGCTCAAAATATTGTAAGTTGTTTTCACAAAGTTTCTGTTTAACTTTAGTCGCTTGTCGAGGGAAATTATCCCAGACCCAGAATTTCTTTTTCTTGCTTTTTGTAATCATCGTAAGCAATACGAGGCTAAACATTTAAATATTTCAGTTTCTTTGTTTGTTGGTAGCCAGTCAAGTTGTTGTTTAAATTTCCAATCAGAATCAAAATACTGACTACCATTTACTTAATAATTTCTGCAAATTTCTTTGAAGTGAGGGCTTCAGAGCACAGCTGCTTACCATATCTTAATCATGGTTCATACTCACCTGACGTTATTGCAGAAATGGAGGCGGCGATCTTTTAACAACACAGCTCGGCTTCTGCGTGATGAAACTGCAAAGTATACTCCAAAATCACAGTTACATATACTGGTCCACGCCAATTTGGGTCACAACTTCTTTTTTTTTTTTCTCTCGGAATCGTTCCTGATGCATCCCTGGCAAACAACCCTATTATTGTTAGTATCCCTAACTGCCTGATTCACTTCACTAAGTTCGGGGATCCCCTATCTGAGATGGAAGAGATTGAGCAGGTTTTCGGTGCCACTGGACCTACAATCCAGGGACGTACTCTGCTGGGGTGTTGCTATACCAACAATGCCCAATGGGGCCCCACAGAGCACGCTTCGCTTGCGCTGTCTGCTCTTGTTAAATTTTAAAAAATGCTATCAGCGACTTCCTTTTATACTTTAACCTTCAGTATAATTAATCTTCACTCTCCTCATCGGAGTGAAGCTCTCCCGCTCCCCTTCAAAATCTCTCCCAATCAGATAGCCCTAACCAAATAATAAAATTACTACCTTGTTTGTTGATTAGCCAGGGATGTCACCAAAGAATAATTGCCGCATCCTCCACCATAACTGTAAGGGGTATACAGTTAAAGACCCAGAACCAGATATAAAGAATGAAGACCCGGAGTCAGAATTATAAAAAATTAAGGAAAAGTTTTACTGAAGATAGTTTGCAGTTTCATCAGCAGAAGTCAGCTTCAAGACTCGCACAGGAGTTCGTAGGCCGCCTCGCTTACAGTTACAAAGATCACAGCAGTTATACCATTTCCAAGGTCTAAGCTACGTCATTGCTTACAGGTTGAATGATTTTCATTGGCTAAGAAACATTAAGAGCCTAAACAATTTAACACATGTGAGGAGATAGGGGTGCCTATCGCCATTAGTAAAGATAGTTGTCGTCCACTCATTAGATGTAGGTCTGTGGTGGCCTCGCAGGTTAGAGAAGGGCGCCGAGTTGTCTGGTCCGAACGTCCAGAACCTACATAGAATGTCATACGCACACACACACAAATAACAGACACTAGCAAATAACAGCTCCCATCAAGGCTGAAGAGAGTCTGAGCTCCTTATTATCAGTTAAGTATACCAAAACATAATGCTAAAACATTCACTCGTTTGGGAGAAAAACAGATAACTGGCATTTACTCCCAAGGAAGGAAGTATACTGGAAAGAATACATTTTAATACAACAATTAAAGTTCGATAGTAACGCTCAATATAGCTTGACCATCTGTCCAGCGAAGGATCATGTGTGTCCACGCTGCCTTTAGGACCCTATATCAACCTTTCTACTGATACCAGAGAAAGAGACAAACGGCCTTGTGGGTTACATGGCCTTCGTGTCCGGCGTGTACTACGTGCAATCTCAAAGTAAGATTGGAATGCACCTAAAAGAAACTGGTTACTTCCATCATATGCATTTAAGAAAATATAATTTCACAAGCACAAAGAATATAAAAATGAGTATGTGATAATGAATATATTTGATTATTGATTTTTATAAAGGAAGTATATAAGCATTCAAAAGGATTTATGATTATAGATGTATTTGAAGAGGCAAGGGATTTTGACCAACCCTTCAATCTCTAAAACAGTTTAGCCTATAACGCTAGTATAACGCTAGTATATAGGGCATAGAGTAATGACAAATAAAAATCGATTGTTAATACCACTAACAAGGCTCAAAATAGCCCCACACTAGCACGGTAGCATAATGAGGGTCCCTACCTTCAAACAAAAGCATTGAGAACTTTGTCAGTGTCCAGACAGTTTAATAAGAAGATATTTTATACATACAGTCAACTTCGCGTATACAGGCAGAAGCCATCTTTGAAAAACAGTCTCTACCAGACGATCTACGAACGCCGATCCAAGTGTATTGAAGAGAAGAAAATGGTTCGTGTTTGTGCTTTTCCCGGCTGCGATAAGAAAATGAAACGCAACAATCCGGAAAGTTTCTTCCGGAAACAACGGACCATGTGAGATTCTACACAGTTCAGCGCACTTGGATCGGCGTTCGTAGATCGACTGGTAGAGACTGTTTTTCAAAGATGGCTTCTGCCTGTATATGCGAAGTTGACTGTATGTATAAAATATCTTCTTATTAAACTGTCTGGACACTGACACAGTTCTCAATGCTTCGGTTTGAAGGTAGGGACCCTCATTATGCTACCGTGTTAGTGTGGGGCTATTTTGAGCCTTGTTAGTGGTATTAACAAGCGATTTTTATTTGTCATTACTCTATGCCCTATATACTAACGTTATACTAGCGTTATAGGCTAAACTGTTTTTAGAGATAAAACTATTTACATTCGATAATCATGAAAACAAATCTCAGATAACGGTTGACTAGGTAAAAATGTGTAATTAGACCAAAGGTTCATTTTGCGCCGGAGTTCTCCTTTAACTCCTGTGGGTTTGCCCCCATGTAAATCAACTTCTGTCCCCAGTAAGTCTGGGACGGTGATTAATGCAAACTCCGGCTGTGAACTCATGTTTACATTTGAAAAGAGGTTTCTGCCTTGGTCTGAGTATTTAGGGAGATGCTGAAGAGGGTTTAGGGTCTGATTTGTGATGAGATCGGCCCATAATCCTGAGAGTCTTTCAGACACTTAGCATTATGTATTTCTTGAGTCAGGTGATTTCTAGAGTCATCTTTTACTCTTTATCTCTGAGCATTTGATGTTATTGTATTGATTATGTTTGAACTGATTATGATAATTGGCATGATACATTTACCTGACATAATAAATTGTTGCGTTTGAATTTGTTCTGAATTACTTAATTATTTACTTTAGTAGATTACGTTGTATCCATTGTTGCCACAAATCTGTGTCAGATTAGTAACGGACTAGATTCCAGTTTTGAGTGGAGCATAGGGCACACCAACTGCGATATTAGAGAGTCCCGGCTAATTTTTGCCACTAATTCAAGTGTACTCGGTTGTAAAGGCTAAAAGAGAATTTCCGTTTAGCAAACTGCTGATCGACCAACCTAAATAGGTTGAGTTTTACCTCTGTTTAATGTAATGTTACTTTAGTCAATTGTAAGTGGGAAACCATGGCTTGACCAAACCAAAGCTACTATCAGAGAAGTACATTGGTCTGCTTATATCTGTAGTAGTGGCCTTGACCTCTGTCTAAAGAAAATGTTACTTTAATTCAAGTGTATACAACCGAGGGGACTATACAAAAATATCTTAGATTGTGTAAGCGTGAATGTGACCGTCTAAGGTATTAGCCAATTACCTCTGTTTAGTGACCCGAAGCTAGAGGGTTTGTGATCGTGGGCCCGCATAATATATATAACGGCCGGTGCGAGGACACTGTGAGACTTTGGCACCCGAATTAATGATTGATAAGAGTAAAGAGTTAAATAGAACAATCAAATGTATTGCTAAACTATTATATAAATGACCAATAACAAATTGGCATTCCAACCTAAAGTCGAGGTTGTGATAAAATGGAGTCAGATAAAAGCTTAATTGGAATCACTTTGCCACGCTAAAAAGACAGTAACACGCAGTGACCTTCACCTGCTTATCGGAAACTGAAGTTGGACCGATTGGGCAGGCCTTACATACATAAAGGCATTATGTTAAAATGTTACCAAAAAAAAGTTAAATGTACACATCAAACATTAATTTAAATTCAATAGTTCTGCATACGTAAATCATGTATATGTAAACAAAATAGTGTATTTTCTAGTTTGGTAGATTAAATTCATGTACTTTCTTAGTTATGTAGCGTCTGGACCAATCAGACACACACAAATTATTCATTATATTTAATGAGATTTACTGTGATGATCATCAGTGTATTTGTTGTTTGTGTACTGATAATCATAAAGGACACAATGTGGTGTCTGTGGATTCAGAATGGACTAGTAAAAAGGTAATCAATGCTTATCATTTTAGGTAGTTGTCATTTTTTCTTGAGTTAAGAATAGTCAAATCTTTTTTTAATTTTTTATTACTAATTTAAATGACTGACATAGTACCTAACCTATTTCCTCCTTTGTATGTGAACATCCTTAGAAAGAGTTCTGTCGTGTAAGGTCAGCAGGAACTCAGTGAAGCTGTGAAGCTTCTTAAAGTATGTTTCTTTATCTGTTCTCTAGTTTTAAAGTTAGTTTGACACACAAAAAAAGTAGATTTTAAAAATTCAATAAAAGTACATGATGACCGACCGATGAATTTTGAGTTGAAAAAGTGCTATAAGAATTGTGACATGCAATTCACAGTGTTCTTATTGAGACTTCTGTCAATTTTGGATCTTGACTGCCACTCATTTACTTTCTACATGCATTGTTTTGAGTCACAACAATCTCCATGATCAGATCTTTGTGTCTCCGTCAGAGTTCAGCGCTAGAGAGCATGGAGGACATTGAGAAGGTCTTCACTGAGCTCATCTGCTCTCTGGAGCAGATACCAATATGAAATGAAATGAAAATGAAAGATACCAATCTTTCATTTGAAAGTCACGTGTCTAGTATCTGTAAAACCGCATTTTTCCATCTTAAAAGTATATCTAAATTACGCCATATGCTCTCATTGACAAATGCGGAACAATTAGTTCATGCGTTCATGACCTCAAGGCTAGATTGTTGTAATGCTCTACTGGGTGGCTGCCCTGCACGCTTAATAAATAAACTACAGCTAGTTCAGAACGCAGCAGCTCGAGTTCTTACCAGAACCAGGAAATATGACCACATTAGCCCGGTTCTGTCAACACTGCATTGGCTGCCTATTAAACATCGTATAAATTTTAAAATATTGCTGATTACTTATAAAGCACTAAATGGTTTAGCTCCGCAGTACTTGAGCGAGCTCTTAATGCATTATAGGCCCTTCACGCCTATTGCGTTCTCGAAATTTCGGCCAGTTGATAATACCTAGAATATCAAAATCGACTGCAGGCGGTAGATCCTTTTCCTATTTAGCACCAAAACTCTGGAACAATCTTCCTAACATTGTCCGGGAAGCAGACACATTCTGTCAGTTCAAAGCTAGAGTAAAAACACATCTCTTTGACCTAGCATACACATAACACACTATAGACTTCCTTAATTCAAAATTAGGCTGCATAGTTTAGATCAGCCGGAACCCGGAACACGTCCCGTAAATCCTGATGTACTTGGTACATCATAAGAAGAATGGCGTCTACGCTAATATTAGTCTCTCTGTTTATCCCAAGGGACCCTCTGGTGGACCTGCGCCTGGACCCATCCCAACTCATCCTGAAGTGCCAGCCTCATCAGCCCTGTGAAGGCCTCATCGACTGATCCTCAACAACTCGTCTCCATACCGGCGTGATTTCTTCGACTTCCAACCAGATGGAAATGGATAAATACTCTAAATTTTCCTATCAAATCAGACTTGTAATGCTGCCCGAATCATACACTGTTCCTTCGTTGGCCAGAGGAGAACTTGCCCCCGACTGAGTCTGGTTTCTCCCAAGGTTTTTTTCTCCATTCTGTCCCTGATGGGTTTGGCTTGCTCTGACACAATGACTCTCCTTCACAGAGTCCAGACCACTTTCACTGAACCCTTATACCCTGCGTTTGGGGTTGGAGACGATTCTTCTGTCAGGATCATAAAGCAGAGGAGAATTTAGACAGTCACAGACAATAAATAAATATAATTGATCAAGTTTCAGATTCAGTTGCTAAACTCCTGAAATGTGTATATTTCGATTAAAATGTAATTTAAAGTTTGGAATAGACAACACCCATTCAAAACACTCAAGTTGGATTTAGTAAATATACAGTCCATTATCAGATGTTACTCAATCATATTACAGTAATTTTGTTCATCTTCAGCAAGGCTTTTACTGCAGCTCATAATAATCCATGTCTAAATCCATGATGCAGTCGGCTGTGGAACAAACTGTTTAAAGTCGACATTGATCAAATGTTTTACGTGTCACATGTAACATGTTATATTACATTTATTAAATGCAGCCGCTATTTTGTTCAGTTGTGTTGCTATCTGCTAATAAGACCATTCTTTATATTTTTTTTTATTATTATTATTTTTTTTTATTTGAATTACTGGTGACTTTAGGATTAGGATCAGGTCTGATTTTGATTTATGTTTAGTCTGTTTTATATATTTATTTATTTATTATTTATTAAGTTTATTTGTATAGGGACAGTACAAAAAAACATGATCCCAGTCAAAACTGGAAAATATGTATTGCACATAGAGAGTATAGCAAGAGCTAATTTGCTCTTATAAGACCATTCTTTATATTTTTTGGTCTATGGTCTAATAAGACCATAGACCAAATAATTTATAATAATTTATAATAATTTTGGAATGGTCTAATAAGACCATTCTTTATATTTTTTTTTATTATTATTATTTTTTTTTATTTGAATTACTGGTGACTTTAGGATTAGGATCAGGTCTGATTTTGATTTATGTTTAGTCTGTTTTATATATTTATTTATTTATTATTTATTAAGTTTATTTGTATAGGGACAGTACAAAAAAACATGATCCCAGTCAAAACTGGAAAATATGTATTGCACATAGAGAGTATAGCAAGAGCTAATTTGCATCTCAGGTCCCTAGGAAGGCTTTTCTAATAAAAAAATACAAAAAAATACAAACAAAAAAACTACGACTCATAGAATAAAACTACCACAATGTGTCTCTTACAGACAATCAAACACCTACCTAAAATTATACATATCAGAAATGAGTTTACAACTCAAGCTTAAAACTTTAACATCACAATGCACTTTTATGTTACATTACACTCTTACATTACACTTTAATAAAATAAAACTGTTACTTTTACATTACATTACACATTTACATACTAAAATGATTACATTTAAATATGCATGCAGTTCTGGTTTATTTTAAACCACACTAAACCATAACTACATTATCTGATGGTAAGCGGAGAAACCACAAATTTGAAAGCCTTTCAAAGACGCATCTTTTTAAAATATCCTCTTCAAATAGCCATATTTCTTCAAAAGATTCATCTTTATATTTGTTGTTCTCTGGTTTGATGAAGAACATGGACAATTGTAACACACTCAATTCCTCCAATCAGAAACAAGCGATGACACTTAATCTGCACATGCTCAGTGTGATTCTCTCTCTGTCTGTGGAAAAGGAGCATGATCATTTCACCTCAGCAGAAGTTTTCATCAAACATTGATTTTGATTTGTGAAAGTTACTTTTTGGATGTACAGTTTTTCATTCTGCTGTCTAAAGTTTAGATGACATTGTGTTACAATTGCCTTCGAACCACATGGCCCAATGTAAGCACGTTGTTTGTCTGTGTTTACATACTTTACTGTTAGAAAATTAACATATTTCACTAAATGTAAATGTAAAACTACATTTAAAAGGGGTTTATTAAAAAAAATGTGTTTGTTCTATTCAAAATCAAAGGAGGTCTGGCTGTCTTGCCGGTCGGGCACACTTGGCCTGAACTAATGGCAGTGACAACTACATGCAGGGGTGTAGTACCAAATTTTGGGCCCTGGGTACAAACCATCTTGCTGGGCCCCCCGCGACGGACTTTTGACTTGAGCGCGGCGAATTCTCCAACGGGGGGTCGGGTGGGGTGGACGGACTTGAACTCAGCGACTTCCCCCCCCTGCCTCGGGCCCTGGGTACTCGGTACCCTTTTTCCCCCGCTACCACGCCCCTGACTACATGTGCCACTCATCAGCTGATTGATGTATTTGAGTAAAATATTTTTATATTAAAATATAGTTACCACTAAAATTGTTGCCTGGTCTTCTACAAAAATAGAATTAGACTTTTGCTTTGAATGCATATGATGCCTGACTTCTAAAAGAATTTAAACCATATAAAAAAATCCTAAATAACATTATTAGATACAGTGAAGTGATTACTTATATTTGAGATACAGTAGGTCAATATGACTTATTTTTCAGTGTTACAATTGCCCCCTGACACTGTTACAATCACCAACCAAGGGGACAATTATAACACTCTGACTTCTTGCTTTAATTCAATATTATAGTCTTGTCCTTATTAGTGAAAATTTATCAACTGTATTATTAAGTATATTTGTTTCTTCAATTATTTAACTAAATTGTCAAGACACATAGATTTACATGGAATATTTCAGCAGAAATCAAATTTTAGCTGTGATAAGTTTAGCTCAAGAGCTTTTCACTCCAGTAGAGGTTCATTAGTAGTGGACGAGATAAACTACTTCATGATCTTCAATTGTGTGTCTAGTAAGTCTAGGGATTATAGTTGATAATATGTTGTCATAGTTGATAATATGATAAATATGTCCTTTCTCTCATTATCTCACACAGAACATGTAATGTGAGGTTCCTTTAAGAGGCTAAAACCTGGGGAGGGTGTTCCTGTTTTGGGTGAATTTGTGTTTTTTGCAAGAGTGTTTTCCGGTCTGGCAGAGCTAAGATATTTTACAGACCACAAACTCCTGCTGGGACTCCTGCAACATTCCAAGCCAATGCCTGCCATCTTTTCACCATGGATGCTACGTTTGAGTTTGGTCATTGGAGCTTGAGCTGTGCTACAAACCGGGCAAACAAATGGGCAATGCTGACACCCTGAGTCACTTACCCTTGCGTGCATCTGATGCTGTTACATCACCACCCTTGAAAATGTTGAATGAATGAATGAATGAGGCATTTATATAGTGCTTTCATGTACTAACTAGTGTACACCCAAAGCGCTTTACAATCATATCAGGGAATCTCTCCTCAACCACCACCAGTGTGCAGCATCCACTTGGATGATGCGACTGCAGCCACAGTACAACGGCGCCAGTGCGCTCACCACACGCCAGTGTTGCTACTGGAAATGGTGCCAGATGCACCCATGCATGCTGAGCGAATCACTTAACTTACACTAAAGGACTCTGTCGTGGCACGAGTAATGCGCTGGGTGCTACATGGGTGGCTGGCTGATGTAATGGATAGCCGCTTCAAACCATTCCTTTTACTCCGCCATGAACTGTCTGCACAGTCGTGTGGTTGTTCCTCGCTTAGCAAGGGTGAATTACTGGCTATGTTGCATGACGTGCACCCGGTCATTGTACACATGAAGGGACTCGCAAGGAGTTATGTGTGGTGGCCGGGCATGGACTGAGACATTGAGGAAACTGTCAAGGCGTGTGAAACCTGTCAGATGTCACGTTATGCACCTCCTAAGGCGAAAGTGCAGCCTTGGGAGTGGACGACAAAAAGATATTCCCGGCTGCACATTGCCCTTTTCATTGCAAAATATAGTCCAACCTCATAGTGGTTGATGCTCATAGCAAGTGGCTGGAGGTGTCTCTGATGAGTTCCAAGTCATCATCATCAACACACTGAGACTACTTTTTGCAACACATGGTTTGACCGACGTCATAGTCTCAGACAATAATGCTTCGTTCACCTCTGCAGAATTCCAAGGGTTTGCCGAGCGCAACGGCATTTTGGCATGTCACTAGTCAAGTCAAGTCAAGTCAAATATATTTATATAGCGCTTTTCACAATACAGATTGTATCAAAGCTGCTTCACAGTATCAATCAAAACAACTTAACAATGTTTGTTTATTACTGGAAAAAAAAGACATCCAAGTTTGGTAGAGCTGATCAATGGTATAATTAATTTGAATATCCCCAACTGAGCAAGCCAAAGGCAACAGTGGCAAGGAACCGAAAAACTCCATCCAGTGACCTAAAGGTGTCCTAACACACCATCAGATGACCCAATGGAGAAAAAAAAAACCTTGGGAGAACCCAGGCTCAGTCGGGGGCCAGTTCTCCTCTGGCGTTCATGAACTAGAGGCCGAATTTACAGTAACTGTAAGATAAAAAATTTGTATGAATGCCTGGCTAAATAGATGCGTCTTCAGTCTAGTTTTAAACTGTGAGAGCGAGTCTGAGCAACGAACAATATCAGGAAGGCTATTCCAGAGCTCCGGAGCTAAATGTGAAAATGCTCTGCCTCCTTTGGTGGATCTGGATATCCTAGGAATGACCAGAAGCCTCGAATTTAGTGATCTTAAAGAGCGCGATGGATTGTAGGGCGATAGAAGATCCGTTAAATAGACTGGAGCTAGACCATTTAGAGCTTTATAAGTCAAAAGCAATACCTTGTAATTAATACGGAACTTTATGTAACCAATGAAGTGATGATAAAATCAAGTTATATGATCATATTTTCTTGATCTAGTAAGAACTCTAGCGGCTGCGTAGCTTGTTTATTGATTTACTGAAGCTTGTTTACTGTAGCTTGTTTATTGAAGATGCAGGACAACCAGCTAATAAAGCATTACAGTAATCTAGTCTCGAGGTCATGAATGCATGAACTAACTTTTCTGCATCAGAGACTGATAGCATATTACGTAGCTTAGCAATGTTTCTAAGGTGGAAAAAGGCTGTTTTTGTAACATATGAAATATGCTTTTCAAAAGACAGGTTGCAGTCTAATGTAACACCCAGGTCTTTTACTGTAGTGGATAAAGTAACAGGGCATCCTACTATGTTAAAGTCGTGCTGTGAAAGGTTTTGTGGACGGTTTTTACAACCGATAAGTATTACCTCTGTCTTGTCTGGATTTAATAAAAGAAAATTACGCGTCATCCAATCTTTTATATCTTTAACACAATCTATTGCAATAGAGAGGTTCCTATAAGAGGCTAAAGCCTGGGGAGGGCTTTCCTGGAGTATTTTCTGGTTGCATGTTCTGCTGCCTTGAGTTCAGTAAATGTTCACCAGGTTACTAACATCTCATCCTGTTATTCAAGGATCTTAAAGAACACACACCCATTATTTTGTTTACTCGCTGAAAACCAGGAAGCATTAGAATTCAAGAGAAATGAAACTTTGCTGTTCTTCATGTCAAAGCTGTAAAGCAAATATAATTTGAGTTGTATTTCTGTCAAGGTAAGAACGTCGTAAGATCCAAAGATCATGACTTTATCATGTTGTCTGCTTTTAAAAAGAAATCTTGTGCAATTATGTATTTGTGTGTATGTGTATACAGAGTTTACTCCTGTAACTTGTAACAGGCCCGGTGAAACAAAATGTTGCTTTATACTTCATTGCTAAATGATTATTTTTTTATTTTGTTGTCTAATAAAAACGCAAGTACTGTTGAAATGAAATACTCGATTACATACCTACTGAAGTATACTACAAAACTATACTTGTTACTCTTTCAGTGATTGTTTAATACTAACCTATTTCTGTGGTGATCATGACTAAAACTACTGTTCTGGGCTTAAACTCTATTGACAGCATTGCAACAGCATTTACAGCCTGCAGTTGATCAGCAGAGAACAGAATTTCTTTCCCCAGTTAAAATAAATAAACATTGTGATTAAGCTTCTCTCAAACAATTTTTTTGGCAAGATACTTTGACTTTGTTAAATCTTGACAGCATCCATAATTTCACTGAAGCATTTGACAAATAACATTGATTTTCTTGCCAAAACAGCCCTTATTACAGAAGCTGAGAATCTGTTCATCTTAAACACGACAAAGAAATGTCTGAATCTGCAGCGAGTCAGTGTGTGGATCAGTTCAGCTGTCCAGTCTGCTTGGATCCTCTGAAGGAGCCGGTGACGATTCCCTGTGGACACAGTTACTGTATGAGCTGTATTACTGACTGCTGGGGCCAGAAGGAGCAGGGGCCGCCGTACCGCTGTCCCCAATGCAGAGAGAGCTTCAGTCAGAGACCTCTACTGAAGAAGAACACTCTGATAGCTGAGATGATGGAGACGCTGCAGAAGACGTCTCTACAAACGGCTGCTGTGGAGTGTGATGTTTGCACTACAGAGAAGAACAGAGCTGTAAAGTCCTGTCTGCAGTGCTTGGCCTCCTTCTGTCAAACTCACCTGCAGCTTCACTATCAATCTCCTGCGTTTATGAAGCACAAACTAGTCGAGGCTTCCAGACACATTCAGGAGAACATCTGTCTCAGTCATGGGAAACTACTGGAGATTTACTGCCAGGATGATCATCAGTATATCTGTTACTTGTGTGTGGTTGACGGTCATAAAAACCACAACATAGTGTCTGTGGATTCAGAATGGACTAGTAAAAAGGTAATGAATGGTTATAATTTCAGGTAGATGTAATTTTTATAAAAGTTGATAAAATTATTCAAAATTATTTATTTATTTGTTTTTAAAACTAACTTAAATTACTGAGGGTAATAGTACCTACCGTACCTCCTCATTACCTCACTATAACGAAATGTTTTAATTTGATATTTAATCATTACAAGATGAGATTGGTAAGGTGTATATTTCAACTTTTATTTTTTAATATTGATTTTCTTTTTATGTGATCATCCTCAGAAAGAGTTAAAGAAGATAAAGGTGTCGTGTCAGAAGCTGATCCAGGAGCGAGAGAGAGGTCAGCGGGAACTCAGTGAAGCTGTGAAGTCTTTTAAAGTGAGTCAGAAGATGATGCCAGTGATGTTTACAGTGCTTGTAAAAACATGCAATATGAAGAAAGAAAAAAATATATATGTCTGTGTAGAAAGAGAGAGATCCATTGTGTGAATACAAAATTTTCTCAGGAAGTGTCACTTTCAGGGGTTTGTAATTATTGCCTATAATATATGTTTGCAAATAATGGAAAAATTGGTCTTATAAATGCAGTATTTAGGCTGTTGTTCCTGTCCAACAGAGTTCAGCGCTAGAGAGCATGGAGGACATTGAGAAGGTCTTCACTGAGCTCATCTGCTCTCTGGAGAAGAAACGCTCTGAGATTAAAGAGCAGATCAGAGCTCAGGAGAAGACTGAGATAGATCGAGCAGAGGAACTTCACAAACATCTGGATCAAGAGCTGACAGAACTCAGAAAAAGACAAGCAGAGATTGACAAACTTCTGATTACTGATGATCAGATCCAGTGTCTGAAGGTAATGATGCAAAAATGTACAGATTAAATGAAACGCTGTGTTGTATCTCCTGTCAATGATGTCATATATCTGTTACTTTTGATTTACGGTTTTACTTCCATAGAAACCATGGGAACATTATCTTTAATATATTAAGTGTTTTATTAGACAGGTGAGCAACTGTTTGGATATATTTATCAACAGATAATTCATTGTTGTTATAACTTAACACGGTTTGTGTCAAAAATTGTTTGAATCTCTTGTTTTCTTGATTTACCGCGAGTAGCCGACCATGTTTGTACCTCAGAGACAATGCTATTTTGTCAAATGGCTAACATAGCAAAATCAGAAAGAGCTTTATTTGTAGTAATCGTAATACAGCATTTTCTCCACTGTAATATATTTTTAAATTAGCATATAATTACATGCTATTTAGAAACACAAGTCATCCAGCTTTTATTAATATAATATCCTAACATCCATCTATAGCTTACTGAAATGTGCAACAAGTGTCTCATATACCAGCCACTGAGCGAACGCATACAGTAACATTAACATAACTTTCAACAAATATCTCAAATATATTTTTAGTATGATTGTCTTGACTGCGGCGTATAAGTATAATAAAAACGGCAAGGTAAAATGTTCTACGGCTCTCGGCCCCGCTCTGCTTCATAGGCTACATTAACGTTAATAAAACTTTAATACATTCGCTCATCCATGAACATGATTTCTGCCTGAGTCATGACTCCCGTCGGATTCCCGGCTCTGGAGGTGAAGCCGACAACTCTCATGATTCCACACTCTTTCACACCTTTGTTATTGTTTTGAAGAAGCGACCTCTAGTGGCGAAACTTACATTCTGTGCCTGTAACCGCTAAGCCTAAGCTTAGAACAGCTGAGGGTTATGCAGAGGGTTGAAGTAGGCTAGTTGACGCGCTTGACGTGGTCGTTTTTGATTCAGTAATAATGCAACAAGAGTTAAAGTTCTGTTTTCTTCTCTGTCGTGAGAGATATGATTTATTGGATTTACACAAGGTTTTTATCTTCCATAACGGAACAATATTCCATCTTCACCAACACTGTCACAGTATCAAGCATCCAACCACAGCCTCGGTGGCGGTCAAAAACTAGTTGGCCCTTTCCCCTCTGGCAACACCTGTCCCTGATTACAGCTACCCTCCTAAGTAGATGAGCCCCAATAGCTATGCCATGACCCTAGTGCCACCTATTGGCCAAACCTGGACATAAACATTGAAATGGCTCTTACACAACCGGCCCCCAATTGGAATGGTTAACAAACATTACAATTCAAAACAAAACAAATTAAGGAGCCATTACCAACCTGTCGTAACATATTATCCAACATTTTAATTACAGTGAGTTCTCACACATTAACACTGAAATTGCCATTTAACCTGCAGCCTCAAGCAACAGGCAGAGCTTTGTTACAGGACGTTGAATGACACTTGACTTTGTTTGCAGACGCACTGAACGCACAAATCCCTTTTGATCCCGGAAAGCTTCCAACACTCTTCCCAGTGGCCAAGACCCTCGTGGGGCAGTAGGATCCATAATAACGACAATATCTCCAGGCTTTAGATTTCTCCTGATTTCATTCCATTTTTGCCTCTATTGCAACAAGGGATTCCCCAACGTTTCCAAAAAAGTTCAGCAATATACTGAACTTGCTTCCATCTGCGTTTTAAATACAAGTCATGTGGCTCAAACAATCCTGGCGGCAATGATGGATTTCCTTTCATCAGAAGAATGTGGTTAGGAGTAAGTGGCTCCAAATCATTTGGATCGTCTGAGAGTTTGGTGATAGGCCGATCATTTAGGATGGCTTCAGCTTCACACATAACTGTATGAAGCCCATCATCGTTCAGGATCTGCTGTTGAAGAACTGAACTTAGAATCCTTCTCACCATGCGGATAACCCGCTCCCAAACCCCACCATGATGTGAACCTGCTGGAGGATTAAAGCTCCACTTAAATCCCCTTTGCCGCAGAGCTCCCTGAATTTTTCCATGATCCAAAGCTGCGAGAGCCTCTCTTAGTTCTCTCTCTGCTCCTATAAAGTTAGTTCCATTATCAGATAAAATATGAGAAACTTGACCTCTTCTACAGATGAAACGTCGCAGAGCATTGATACATGCATCAGTGTTCAAAGACTCAGCCACTTCGTGATGGATTGCTCTGCTTGCCAAGCAGGTTAGTATCATGCCATAGCGTTTGTCTGTACCACGTCCTTTCCTCACAGTAATTGGGCCAAAATAATCAATGCCAACGTTGGTAAATGGTGGTTTGTCAGGAAGAATCCTTTCCTCTGGCAAATCTGCCATCTTTTGCTCCTGCATCTTTCCATTATATTTCTTGCAACAGAAACATTCTGTAATGACCTTTCTTACAGCGGAGTTGGCGCTAGTGACCCAATACTTCTTCCGCAGTGTTGATAGCGTGTGACTCCGACCACTATGGCCCTGCTGCTGATGAATGTGTCTGAGGATGAGAGTGGCCACATTTTGATCATTGGAGAGGATTAGCGGATGCTTAATCGACTCTGGCAAGGAACTTTTAGTCAGCCGCCCTCCAACTCTGAGAAGCCCATCATCCAAGCGCAGATCCAAACTGCGGATTGTACTACGCCTGCTCACTGTAGATTTCCCAGCTGACAACATGGCAATTTCCTCTCCAAATCTCTGTTGCTGACAATATCGAATGATAGCCAGCTCAGCTCCCAAAAGGTCATCTATGGACAAAATTTGCCCTCCAGGCTTGTCCTTGAACCCTTGCCTCCTCCGTGGCATATTATTGTCTGTGCTCTGCTTACCAGCAACAGCAGCTTTCTCCTCCATCCTCCTGCGGCATTTTTCCAACAGAATGGTTTTCCATTTAAGTAACCAGGCTACTGCCACCTTGAGCTTACTCCAACTTGAGAAGTAGGTCAGTAACCGGTTTGTGGCAAGATGTGAGCCATCCACAGACATAACATTCACTGTGACTTCCTTCTTGACCTCCTGATCATCTGGTTCTAGGATAGTTTCTACCACATTTGTTGTCCAGTTAGCTTCTGGTTTACACAAAAAACTTGGACCCTCTATCTACCTTCTGCCATGAATGAAGTCTCCAACCCTCACTCCTCTGGATGCCTCATCCGCTGGATTTTCCTTGGAGCTGATGTACCGCCATTGTGAAGTTTTAGTGGCTCCTCTTATAGTCGAAACCCTGTTCGCCACAAATGTATGGAAACGTTTATCCTCGTTTTTTATATACTTCAACACAGAAGTGCTGTCGGTCCAAAAAATGGACTGCTGCAACTGGAGTCTCAACTCAGCCTTCAGCATCAGATCAGCACGAATGGCAAGCACAGCAGCAGTCAGCTCCAGGCGAGGAATAGTAACAGTCTTTAAAGGTGTAACTCTGGCTTTGCCCATCAGGAATGCAACGTGAATGTCATTCCCATCATGCAGCATCCTGAGATATGTGACTGCTCCATATCCTGTTTCACTAGCATCTGCGAAGTGATGCAGCTGAGCATGTCTTGATCGTCCAAAGCCCTGGGGCTTAATGCACCGATCGACCTTAAATTCAGACAGCATATCCAGGTCCTCCAACCACCTGAACCACCGTTGCAAGATGTCTTGTGGTACAGTCTCATCCCATCCATAATTTCTTCTGCAAAGTTCCTTGCAGCATGATTTTGACCGGCAACACCACAGGCGCGACAAAGCCAAGAGGATCGTACACAGAACTAGCCACTGACAACATTCCACGCCTGGTGACTGGCTTCTGCTGGATCTCCATTTTGAACTTGAATGAATCACTCTCAACGCACCATTGCAAGCCAAGAGCTCTCTCAAGAGGAAGTTTGTCTCTATCCAGATTCAGTTCAGTCAGATCTTTAGCTCTGTGTTCCTCTGAAATAGTCTGCAGTGTGGTGTGGCTGTTACTAATCCATTTCATCAGAGTGAATCCTCCTGCCAGACAGAGATTTTATAAATTTTTGACCATGGAGGTAGCTTCTTCTTCAGAGGGCATGCTCTTCTGACAATCATCCACATAAAAGTTCTCCTTGACTGTTTGAAGAACTTCAGCCGGAAATTCAGATTGATTGTCATCTGCTGTTTTTCTCAGAGCAAAGCTAGCACAACTCGGGGAGGACACTGCACCGAACAGATGGACAGTCATACGAAACTCAGCTACTTCCTTGGTGAGATCTCCCTCTGGCCACCATACAAAGCGCAGGAAGTCTCTATCCTCCTTTGCAACTCTGACCTGATGGAACATTGCTTGTATGTCGCCCATAACTGCTACAGGTTCCAGCCTAAACCTGAGCAGGACACCAAGCAATGTACTGGTCAAATTGGGACCTTGCAAGAGCTGCTGGTTCAAAGATGTTCCCTTAAAGGTCGCACCACAGTCAAACACCACCCGCAGACTCCTCTTCCTGGGGTGATATACACCATGGTGCGGGAGATACCACACCCTACCACTACTGTGATCCAACTGCTGTTCTGGAACTTGCTCTGCGTAGCCTAGACTAATCACCCAGTTGAGGTTCATTTTGTATTCCTCATAAAACTGCTTGCTATTAAGGAACCTCCTTTTCAGCCCGAGCAACCTTTGCTTTACCACAGAGGAGTTGTTGGGCAGAGATACATTGTTCCTTTTAAAGGGCAGCTTCAAACTGTAATGACCATCTTCAAGTGTTGCAGAATTTTCCATAATCTCCATGAACCTGATGTCTTGTATTGAAGGGCCTTTCTCCTCTGTAGCTCTTTCGCTGAAATCATGATTGTACTGGCTGTGTAGCATTTCTTCCAATCGGCTCACCGAAATCCTGTTGACAACTACTGAAGGAGCTTCTGTTTCCAAGGTGCTGTCATTAGACTGCAAAGGCCCATTAAGGACCCAGCCCAATACTGTCTTAATTGCATATGGTCCTCCCCCTTGGCTATTTATGACCTCACAAGGTTCCAATATCCTGGGAGCATTGCTTCCAATCAATAGGTCAACATTAGCCTCTAAGCTGGGAATCTGTACTTTTGCCAGATATGACCATTTTGCCAACTCTCCTTCAGAGACAATACTGTCTGCACTTACAGGCATTTTCTTCTGCGTGAGGACTTCTGGTAGCTTATAGAAGACATTGCTCTCCACACTAGACACCTTCAAGTCAAACAATACATTTGCTGGCACGACCCTTTCATGTCCCATGGTTTGTAGCAGAAAGTGGGTTTGTTTAGCTTGAACGGGAGCTTAGACATGACTGTTCTCATGTTACTCGTCATGCCTAACTCCTGCATATATTGTATGTTCTCCATGACATTACAGCATGAGCGCAGAAAAAGTGAGTAGGCCTGCAATGCGTTGACATCTTCTGCCCTTATAGGCGGCCACGCAAAAACCTTTTCCATATATGCAGAGGCAACCTTATACTCGTTGCCAAAGTGTTGTTTAAGCAACTGCTTTGCTTTAACATAACCTAGATCAGCTGTCATATGCTGGCAGCTTCGTACCAGTTCCCGTGGCTGTCCTCTCGTAAATTGTTCCAGGTAATATAAACAATCACCTTGACTGACCTTATCCTCCACTACCTGCTCGAATGCTCGCTTAAATGAAATATATTGAAGAGGATCCCCATCAAATAGGGGAATCTCTCTTGCAGGCAATAACATGAAGCGTTGCTGTTGGACCAATGCAGTAGTTATTTCGTTTTGCCTTTCCATTATGGAACAGATGTTCCCCCGTTGCTGTTCTTCTACTGGCTGAGCATTGAACGAGTGGGGTCCCAAAGCTTGTGGTGGAAAAATGTGGTGATCGTCCGTTTGAGAACCAATCCTCTGGTTTAGCCCAGCCTGGCTTTGTTGACTAGCCTGCTGAGTTAGCATAGCTGAAGGTTGTGGATTACCAATTGGTAGTGACCAATCCTGGCCCTGCTGTGCTTTGTGGTGGTTTACAGGCCTATATTCCTTTACCATAGGATTGAGCTCGTTAACAGTTGCCGTTCTTTTGCTTTTACTCATGTAAGAACTCATTCCATTAGATGTGGTGTTAATGTCAGAGGCAGAGGCCAGCACTTCCAATTTGGCATTGGAGGCAGCTAGCATAGCTTCCAGCTCAAGTTGCTCTCTTCTCCTTTTTAGTTGTTGTTCCTGTTCCTCCAACGCCGATCCAAGTGCGCTGGTGAGATGTGAACGAGCTATATAGTTGTGATAAGGTGAGCGCGAACAGCAGGCTTGGATCGGCGTTCGTAGATCGACTGGTAGAGACTTTTTTTCAAAGATGGCTTCTGCCTGTATACGCGAAGTTGACTTTATGTATAAAATATCTTCTTATTAAACTGTCTGGACACTGACAAAGTTCTCAATGCTTCGGTTTGAATGTAGGGACCCTCATTATGCTACCGTGCTTGTGTGGGGCTATTTTGAGCCTTGTTAGTGGTATTAACAAGCGATTTTTATTTGTCATTACTCCATGCTCAATATACTAGCGTTATACTAGCTTTATAGGCTAAACTGTTTTTAGAGATAAAACTAAACTATTTACATTCGATAATCATGAAAACAAATCTCAGATAACGGTTGACTAGGTAACAATGTGTAATTAGACCAAAGGTTAATTTTGCGCCGGAGTTCTCCTTTAATGTTACAACACGTTTTTCTTTCTCTTTTAACACACCTGAACCATTTGCTTTACTGTTTAATTCAACTGATTGCGCAACCGCCTCAGCAGCTGACGCGTCTTTTTCAAGTAAACTTTTTTCTTTCTCTTTTAACACACCCGAACCATTTACTTTACTGTTCAATTCAGCTGATTGCGCAACCGCCTCAGCAGCTGACGCGTCTTTTTCAAGTAAACTCATAGTGCACTTGAACGTCACAACGATAATAATCAGTAGTCAATGTAATTCGTTTTCCACTACAAAGTTACTTTGTTCAGTTCTTTCTTCACCAATTCATTGGATTTCTACGCCCGGGTAGGTATAAGTAGTGTGCACACAAGTTATGAATGGCCATTCAATTACTTTGTAGCGCTACAACATACCTTACGTTGGACGCCTTGTAGATGAATAAGAACCATCTCACGATGTCCTCACACTGGTGAATGAAGCTTCTCGTTGTCCTCAAACAGTTTAGTACACCTTGGCTTGGTTCCGGGCTGGCTGAGCACCGCCGCGTCCTCTCACCGATGCTGGGCTGAGCGGGTATTCCACGCTGACTCCGCTTCAGCCTGTCCTCTCGCCGGGTTCCGGTGTGTAACACAGCCGGGCAGATACACAATGAGCAGCTTTCCGATGTCCGATATCCAGCGGCCACTCCGCATGTCTTTAACAGTGAACATCTAACTCCACACGCGACGATCTTCCCGCTTCATAAAGGATAGTTTTTGACTTGTGTAACCGCTAAGCCTAAGCTTAGAACAGCTGAGGGTTATGCAGAGGGTTGAAGTAGGCTAGTTGACGCGCTTGACGTGGTCGTTTTTGATTCAGTAATAATGCAACAAGAGTTAAAGTTCTGTTTTCTTCTCTGTCATGAGAGATATGATTTATTGGATTTACACAAGGTTTTTATCTTCCATAACGGAACAATATTCCATCTTCACCAACACTGTCACAGTATCAAGCATTCAACCACAGCCTCGGTGGCGGTCAAAAAGTAGTTGGCCCTTTCCCCTCTGGCAACACCTGTCCCTGATTACAGCTACCCTCCTAAGTAGATGAGCCCCAATAGCTATGCCATGACCCTAGTGCCACCTATTGGCCAAACCTGGACATAAACATTGAAATGGCTCTTACAGTGCCTTTGAGTCTGAATTATTATTATTCTCATTTCAGAGCTGTCAGTCTGTGTGTGTTTTACCCACATTTGAAGACGTTCCCAGCTTCACTCAACACACTCATCTGTCTTTTAAAGACATTTCAATCTCAGAGTTTAAGGAGGTTTTGGAGGACGCCTGTCAACAACAATCAGCCAGAATATCTCGAGAAGGTTGTAATGCTTATTTTCCTTGGAATATAGAATGTGTAATTTATACTATGTATGATGACACCTAAATAGTTACTTTACAGTTGAGTTTCTTCTTGTCTTTTCAGGGTCAAATGTTCATGTTGCACAGACTCCAGAACCAAAGACTCCAAATGCATTTTGGCAATGTAAGTTGAGCTGTTTTTCACAAACACAAATTCACATATTAATTGTTGAATATCAATAAAAACTGCATAGTTATAATTCCATGTTTGTATGCATCTATCCTCCTCAGATTTATGTGAACTGCAGCTGGATCTAAACACTGCACATAAAGAACTCAAACTGTCTGAAGACAACAGAAAAATATCATGTTCAGATATAACTCAGGAATATCCTGATCACCCAGAGCGATTTGATAAGTTTCATTACATCTTGTGTCGAGAGGGTTTGTGCGGTCGCTGTTACTGGGAGGTCGAGTGCAGTGGGAACAAGTGGGCTGTATCAGTTTGTTACAAAGCAATTGGTCGTAAAGGAAACAGTGATGACTCTAGATTTGGCTTCAACAAAAAATCCTGGAGATTGTCCCTCTATCGACAGAATGTCCGTTTCATACATAATAATACGCAAGTCTCAATCCCCGGTGTCTGCTCCTCTAGAATAGGAGTGTATCTGGATCACAGAGCAGGAACTCTGTCCTTCTACAGCATCTCTGACACAATGACTCTCCTTCACAGAGTCCAGACCACTTTCACTGAACCCTTATACCCTGCGTTTCTAACTGAAAAAGGTTCTTCTGTCAGGATCATAGAGCAAAGTAGAGTTCAGACAGACAAGAAATAAATGTAGATTGAGTTTCAGATTCAATTGCTAAACTTCTGGAACCTGTAGGCCTATATGTTGAAATTAAAATGTAGGCTAATTTGTAGTTTAATTAAAGCTGCAGTCCGTAGCTTTTTTTTGGTTAAAAATTATCCAAAATACATATTTGAGAAAATACATAACCAGCCAGTGTTCAAAACTATCTCCTTGCCTTAGCTCGATTCAAAACGGTAAGCTTGTAATAATGTTTTTAATTCCAGTGTTACTGGTGGATTTCCGCGGGAGATTCCAGCATGTCTTTGCGTCATTACATCACATCTGTACACATAAAGAAGAGTCTCGGCTAGTAAGCTATATACGCAATATAGCTTACTAGCCGAGACTCTTCTTTATGTGTACAGATGTGATGTAATGACGCAAAGACATGCTGGAATCTCCCGCGGAAATCCACCAGTAACAGTGAGGATGTTGGAGGTGGAGATTTATAGCCTTTTCTCACAGCACTTGATATAATTAAACGTATTAATTTGATGGTGGATCCAGAAAGGTTCAAACGACAATCATCAGTGACAACAGATTCACTCGCTGTAAAATATAAAAGACTTCGTTCGTTCGGACTTCAGAGCAGTAGCACCTCAATGCAGTACATGAGATCCACGGGGAGGAGTCGGATCAAGATCCAAGGGGTGGAGATGGGTAGGATTAGAGGTGGGTTTAAGGATTAGGGGTGGGTTTAGGGATCAGGGGGCGGAGATGGGTAGGTTTAGGTATATGTAAGGTGGGAGGAGTTGGATCTGGATCCGACTCCTCCCCGTGGATTTCATGTACTGCATTGAGAACCATCTTCTTCGGAGTGGCTACAGAAAAAAAGAGACTGCAACCGGACCCATGCGAAAACAAGGATACATATCGGAAGGACATTACATATAGTCACGCAATGCTTGCTTACGTTGTTAACATTAACAATTTGAGAACAAAGTATAATTTGCACGGTTTTGCGTGATATGATTACTATAAGCGATTGTTAGATTTAATCAGCGCGATTTACTGCAATGTCAGAACCAGAACAAAGGTGGATGTTTCTTACTAGTTCAGATGACATTTTCCGGTGAAAATTATTATGTTGGTCATACATCCAAAAAGAATAATCCGTGATTCTGACAGTATCCACATCGTCGCGGTGATTGACAGCTGCACACTCTCCTCAAACATTGTTCATCCGCGCTGTGTGGCGGTGTCGAGAGGGTGTTGAAGTACAACTCACGTAAAGTTGATAATATCGCGAATGACTGCAATTTCAGATTTCGAACAGAGATGGCGACAAAGAGGAAAAACGCCGGACTGCAGCTTTAACAAAAGACACATTTTTTAAACACCATCAATGAATATACAACACCCATTTAAGACATTCTCAAGTTGGATAAAGTAAACAATTCATTATCAGAGGTTACAAAACCAGATGTTGCAATGAATTTGATTTTGTGTATTCTGTAATTTTGGCTGATGGATAATTGTCCATGTTTGAATTCATGATGCAGTTCATAATTGAGCCACAAGGTTTCAAGGTTAGTTTGGAAAGTATTCGACTGTGGAACCTAGTAAACTGTTTACAGTGCGGTATTGATAATGTTTTACGTGTCACATGTACCATGTTATATTACATGTTTTAAAGGCAGCCGCTATTTTGTTCTGTTGTGCTGCTATAAGACCGCCTTTCTTTATAAACAATTTTATTAAATTTTTTTACAATATGAATAACTGAGTTGACTTCAGGATGAGGCCTGATTTTGATTGATTTTTACTGTTTCATAACTATCTGATGGTGTTGGCAAAAAGTTGAGAAATGGCATTTTTTTAAAAAACCTTTTAAAGACGCATGTTTTTCAAATTTCGTAATCAATGCAATGTTTCTTTAAAAAAATCATCTTTATATTTGTTGTCTGTTTAATATAATTATGTAATCTGCAATGATAAAATAAAAAGAAAATTAAACGAAATTGTTCATTTGTGTTGAAAACAGTGATCTTTTGATTAATTTCAAAGTGGAAATGTTGCTGTTTTACAAAACATTGTCTTAAGAATCTGATTATATAACTGTTATGATATTCCTTCAGCTAAATATAAAGGCTTGTGCATCATTAGAGAACTGTCATTCAGATGCATTTCTTTGACTTAGATTTTCATTTGAGTTTGTCATTATTCAATTATTTAACTAAATTGTCAAAACGCATGAATTTAGTATTTTACATTAAATCATCAAAAATGATATTATACATATTTTAGATATTTATTAGAAATAAAATTTCAGCTGTGATCAGTTGAGCCCAAAAGCTTTTCCCACTCGAGCATTATCCCAGTAGTGGTAAACTACCCATGATCTCTTGTGTGTCTAAGTCTAGAGCTAAAAAAAGAAAAATTGTAAATTTGTGAGTTTACTCATTTCAATAATATTCAGCAGTCGATACTATTGTAACAGTCGCACACTGCGGTCACGCCATCTGTGCTTCAGAAAAGCGCGGTCACGCCATCTACGCTAAAAAATGATTGCGCGTCTACACGAGGTTGCGTGGTAGACTCAAGGTGTATGCGCTTGGTGTCGGCAGACTTTTAAAAAAATATTCATAATATTCATGATGGATTAACTTGATTAACCGCACTGGCTACTGCTTTTTTCCCACGCTCGTCTGCGCCGGTTTCAGAAATAATACTTTTCTGCTCGTCCGCCACTTTGCAACAACACAGCATTGTTTCGGCAGTGACTTTCAGCATGTTTCCTATAAATGACGTTTGCATTTTAAGACATACCACGCTAAATCCGATCGTTCAGACTGAGGCTGATGTCCTGATATGTGATTTGAATAGGATTTCAAACCACATATGGATGTAACTTGAAACGGATTTCATGTGCTTTTTTGGACTGACAATCTGAACGTATCCTATGTCGGGATAATAAATAGATGGAAGAATTGCAGTAATGTTACGTGCTAGAGAAGCTAAGTTAACTCGTTCGGATCTTTACCACATATTAACTTTAGTTTGTCAAAATGTTGCGCTCTCTCCTGCTTCCCAAGTCATTCTCTATATGATTTCACACCTACCACGTGTTTTTTCCGTGGTTTATTAGTGTAACAATGTGTTCAGTAGTACATAAACTGTGCAATCCATGCTGTTGTTTACATCCGAGTGCCTCCATAATGGCCGCGCATCCGGGTTACCGCCCAGAACGTGACGGTGAAACCCCTCTATAAGAGTGCCGAAGTGATGACGTCACTTTGTAGGACAACTCGGAAGCTAGCGGCGCATGGGTTCCCTCGATCGAAAAGCTATGCATTTTCCCCATAGACTTTTGGAAAATCGCAAAAAATAAGATCTGTGTTTAACAAAGAGTTGTGACCCTTACACGTTTTGTCTATCAAGATAATCTTTACAAGTTAATCCAAAATTTATACATTTTGAAGCCTATATAAAGTTTTTAAAAAACACAACCAGACACAATAAAGTTTAAAAAAACACAAAAAGGTTATAACTGTGTGTTCTATGTCATAGATCAAAACGTGAAAATATTTAGAGGCTTTGTTCACCACAGACCTTATTTCAGGCGATTTAGCAAAAACCCATTCAAAAATCCCATAGACTTTAGAGCGAGGGAACCGGGAGTGCTAAAATGCTAACTCACTTCCGCGTTTTGGCCTACAGAGTGACGTCGTAACTTCGGCACTCTATAGAGGGTATGCGCATGACGTCACCGTCGGCCGGAGTGAATGCGGTCACGCCCACAAGTGGCAAAAAGACTGAGCGGCAGCATTTGTTTTTCAGCGTGAATGCCGTGAAAAACACACAAAACACATCTAAAACGGGAAAGAGCTTTGCGATTGACTGTACAACTAGATTTGACCAGAAATCTGAGTTACTGTATATTTTTACAGACTGCAAAAAGCTACAGAACAGACTATATTCTGCATAATTGGATGTTTTTAAATAAACACTGACAAAAAAACTATACAAGTTTTAGGGCTGGACGATATGATGATATACAGTATAACATTAATGTAAGTGATCACTCGGATTTAGACCTATCTATATTGTATTTATATAAAACGTTTACAGGCAAATTTTCTTTATTTCCCCGGCGTCGAAATCAGGCACATATAAATGTCAGGAAACACGATTCCTGGCTGCATGTCAATATCCATAGATCACTGACTGGATCTTTGATAAGTTGTAAGGAACACTATATCGAGTCCAACTTTTAGTTTAATCTGATAATAGTTTGTTTTACTCGCGTTTTCGCAGTTTCCCCTATTAACTCCAGTCACGCAGCAGCTCTTCTGCCACTCAGTCCGGCTGAGGGGGGCGTGTTCCGGCGGGGAAGTGACGTTAATGCATTCCCTCTATAGAGACAAACATACAAAGAGCTGAAGATCCACTTGAATACTGGAGAATGCAGAAACATGTCTCCCATCTATATACATTGGCATTACAGAATAATTAATTTATATCACCTTTCTGTCATTCCTACAGTTACATAAGCACTATCACTGCCAAGTGTCAGATGAACAGATGATCCTATCACACAATGTCCTTATTCACTATATGTGTGTGTGTGTGTGTGTATAGAGAGAGAGAGAGAGAGAGAGAGAGAGAGAGAGAAGAGAGAGAGAGTAGGCCTACATTAGATCTTAATAAATAATATGCTCATTTTATATTTTATTGTCACACTTTAATGGGTAAAATAATTTATTTAATAATGAACAAATCAAACACAAACGTGTAAGGCTTTTTGTGTATACACATAACATTGAAACTATGGAGTGTGTGGTTGCTTCATCTGACAGAGAAAGGCTTCTGGCTGCTTTATTTTAAATAAGCACCAGATGGCGCTGTTCTCGACACTCTCGAAGCTTTGAATCTTTTCCCGGAACAGTCAGGGGAAAGCCCAAGGGGGTAATCCATCGACCGGAAGTTGAAGCCGGCCGAGTGCTGCCATCTTGTAGCAGAACTTCACTTACGTTAGCATTTCCATTGACTCCCATTCATTTTGGCGTCACTTTGACAGCGAATAACTTTACATCTGAGGCGTTTAAAGACTCAATTTGTCCATTATTTATTTCTAAAGAAACACGACAATGTATAAAAGGCTCCATTACTTTGTATCTTACGTTATGACCCCGTAGAAGCCGTTTTTGTAAAAATAGGCTAACGATTGCGTCATAACACGCGACTCTCTGGCGCACACTAGAGAAAATTACCGTATAGACAGAAGTAGAAACTCGCGCGCAATCAGGGGGACGTGGAGGCATAAAGTCAAGGGAGAAGCCCATAGAGAGTTGTAAAGTTGCTCCTGCCGTTAGCTCATGGACAGCTAATACTCACGATCTCCGGCTCTGCAAGTTTCGGAAGGGAATGATTCAGATTCCTCTTGGCACAGCTACTAGAAGATTTGCGTCTGTCAGACAGGTTGCTCACGTCATCAAGCTTAGTTTGAGTCGGTTTGAGTCTGCGCGTCAGGGACGGAAGTGCTCAAAAATCGCTAAAAATGTGCTTCAACTGTCTCAACTGAGTTCCAATGAGATGGCTCTGTCCATTTCTTATACTGTCTATGGGAAAGCCTCATTGCTTCACGAGGCTTCATTTCCCCATCCCTAAGGCTAAGCCTAAATAGCCTATAACTAATCAAATCCCACTATGTCACTATATCACCAAAATCCACTATCTCAAAATCAAACTCCTCTCACAAAAACCCACGAGGTCAATATGCGTTGATTTCACTTTTATACAGATGTGCGATTGTGTGGTTTGTTGTTCCCGACCGTGCCAATCAAACGCTGATTCGGCAGATCACACCTGATGAAACACTGAAACATTTCGAGGCTTCGTTTGGCCATAGTCACGTGACATGGGTGTTTTGAGTACGCTTCGGATCCGTTTACATGGACACTTATAATCGGATTGACAGCATGTAAACGCTGCTAGTGTTTCGAAACATCTGCGCTTCGGGATCTCGCAAAGCTTCGGTTTTACTGTTTCGTGTCAGCCATCCCTAGGTTTAGTCCAGTTTGTTGTAGATAAGATGACATGATTTTAATCACCATCTTTCCGGATTTATTTGAGAAGATATTTGTAATGTTCATTTGTTTGATTCCTTCATGTTCCAGTCCATTCCTTAAATCCATTCTTTGATTTGAATATTTCCGAGCAGTAACTTACTCACAAGTCACAACATCCTTAAATAATCATCAACTCCTTCCACATCAGCTGTACCTTTTAATTTAATTACGCAACACTCATTCATTCAGATTAAGAGGGGCGTGTACATTAATCCCACCTAAATTCCAATCATTTCCTTATTCATCACAATATCATCGTGCTCATCATGATCCAGCTAATTAGGTTCTTCGAACACTCCTGCCGGATATGTATCGATAGCAGAAACATTGATCAGCAACGCTGCTATTGGCTGCTCACCGTGGCCAAAGAGTGCGCTCAGTTTTTCAGTAAGGAGCAAGAGTTATTGCTTGAAGGATATGCAGAATTTGAAAACTTAATTAAAACGCCAGGGAACACATCAAAGTGTGCAAAAGCCATGAGAGAGGGCTGGCAAAACGTAGCAGACAAATTAAGTTTGTAGTTAGATGTTTTTTATCACTTATTACAGTATTTATTTTCATATTTTAATAATTTCTAAATAATTAATAACTTTGTTCATTGTAATGTCAGTCACCACCCACCCACTACTATAGAACATAGGAACAAGTAAAAGCAAAGTACTAGAATATTCTACATAATAGTAATTTGTACTAACTAATCTCTTAGGCACTGTTAATAAATGTTTGCCTGTTTATAAAAGCAACCAAGAAAAAGGCTGAGAAAAAAAAAGAAAAGAAAAGCAAACTGGTGGTGGCCCTGCACCCCCACATTAAACCCAGGCAGAAGAGCTGACCCTTGGGTTGAGTGTGAACCTTGTGGAGGGCATCCCTGGGTTCAGCTCTTCCTCAGACCCACAGCCAGAGGCCAGGAGCAGAACACCTTCACTGCGTGTAAATGAACTTTAAATGATCCTACACTGTAAAATAATTTGTTACTGCATTAAATTAAGTAGGCCTATAATCCAAATGGCTGTCCAGTCATATCAGCTGTTAAACCTTGAGTAGCAATGAATTGCTTTGACTTGTGAAAGTCTACATGTGTGACTGTGAAACTACATAGTTAATGTAAAAAAAAAAAAAAATGTTGCCATGAGTTATTGATCACATTTCCCCCAGTGTACTTCATTGTAATGAAATTGTGTTTTCCTCTTTTGTGCAGTATTAAACAATACACCAACACTTTTATGTGTTCCCAAGCAAGTGGCTGAAGCATGTGCAGTAAGTGGACTTTTTCTAATGTTACATCAAAAGGGAAGAAAGTAGCTACAACACTTTGTAATGCCCATTTTCCCCCCAATGCACAGGACAGTGAAGAAACCCTCTCAGGTATCTTTAAGTGCATAAATAACTTTACTTAATTTACACTTGAGTAGGCCTACCAATTATTTCTAATATGAGTTGCAGGAGTCCACATCTACAGAAGAGTCTGCACAAAGCAGTGATGCAGAGGTGGGCAGTGTTGTACTTTTCCTTTTAATTTTTGATGCATAAGCCATGTGTTTGACAGGTTTACCCCTACCCCTAGAAAACAGAGTATTTTGAAAATACTTGGCAACTTAAAGAAAAAAAACTGGCACTAGAGATAGAGTTGCTTCAAAGGAACTTCAGAGTAAGTGCTCATATATTATTTCAGACAGAGTACAATATATATTATTTGCAGGCAAAAGACGACTTGATCACTGGCTTTTCTTTACAAAGAACAATTAAAATAAAAATCAAGGAACTAAGCATATTTGTCTTGTCTTTTATTAAACATTTAATGAAATGTTTTATATTTTTTCTGATGGTGCAATGTTGTGTAATATAGCCCATGCAATGTCACAGGCCCTGTCAGGTGCAACCCTCAGACTTTTCAGATACTTTAGTTGGCTAAAGTTCACTTCATTGTGTGCCCTTGTCCTGGCTAGAGCTGCATTGTAACTGGTCTGGGGTTTGGGTCAGGGAATGGGGTCATAAAACACCTGTCTCCAAGCAGGATCCTGTTGTAATCACCTGTTTAATGGAAAAATTCAGTTCTGTTAGGATAAGCATACGTGTATGTAATACAGTGAGCTTTATATTTTTTTATTTTTCCTTCCCACGTTCAAATAATGTGCATAAATCTCTGAAAATTCTTGAGTCATGCACAGATCCTGGCCATATTTGTGATATGGAACATAGTCACACACCATCTAAGAGATTTTAGTCAGTCAACTGCCTTTTTAAAATTTGATAAATACTAATCTGGATAAGAATCGCAATAGTAACTTGCCTGCACTGTTATTAAAGCCCGACTCCGACGAGTCGAACATCTATGCGTTTCCAATAAATTAATGTAAACGACATCCTCACGAGTCATGAGAAAAATGATATCTCTCAAAAAGTACACTATCGCGCTGCGCTAAAAGACTTCCCGTATTAGCTCCGCTTATAAAGCCGCGATCTAATCCTGTTTACATGAAGTAAGCCTGCTCACGAGCAGGTTCAAGCTGGCGCACCTGTTGCTATGACAGCAAGTCCAGGATAAGCGTCGAAGAACCAAACAATCCAAGATCATGCCAAATCGCCAACAATCAAATCCAGCTAACTGAGTTAACGACGTACGAAGAACGGGCCCCAGAATTCTGTCACAATAAATGAACAAAAAATATACAAAAAATAGTGAATATTTCTTCAACGCCATTGGTAGCTGATCTAATACAGTGACGCTGGTAGTGACGATTCTATCTGACCAATCAGTGATCTGCAGTGTTTTCACGTCACACTTTAGTATCGGTACGGTACGCTTGGAACCTCTACAGAGGTAGTACCATTTAAAGCGAGCCGAAGCGAGCCAAACTGTACCATGCAGTGGAAAAGCGCCACAAGTGAGCCGTACCGAGCCGAGCCGTACCGTACCATGCAGTGGAAAAGCGTCAAAGCGTGCCGTACCGAGCCGAGCCGTACCGTACCATGCAGTGGAAAAGCGCCACAAGTGAGCCGTGCCGAGCCGAGCCGTACCGTACCATGCAGTGGAAAAGCGTGAAAGCGTGCCATACCGTACCATGCAGTGGAAAAGCGCCACAAGTGAGCCGTACCGAGCCGAGCCGTACCGTACCATGCAGTGGAAAAGCGTCAAAGCGTGCCGTACCGTACCATGCAGTGGAAAAGAAACCTGAACCTGAAACCATGAATGTGGCAGGATTTCCTCCAAGTGTTCTCCCAGTAAGAAGAAACAAATTCTTAATTTAGCTACTCAGCGACTCATTGGTGTGAAGTGTGCGTGTGGTGCACTGTACCTCTATTGGACTGCTTAAGCTTCATCCTCATCATCTTCATGGTTGTTGTCTACCTGCAATTTACTTACCTTGCCATTTACCTGAATGAATAAACGTTTGTTATTGTTTCTCACTACTTCTGCGAGTCTGTGTTTTCTGACAATTATAATACATACCTTAGCAGATTCCATTTGGACATCCCAGCATCTGAAGTCAATCAGTTAGTTTCCCTTTTTGGCCTGAAACAAAATACAGAAAGTTATTGTCTACATACGTTACATTTAGAAGAGATTTGACTTCAGAATTGTGTCACAAACAATAAAGATACGACAAAAAACAAATGCATAATAATAGGGAGTCAAAATGTGAAAACTTCTTCTAAGCCATTAGTAGCTGATCTTAGGCTCAGTACCTGAAACCATGAATGGGGCAGGATTTCCTCCAAACCAATCCGCCGGCTTGGATCCAGCTGCAGGAGACACTGAATCAGATGGCAGCATTCTGTGCAGAACAATGAGAGAGAAAGAGAGACGGGAGAGTCAGATTACAACCTTGAACATTACATCTGCTATCTTTGTAATAAGCTGTAAGATTTAAGCTTCTAAACTGTACGTTCAGAACTTCCAGAATACCTGGCAGAGGTTTTACCTTTTTGTGATGAATGCCATCTTACCGTGTGACAAGCCAGGCTGATTCCAAATGCCCGTATAAATCGCCAGCAGTTCAATGGGTTCTGGAAAGTGTAGTTTAGTTGAGCTGCATCTCCTTGAGCGCTGTACAAATGTCTTTCTCAAAGAAAGCTAAATCAGGCCACCAAAAAAGAAGGAAAGAAAACAAAATGAGGGGAAACAATTGGTTACTGACTTCTTTTCAAAGAAAGGTGAGCACAAACCAGAACACGAAATGTATAGTGCTAAACTGCTTGAATATCTCTGCGATCGTTAGTGCTAAAAATGAACTGAGACAATCCAATAAAAGAGCAGAAAAATTCTAATTTTTCGAGTTTCACTGTAGCTACAGAGCTACCTATGAGTGACACTGATTAGCCTATTATTGCTAATTTTAGATATTATAGCCTATTCATTTAAAAATAAACATGTTTCAAATTAGGCTATTATAATGAAGTTTTGTATGCAAACAGCATTATTAGTGTACAGTTTATTTATTTAGCCTTAACTTCAGATTACATATTAGCAAATTATCATCTGAAAGTGTATGTTCTGCCAGAACATACACTTTAAGATGATAATTTGGTTATACATGTGGGGTGGGGCATCAGGACTGCCTATGCATAGGGCCCGGGATCTTGTGCTACACCCCTGCTTCAAGGCCACTGAAATGAGGCTCCTGAAAACTACCTCCCACTACATTTTGATATAATGCTGGAAATATTAGCCAAAAACATGATTCAATTAAATAATAATGAAATTCTTCATACATTATGATGATTCTTCAGTTAGGGGCATTTATGATTATGCTTAATGTTAATTAAGCTTCCATTAATGGATACTCATATCTAGCTGAAAGATTATGTCAAGTTTTTGATGTACAGAGCAAAAAACAGTTACAGATTCTAATGGCGAGGTTATCTGATTTACCTTCAGCATGTCTCTCGTATACAGTAGCCTCATCCTCCATATGCTGAGCCTGACCCTGATCTGAGCTGCCTTTCGGGTCACAGAAAGAGGGCGCGGACACCATCTCAACACTATTCGTCCTATTTATCTTTCTCTCAGGCCCCTCGTCCGTTGGTGGTGTACTTTGATGGCAGTCAAAGTCATGTGTAGCTGATATTAGGCTCAGTACCTCAAACCATCTGTGGGAAAAAAATTTCCCCAAACTAATCCGCCGGCTTAGGTCCTGCTGAAGGAGGGATCGAATCAGATGGCGGCATTCTGTTAAGAACAATGGGAGGGAGAGAGAGAGAGTCAGATTATAACCTTAAACTTTACACCTGCTGTCTTTGTAATAATAAGCTATAAGATTTGACTGTGCTAATCTGTAAGGTCAGAAAATCCGGAAAAATTCCTGCATTATCAACAAGCCCATCTTTATAGCCATTTGGCTCAGGTGTTACTTTTGGCGCCTTTTTTCTTTGTTCTGTTTAGTATGATTCAGAATAACAATTTGTCTTCTTGATACCATCTCACCTTCTGAAACGCTAAGCTCAAGCAAGATGTTGTCATCAATCATCTCCAGATCATTACTTTCTGGGAATCGTCTACACATCAATGTGAATAGAAAAATTCCCAGTGACCATACAGTGGCAGGTTTCCCATGGTCCCCGCCCTCAGTTTTGAACTCAGACGGGGAATAATCATCTGTGCCGGAAGGAAAGACATTTTGTCTGATGAGTAAGCTTGAAATACTACTGCATGTTTTCAATGTACCCATTAGCATACAAAAATAGGTTTTATTCGATTCAAAAACACTGGTGCATCAATTTAGGAATCAATGTGGACATTTCCAAACCAGGTGCGGTGCGTGAAGTTTCCACTGACAAACGGGAGTTCACCCAAAAATGGAAATTCTGTCATCATTTACTCACCCTTATGTTGTTCCAAAGCTGTACAAAAGAAGATATTTTGAAGAATGTCCTCCAAGCGCCTCCCTTCATAGACAGTGGCCAATCTTCCCTGGCCAAGCATTCTGCTGATTTCATATTGGCTCAAAATGTCCTCTATTAAAACATACATAATTATTAGTTTGAAAAATATTATAGGGTGCCATGGTGGCAACACCAAAGCAAGCATCCATGCATAATTCTTATGGATTCATGGGCTTGACTGTCATACACATTTGGATAAATTAATGTGCAAAACAGCAGCATTAACACAAAAATCATTTATACTGTTTAACCCTCTGGGCTTCTTCGGTCAAAAATGACCGAAAACTGTTACGTTTTGAAATGTTTAATTTTTTTGCTTGATCGGATCGGGCTGAAACTTGGTGACTTTTCATGTATTACCTATATGAACACACAAAAAAATCAAGGAGATGATTCTGATTTGTTAAAGGGTCGTAAAAAAAAAAGTCACACTTAGCTTCCTCCCGGTCAAAAATGACCGACATAGGAAATGAATGGGAAATACGAAAAAATAGGAAAACTCAGAGAAACTTTTGCTGGTACAAGCTACAGATCAGCAACTGTGCCGAAAAAAAGTGTACAGCAATGAAGGGGTGACACTCTAGAACATCAAGAGTGCAAATAAGATCACCCCACACACACACACACACACACACACACACACACACGCACACAAACACATACACAGATAAACTGGCAAGACTGCAACAGCAAATTTGTAGAATATGAAAAATAAAATCAATAAATGAGAAAAAAATCTTGCTCAAATGCGCACTCACACCCACACACGCATGCACGCACACACACACACACACACACACACACAGAGAGAGAGAGAGAGAGAGAGAGAGAGAGATAGAGAGAGATTAACTGGCACACTTCCAGTCTGCAAGAAACACACTGTCACTATCTGTTGCATCTGCAGTCATAAGTGAAACAATTAGCAGACAGTTTGTATGTTTATAGTTCAAATAATCTGTATTATTATTATTATTACCGTACTTTAAAAAAAAATCAATTTACTGTTTGATGATTATTGTTTGTTTTTATTTTAGAATGAGTTCCTGATATCTATTCCATATTCAACAATAAATAAAATAATTACAGTTTGTATGTATATAGTTAAAATAATGTTTATTATTGTTATTATTATTATTAACATTTTATTTTTTAACCTAGTAAATGATTGTTTGCTGTTATTTATTTTGTTTATTTACGTTCATCACAATTGCTGTTCCCTTCTGAAGTTATTACTACTTATTGAATTAAAATTAATAAAAAATACCAATTTATTGCAAAATGTCTGTATGAAGTGTTTTGAATTATCACTAACCATCCCTTTTTTTGTTAAATTATTTGAATGATCAAATACTGAGTAACAAAAATGTTTGCATTGTGTTCCCTTTCTAACCAAATGCTATAGTTTGATTGTAATCATAACGCAAAACCTAATACTTATCTTAAAAAATTTGTTAAAAAAAATAAATAATTAGTCTTTTAGAATATCTAAATGTATATTAAAAGAAAAAAACGAATAAGATTGAGAAATCATGTCTAAATCAACAAAAAGAATCAAAAAGCCTTTCTATGTATTTATATAGGAAGCTATAGGCAGCCTACAGGCTGGTACAGGGCATTGCACACATGTAACTATTTTTAAAGCCACTAGGTGGCGCTCTTCTACTTGAATTATTTTTTTTTATTAAGCTGACACTCTATTTTGATGTGAAATGTTGTATTTATTGAAAAAAAATATATATATATAAAATAAAAATATGTATATTAATTCTAATGGAAAAAATAGCTCATAAAAATTATATAATTAATGCAAAGTATCATAAAAAATTATAAAAATTCTAAATAATAATCAGAAAATATTATAGAACAAAAATATATTTGAATGGTTATCCTGGGAAGAAGTAAAGTTCAATTTTAAGGCTTCGTCCGTTTTTGACCGGGAGGAAGCTAAGTGTAACCCATTTACGAAGAAGCCCAGAGGGTTAAAAAAAAAAAAAAAAAAAAAAAAAAAGTCAATATCCAGGGCACCAAATCATTACACTGGCCATTAAACACATCAAAAGGTTAAAAAAATGTCTCTGAGCTAGTAAAAGTATGTCTATCTTTACTACATACAAAGAGAAGACAAGTTATTTTATTATTTTACGTGGCCAAATAAATCACAAGTTTAAGTGACATTTTTTCACATTGAAGTGCCACTGCTTAAAAACAGCACAAGAAACACTGCTTTTCATATATATATGTGTGTGTGTGTGTGTGTGTGTGTGTAAATTTACCCCTGTAAATTAACATGACACTTAAGCACTGAAAAGTGTGTAATCTTTGAGATTATAGCAGTAAACTCACCCTCAACTGTCAAGTCCACTTTGTTGACAACTGATGCTGGACTGACGGGTCTGTGGTGGACTTGAGCTGGAGGGGTTTGAACTTGCAGATGTTTAGAGGTAAGGACTTCAGACTGGTCCTCCACTTGCTGACCCTGACCTGGCCTGAAGAAGTTAAGAGATGGCAGCTTCTCAAAACTATACTCCCTCTTCCTCTCCTGCTCCTCATCAAATCTCTCATTCCTCCTCCTCTTTCTCTCTGGCCCCTCGTCAAAACTCTCCTCCCTCCTCCTCTTTCTCTCCGGCCCCTCGTCAAAACTCTCCTTCCTCCTCCTCTTTCTCTCTGGCCCCTCGTCAAAACTCTCCTCCCTCCTCCTCTTTCTCTCCGGCCCCTCGTCAAAACTCTCCTTCCTCCTCCTCTTTCTCTCCGGCCCCTCGTCAAAACTCTCATTCCTCCTTTTTCTCTTCGCCATCTCATTTCCCCCACCAACAGTAACTGACTGATAGTATTCCGCCGCAAATTTAGTGCTGGGTGTTGGGGGTGTAATTTGCTGGGGCTCGTACACCTGAGCGCTGCCAGAACTCATTTTTCTTTTAAGAGCCATGATAATTGCCAAAAACAGAAAACCAGATGATAAAAAACAGCAGAATTATCATTAAGAAAACTGAGCACAGTGAATCGCCTTTCTAACTGTTGTATAATTCCACGATCATGACGGGGCTTCATTATGACGTCATCAATGTTAATCCGCAACCGCAAGGCTCGTTCTGAACTTTTTCGCTGATAGACATACATCCCTTTTACATTAAACGAAAAAGGGCTTTTCTATGCACATTCATTCATTAAATCCACTTTTTTATTTTATTTTTTTATATAGAAGAATATATATATATATATATATATATATATATATATATATATATATATATATATATATATATATATATATATATATATATATATATTGATTATTATAAATATAATAAAAATGGACAGCCGGACACAATACTAGCCTCTCGTTGCTGATGCTTGAACGAGAACTCAGTTAGCCTGATTAAAACGTCAATAAAAAAATAAAAAAAATAAAATAAAAACTAGGGAATCGCCAAAACAAGAGAATGATTCTGCATTCATTTAGTGTAAGTGGAGAAGGTAGCCTACTGACAGTAAAGGCTGTGCTGTTGAGGCTCGCGCAGCCTCATGAGGAGAAATGGAAACAGCGTGAAACTCAGTTAACATACTGCGGGTAAAAATGTGGAGTTTTTATATTGCATATGTAGCAGTACTGGTTACATCTGTCGGAGTCACTTTATATGAGGGGGATTGCCCCTTTAATTACGTCCTTCTGCGACATATAAGGGCGTCGCTATGAGTGTGCGTTCTCTCTGTGGCATTGAGCGAGTCACCGTGTTTCCGGTGGGACGCGGGACGCACGCATGTTTGTAAGGTAGGAGCTGTTGGCAGTGATTGTAGTTAGTGATGGCCAAATGAGGCTTCCTGAACCACTGAGGCTTTATTGGAGAGGTTCACCAAAAGGTTCGTTTACCTGAAGCCTCATGAAACAGTGTGCTCCCTAGTGACACCTGCTGTGCAAAGCAATGTATCGCACACAAATCTATTCATCCTGAGCAACCAAATTGTCATGGTGTGGGCACACCCTTTTTCTATTGCCTGTGTATTAAATAAAGTTTTTTACTCTGCTTGTGTTTACCTATGCACACACAACTCACACACACATAACTTTGTATTCAGTAGTTCTTTGGGTTAGTGATGACAGTGAATGCCCCAAATGAGTGTAAAGAAATCACTGAGTGCAGTGCTGACTGAGTGCAATAGTGTAGTGATTATGGAACTGGGAGTACAATTATGTATTGCTTATGGAACTGGGAGTGGAACAGCAAACTGCAACAGGGATGGGAACATTTTTACTGATTTTTATTTAAAAACAAAAGTTTTTTTACAGTATTTGGATTGAGGCGGTTTCTCTTTTTGGAAACCACCTCTCCAGCCTTAGAAAACACCCTTTCACAGGGCACCGATGATTATAAATGTATACAAACCTTGTTATGAGCAATCAATTCAAAATGCTCCCAGACAGGAGAAGTTCTCCTCTTTCTTGCTGGCTCCATTGTAAGGGCTCTAGGTTTGCCTTTAACGTTTGCACTCTAAGGCTTTCCCTACAGTCTAGTCTTAGAATAATAATAATAGCAATAATATATATATATATATATATATATATATATATATATATATATATATATATACAATAATAACACTACTACCAATATATGTATATATATATAGCAACTAGAACTAGATATAGGCTAATTTACTCTAATAATCTACTGAACTATGTATACTTTACTCTAATAATCTAATAATCTACTAAACTAAGTATAATGTAATATAATATATAATACAGGCTATGATATATAATGATAACTATGCTACTACAAACTCGCTACTACAACTCGCTACTCACTACTTCGTACAACCAACACTTCAACACCAATGCAAACGCCTACTGCAAAACCCACGAGAGGCGCGAGGTTTCGAACCACTTTTATCCGGAAGCGATACTCAGAATGAAGCAATGACGTATTCAACACAATCCGAGGCCTCGTTTGTTATCGTCACGTGATTTTCACGGAAACGACACAAGCCTCGAATCGGGGCTTCATCTGGAACGCCCCTTTTTGCTCGACACAAGCTCCGGAGCCTCGCTTCAGATGTCACATCATTAATTGTAGTGCGGCTTGCTCGTGGGTTGTTTCACAGGGGATTCTATGGGTTTTTCTGTTCGTTTAACTAAAGGGTGGACGGAGGAGCTTTGTGGGATGCCTTCGAAGTTGATTCGTTTCATGGACTGTGTGTGATGCGCAGCAGTTCTGGTGCCGTTTGAATCGCACAACAGGTATGTTTCAACTGAATCAATAATCATATGATCACTGCTAGCCGGGCTGGCCTATTTCATGTCTTGTGTTATGTTCTATTTAAGGTGCGGGCCAACGTGGAAGAGGCGTTCTAGTGGGCTGCTGTTTTGGGTTAGCTCAACTTTTGTGCAGATACTCTTTATTGTCTGCTTGGTTTGGCTAACGTTACCTGTAACGTTACTGACATCGACTTATCAGCGTGACTTTCCTGTCGGTTTGAGGGAGACCGGTCCATACGGATTCGTCTGCGTACTGAATTAGCAGACGAGCGAAGTTAACTCCGTTTCCGTTCGCGTGGTGCATCGACACGCCGGGTCCCGTCTCATCGCTTCATCCAGTTCCGAACGCTGTCGCTGGATCAGCTGGAGAATATGGGCTGTGAGTAATTTGAGTTTCCAGTGGCGTTTAACCATTAGATTAGCCATCTAACTGTCCCCATCTGTTCTGCATTGTTTTGTTTTCTTTAAATATTATTTTCTTTCCTTGTGAGTTGATTGTTGTGAAACTTATATTTTCTTGTGTTGAATTATGGTTAGTATGTTATTCATGTAATGTTACCTATTTTGTACGTGAGATCAGTTTTCCTTGTTCGCTGTTTATGGGTGGGCAACCTGAGGGCGGCCTATTGAAGGTGTTTTCCTTTTTTTTCTTCTTTTTTTGTAATATTGTTGGCTGCTTTTGCCCATTCTTTGCCCAGCCCAAAGATTGGTTGTCGGGGTGACCGGACGCGGCACCTCGAGTTGACGAGCCAAGCTGGTGTGGTGAACTCTTTTAGTATTGTATTTTAGACTTGTTTGTAGTGACTGTTGTATATGATTGCGTGTGTGTTTCGTGTTACTTGGTCTTTTTTTTTTTTCTCTTCCTTCAGAATTGGGGCGATCAGTGGCAGAAAGATAAGCGTCTCTTCCCGATTGTGGTGGTGGGTTCTTTTGCCTGAATGCTGTGCTCCGAATGCTGTGCTCATATTGAGGTGTGATGTGAGTGTGCACGTATGATTGCTGTGTCATTACTGCCACGGGAAGCCAGCGCCCGATTCTGAAGCAAGGTCTGTGTGTTATTTGTGTGTATTCTTCTTTTTGATTTATTGGTGTCTTGTTAAATAAAATTGGAAGACTTTTGATGAGAAAATAAAGTTATTGTTTGTACGCAACCCAAGTCTGATACCTGACTCTGTTAAAACGAGCCTGTTAGCCTTGCTCTAGTGCGAAGGGAAATTCCCCGGAAGTAGGCCCCGGGGTGGCGTAGTCGGTAACTTTATAACCGCCCACCTCACTTGTGGCCCAGTTGTCCGGGCTAACGTGTAGGTTGAGCGAAATTTTCTAAATCTTAGTGCATCTTTACTCGGGTCGCCACACATATGATAGTTAAGCAACATCACACGATCAAGAGTGCAGAATACCATCACGATCGAAAATGTGAAACAGTTCATGAGATCAATATTTCATGTTCAATAAACAAGTAATTAAAATTAAGTCACTTAATATTAAGTGACTTTTTGTTCCATTTCAGCACCGAAAATAGTTCCAAATAAAGATCACAGCAGAACCATAGCACGACTATTCATTTAGATGGTCGCCTGCGGCCACCTACTGGTGGTTTAGTTTCGTGTTTAAAAGTTCTTTCAAACATTTCTTATTTTGTATATTCCAATAAATATTTAAAACAATCTCATTACACTTTTTTTTTTAATGCAGTTGTAATTTTTCAGTGTAAATTTAATTTGACTGGTAACAGCCCTAGTGTCTTATTCTAATTTAATTTGATCAAATTTAAGAATTTAAAGTGAAAGATGAAGCATTTAAAACGATTAGGGAAAAGGCCCTTTTATAAAGGTTAAAATACAATAATGAGGGTTATTGTCTACATACATTACACTTAGAGATTAGACTTCAGGGGCCCGTTCTCCGTACGTTGCTTAAAACATCCGAGATCAAACGAGACATCCAAGATAACCGCACGGTGTTCGCGAGAGGCAGAGACCAGCACACTAGGATGGCAGTTAACAACTCTTTATTAATGGTTAAAACTTTTGGGTGCGTTGCCATATGGCAACATTGTGCAACAATGGAACAGTTTTCTCCCAAAATGACATGAAATTCATAGATGATTACAGTCCTGTCTTATAGAAATTAAAATTGTTTTTACTATTTAAAATGTTTTCAAGAGCTTTGTGTACAAAATATGAAACTAATTTTCAAAGTATTATTTCAACATTTACAAAACATCTGGCGCAAACTGCCAGAACTGTTTAAGTGAAACTACTCAAACGATTTTTTCAAGAACTGTGAAACGATTTTCAATAATCTGTGAAACGATTATTTCAAGAACATTTACAAAACATCTGATGCAAACTCATAAGAACTGTTCAAGTGAAACTACTCAATGTGAAACGCCTTGAAGCAGTTCCTTTTCCACCCCAGGAGGTGCAGGTGCCTCCTCCTGAACTTCAACTTCAAATGAAATATAAGAAAAAATTGTTACTGCTGCCATCAAGTGTAGGATGATAGAACGTGTGTGTGTACATCTGCATGGGGACTGCACAGCGACTTGTGTATGTGGTTATTTTTTGTTCACCATACAGATTTTGGAATGACAAAACCTTCAAATTCTTGATATACTTTACACCTTTCCCAACATCAGCTCAACACTGTGCACTGTGCATTTTCTAAACAAAATTTGCATATATATATTTTACTTTTATACTTTACTTTTACTTTACTTTATAAATATATAGTGCATCCATACAAAGCTACTCTGCATTAGCATGGGCAAAATACTGTTCCATTACTGCACAATGTTGCCATATGGCAACATACCTTTTTTATTGAATAAAAAGGTAATAGTAGTATCAAAACAATGTGACGATGATTGAAAAAAGATTAGAATTTACCCCAGATGCTTGACATATTTTTTAAATTCTGAAGAAATATGAAAAATTGAGGAAAAATTGAGGAAAATCTTCACATATTCACGAGCACTTCTTCAGCAACTGGAGTCATCAAGAGTGTGTAAAGAAATGACAGTTTAAGGGTGTGTGTAGTGTGATGTGATGTCATCAAAGCATACCATTGGGTACCACCAGGTTCTACCTTGAATTTAAGATTAATATGAGCTTATGTTTATTTTCAAATTTCAAGAAATGTCCAAAGAAAGGGTATGTTGCCATATGGCAACACCGTGCAGTAGAGGGTTAAATAATCATCAACTCCTCCCACATCAGCTGTACCTTTTAATTTAATTACGCAACACTCATTCATTTAGATTAAGAGGGGCGTGTACAAATCCCACCTAAATTCCAATCATTTCCTTATTCATCACAATATGGTCAAAATAAACATTTTGTTTATCTTTCTCTCATTATCTCACACAGAACACACGCCTATTTTGTTTACGTGCTGAAAACCAGGAAGTATTTGAATTCAAGAGAAACGAAACTTCTCCAACAATTGATTCACCCTTTATTAACACCGCTGTTCTTCGTGTCAAAGCTGTAAACCAAATCATTTTTGAGTTGTTTTTCTGTCGAGGTAAGGACTTCATTAGATCCAAAGATTATGACTTTATCATGTTGTCGCCTTTTAATAAGAAATCGCGTGCAATTATGTGTGCGTGTGCACGTGTCTGTTTACAGAGTTTCCTTGTAACAGTTGAAGGGTTGGTCAAAATCCCTTGCCTCTTCAAATACATCTATAATCATAAATCCTTTTGGATGCTTATATACTTCCTTATAAAAAATCAATAATCAAATATATTCATTATCACATACTTATTTTTATATTCTTTGTGCTTGTGAAATTATATTTTCTTAAATGCATGTGATGGAAGTAACCAGTTTCTTTTACATGCATTCCAATCTTACTTTGAGATTGCACGTAGTACACGCAGGACACGAAGGCCATGTAACCCACAAGGCCGTTTGTCTCTTTCTCTGGTATCAGAAGAAAGGTTAGAGGGTCCTAAAGGCAGCGTGGACACATATGATCCTTCGCTGGACAGATGGTCAAGCTATATTGAGCGTTACTATTGAACTTTAATTGTTGTATTAAAGTGTATTCTTTCCAGTATATTTCCTTCCTTGGGAGTAAATGCCAGTTATCTGTTTTTCTCCCAAACGAGTGAATGTTTTAGCATTATGTTTTGGTATACTTAACTGATAGTAAGGAGCTCAGACTCTCTTCAGCCTTGATGGGAGCTGTTATTTGCTAGTGTCTGTTATTTGTGTGTGTGCGTATGACATTCTATGTAGGTTCTGGACGTTCGGACCAGACAACCCGGCGCCCTGCTCTAACCGGCGAGGCCACCACAGACCTAAATCTATTGAGTGGACGACAACTATCTTTACTAATGGCGATAGGCACCCCTATCTCCTCACATGTGTTAAATTGTTTAGGCTCTTAAGGTTTCTTAGCCAATGAAAATCATTCAACCTGTAAGCAATGACGTAGCTTAGACCTTGGAAATGGTATAACTGCTGTGATCTTTGTAACTGTAAGGGAGGCGGCCTACGAACTCCTGTGTGAGTCTTGAAGCTGACTTCTGCTGATGAAACTGCAAACTATTTTCAGTAAAACTTTTCTTTAATTTTTTATAATTCTGACTCCGGGTCTTCATTCTTCATATCTGGTTCTGGGTCTTTAACTGTATACCCCTTACAGTTATGGTGGAGGATGCGGGCACCTATTCTTTGGTGACATCCCTGGCTAATCAACAAACAAGGTAGTAATTTTATTATTTGGTTAGGGCTATCTGATTGGGAGAGATTTTGAAGGGGAGCGGGAGAGCTTCACTCCGATGAGGAGAGTGAAGATTAATTATACTGAAGGTTAAAGTATAAAAGGAAGTCGCTGATAGCATTGTTTAAAGTTTTAACAAGAGCAGACAGCGCAAGCGAAGCGTGCTCTGTGGGGGCCCCATTGGGCATCGTTGGTATAGCAACACCCCAGCAGAGTACGTCCCTGGATTGTAGGTCCAGTGGCACCGAAAACCTGCTCAATCTCTTCCATCTCAGATAGGGGATCCCCGAACTTAGTGAAGTGAATCAGGCAGTTAGGGATACTAACAATAATAGGGTTGTTTGCCAGGGATGCATCAGGAACGATTCCGAGAGAAAAAAAAAAAGAAAAAAAAAAGAAGTTGTGACCCAAATTGGCGTGGACCAGTATATGTAACTGTGATTTTGGAGTATACTTTGCAGTTTCATCACGCAGAAGCCAAGCTGTGTTGTTAAAAGATCGCCGCCTCCATTTCTGCAATAACTTCAGGTGAGTATGAACCATGATTAAGATATGGCAGTCCTGAAACAAATAGTGAGACAGGAAAGCAAACGCTGTTAGCAGCTGTGCTCTGAAGCCCTCACTTCAAAGAAATTTGCAGAAATTATTAAGTAAATGGTAGTCAGTATTTTGATTCTGATTGGAAATTTAAACAACTTGACTGGCTACAAACAAATAAAGAAACTGGAAAATTTAAATGTTTAGCCTTGTATTGCTTACGATGATTACAAAAAGCAAGTGAAGTAAATTCTGGGTCGGGGATAATTTCCCTCGACAAGCGACTAAAGTTAAAAGGAAACTTTGTGAAAACAACAATATTTTGAGCATTTCCATGCAGCTTATGAAAATTAATGTTCTGCCAATGATAATGATGAAGATTATGATTTGGCTATTATGATAAAATCCGCCACTGGTGGACTGTAAAAGAATACAGAGAACTGCTTATCAGTGGCTCTGTTTGCATTCCTGAATGGGACACACGCTGCTTCAAGAGTGTGCAGTAAGTGGAGCCGACAGAAGGTGTTTAAAAATGTGATAGTGACAAATTCCTGGTATTAATGTGGGTTTGAAAGTTGATCAGTGTTTAAATTAAGACATTAACATTTTTCGTCTGAAAAATAAGAGATAAAAAACAAGGTCAAAAGATTGAAGTCTTAAAGTGAATCTTGTTGAAGAAAAGATCTATAATAGTAATTTTTACAAGTGAATTGATGAACACTAGTTGATGTAAAATTAATGACTCCAACAAATGTGAGTTGCAAAATATATCAAAGTAACTAAAAGGATGATTGTGTTATAATTAAACATTTTAAAAAGGTTTTAGATGATATAGAGAGACTTATCTCACAGATGATTTACAATAACTGCAAAAGTATCACAAGCAGATAGGTCTAGCCTCGTCAAAGTTAGTGTGAATCCTAATTGGAGATGCATAAACTCCAAGAGAAAACTTAAGTCAAATATTAAACTATGGTTGAGAACTTGACATTTAAATTGAGATTCAGAAATGTGAAACGTTATTGAGAACTAAAATAATTATTTTTATTGAAGATCAAATAAGCATAAGCAGGACTGGATTAACAGTTGCTGAATGCTGATTAAACAAACAGCTTGAAAAGTTGACCATGAAAGAACTAGAAGCTGATGTTTTGCTTTCAAAAGATAAGTTTGTTATTGGCTGTAATGAAACAGTTTGCTTATCTGGATCTGATGTGTACTGTGGCTGAAACTGCCAGTGCAACAGAGACTCAATCTGAGTGGAAATTTGTAATGTCTAAATAAAGACAACTATAAAAATTATGTTTATTTGGAAACACATGTAATTTCTGGCAAATATGCCTTAAGCTGGGATAGAGTTATAGGATGGTAGATAAAAGTTTGATGTTAGAAGTTTATGAGAGTGCAGTGTGCCAGTCCTGAATGTCTCAGAGTCTCTCTCATTCAATGTCAGCTAAAAGCTGTTATCTGAGCCTGTCATTAGTGATAATAAGCTATTTGAATTAAAACACAGTGTTTCAGTTGAAGAATCATAGACACAGAGATGTTTAAAGAAACAATTGCCATAAAGGGCAATTTGTATTTGTAAATGTTTTAAATGTAAAACTGAATGACTTTAAAGAAGTCTTTAAAATAATAATACAGACCTTAAACTATAGAAGTGACATCTTTGATTAGGTTATTTTAGGACCAGTAACTTCTTTGTCTGATCTTAGTCCCCACCATGAAACGGGGGTGGGCCGACGCCTTCGGCTACAGAAACTCTACACTGAATGTACGGTTGTGATCTAAATCCACTGAGTAGCTAGGTTGCTGCTTTTAAGATGGTTAATGGATTTAAGTGATTAAATACTGTTGTTATTAACCTGTCTCCCTGTGTTACAACTATTAGGCAGTCCGAATGGCCCTGGTGACTCTTGATTGTGTCTTTCCTAAGCTCCAGAGAACAACAGATTTTGTTGAAGAAAACGGTCAAAGATTCTGTGATGGAAAAAAAGCGGTCACCAGTGGGCACGAGTGACCATCTCTATGACGGGTAAGACCTTCTTTGGCCAGACAGGGGGCAACCCAAGCCAGAGGGCTCACGTAAAGTCACTGGGCATTTCCTGAATGGAGATGTTTTATGTGAGACAGGTATGAGAGTTGAGCAGGAGCTGTGAGGCCAGCAGCGTCCTTATGCCGTTAAGGGGAGATGACGCGGTGACGAGTTACGGCATGTCTCCCCAATAAAGCAAAGCTCCTCTATACCACTCACCAGAAGAAACCGCATTAGTTGTATGGCTTGTTTTTCATTGTGACAAGCGTCTGCAAATATGCCAGGGGAAAAAAAAAAAAACACCCTGATGGAGGTTATAGATAAAGAGCTAACAGGAATGGGCTTTCGGGGTTCAGTCGGGGCCATGAAGTGATTCCCATTAGTTGTTGTGGAGACAGTAATAAAACTTTTTGATGTCGGTTGCCTTATGGGCAAGGAAAATTATAGTGTTGAGTTTGAACTAGTATGTCTAACATAGTTTTAACTTCTGAAGGTCGTTAGACATGGTGGTGACTAAAGATGAAGACAGTTTTTGTAGATTCAAGAAAAGTCTGGCTAACAAAGGTGAATGGTCAAAGGTTCATAGTGAGAGAGACTGCTTGAGTGAAGGAAAGGATGGTAACTGTGTCTGTCTTTCTGTTATCGGCCTGCTAGAGCAAGCTTAAACAAAATAATGTTAATGAACCAAAACAACCCAGCTGACCTTGTTAAAATCAAATGAATAATGAACAGGCATGCTTTGAAACTGGTTTAGGGACCATGTAAAATTAGATAGAAGCTACAGGAAAATGGAAAGGTTAAAATCTTATTTAAAATTTAAATCTTTTAGCAACAATATAAAATATATGAATATGAGCAGTTCATAGTCAGGTATGAATGTGTGTATTTGTTGGTGACTGCACGTCATGTCTTGTATGTGTTAGTTTGGGGTACTATTATTTCCTGATTTTAAGGATATTGTGTCATTAACTTCTGGAATTAGTGTTTTATCATTACAGATGGGTTAAGTAAAATGACAAACTTTAAAAAAGTTGATAATTCTAAATCAATCTGATGAAAAGACAATGCAGAACATGGGACGAGCTTTAATTGGAGTGGTTTTCCAGCTCTGTCTGCTATTGGTAATTATGAATGCTTTTGTCATTTATGATATTGATCTGAATTACTCTCTGGATTAGTATTTTATATAAATTGGAATTGTAAAGAAGATTGCCGTCCATTATGGGGTAAAACTCTTGTCTAAATTCAACTGAGGGTCTAAATTTAAATAGACAACTAGGCGGGATCATAAGGATAAACGTAGGAAAAAAAAACATACATATATATATAGACTTGACGGCAGAGAGACAAAGTGACACATTGGCTAAGTCACTATCCAAATTATCCAGAGTGAGCTCCCTCATTTTTATTGAAAGCCCGGAGGGCGAACAAAGGAGGAGTGAATATAACTTCTAAAAAGAAAAGGTTTTATTTCTCAATCCATTAAATGGATGTATGACAGTAGATGTCTAAGAAAACAGCTATATGGCTGTCTTAGGGGTTGGGATCTGAGTAACATAATATTTTGTTTTCTGTGAAACTGTAAAGATAAGTGGGACTGAGACAATACTGCTAATATTATTTTTATTTTTTTTTTGTTTGTAATATACTTACAATGTTCTAATAATCTTTAGACTAACTATTTGATAGACAAATACTGTATGGAAGTCAAATTAAGTTTAAATGGTATGAAAAGTGAGTTTCAAAATAAAAATAATAAGGCATTGTATGATTAACAGGGATTAATGTGATATAAAGATAAGGAATGAACAAAAGCTTTATTAAGCAGAATGGGGAACAATTCTATATTTTAGACTGAAATGATGATGTGAATTTGTTTTATTTTATTTCTATTTTTGAAACAAACAAAAAAGGGTATAAGATGTTATACAATTAAAATGGTACATGCTATGTGACCGTAAACTGAAAGATGATTTCAGTAAAGACTTAAAGTTCTTACATCGATTATTATGGGTCTTAATTATTAATATTTTATTTTTGTTGTTGTTTATTTTTAGTTAGATAACCATTGTGTTTTGAACCTAAAGGGTCTATAAAAGGGGTAGTGAAAATAATGGATTCACCATCCAACTTTGTTTATAATAAAAGGATTTGGAAATCATAGTTTTATAAAAATAAAAATAAAAACCTAGTGCATATATTCTGGTATTCATGATTATAGACAATGTCTTCATTTAGGATCTGAGTAGTGACTGTGGATCTAGGCCATGCTAGGAATACAGCAACAGTGCTTGCTTATGTAGCCTGGCTTCCAGAGAATAAATATGTACTTGTTTCATAATCAGTTATGTGTTTTATAAAAATTTTAACCTGACTGATAAACTGAGGAAGAATTACATTGATGTCCTGTTGTGAGTGGAAGGTGGGAGAACCTCTTAATGGGGACTGGAATTTTTAGTAACCAGCATGTCCGTGACGAGGTGAAGAGACAAGTGTGACCCGTCAGGGGAGCATGCGTCACCACTCCTCCCTTCCGTAGTGACCTCACTGGTTAGACCAGACGTGGCGGTATTGGACCCCACATTGGTCTAAAACGGGGGACTGAAGGGTTGGTCAAAATCCCTTGCCTCTTCAAATACATCTATAATCATAAATCCTTTTGGATGCTTATATACTTCCTTATAAAAAATCAATAATCAAATATATTCATTATCACATACTTATTTTTATATTCTTTGTGCTTGTGAAATTATATTTTCTTAAATGCATGTGATGGAAGTAACCAGTTTCTTTTACATGCATTCCAATCTTACTTTGAGATTGCACGTAGTACACGCAGGACACGAAGGCCATGTAACCCACAAGGCCGTTTGTCTCTTTCTCTGGTATCAGAAGAAAGGTTAGAGGGTCCTAAAGGCAGCGTGGACACATATGATCCTTCGCTGGACAGATGGTCAAGCTATATTGAGCGTTACTATTGAACTTTAATTGTTGTATTAAAGTGTATTCTTTCCAGTATATTTCCTTCCTTGGGAGTAAATGCCAGTTATCTGTTTTTCTCCCAAACGAGTGAATGTTTTAGCATTATGTTTTGGTATACTTAACTGATAGTAAGGAGCTCAGACTCTCTTCAGCCTTGATGGGAGCTGTTATTTGCTAGTGTCTGTTATTTGTGTGTGTGCGTATGACATTCTATGTAGGTTCTGGACGTTCGGACCAGACAACCCGGCGCCCTGCTCTAACCGGCGAGGCCACCACAGACCTAAATCTATTGAGTGGACGACAACTATCTTTACTAATGGCGATAGGCACCCCTATCTCCTCACATGTGTTAAATTGTTTAGGCTCTTAAGGTTTCTTAGCCAATGAAAATCATTCAACCTGTAAGCAATGACGTAGCTTAGACCTTGGAAATGGTATAACTGCTGTGATCTTTGTAACTGTAAGGGAGGCGGCCTACGAACTCCTGTGTGAGTCTTGAAGCTGACTTCTGCTGATGAAACTGCAAACTATTTTCAGTAAAACTTTTCTTTAATTTTTTATAATTCTGACTCCGGGTCTTCATTCTTCATATCTGGTTCTGGGTCTTTAACTGTATACCCCTTACACAGTCCTGGTGAAACAACATTTTGCTTTGTAGGCTACTTCTTGCTAAACGATTATCTTTTGATTTTGTTATCTATTGAAAACGTATAGGCTACTATTGAATTGAAATACTCGATTACATAGGCCTACCTCAAAACTATACTTTTTAACTCTTTACAACAATTTCAAAATCCTTTACAAATACAAAATATTTCTGTGGTGATCATGACTAAAAAGACTATTCTAGATAAATGTACAGCCTGCAGTTGATCTGAAGAGAACAGTTTTCTTTCTTTATCTTTAAGATTGTGTAACTTCTGTAATAAAGTCTGTATCATTAAATGGTAACTTTTCTTTATGTTGTTATTTTGTAGATGTTTGTTGTAACTAAGCTTAAATGTAATTCAATATACTTTAGTAAAACCATGGGTAAACTGGTTATACAACCAATTTGTGGTACATGAACCATGGTTAAACTAGAACTAGACTAAAACGAAAACAATTCAGATGACTAAAATATGACTAAAACTAAATGGTATTTTAGTCAGACTATGACTAAAACTAAATCAAAATTTGCTGTCAAAATTAACACTGCATTGTGATTAGGCTTCTCTCAGATGATGTTTTGGTTAGATACTTGGACTGTGTAAAATTTTGACATTATCAATTCTTTCACTCAAATATTTGACAAATAATGTTGCTTTTCTTGGCAAAACAGCCCTTATTACAGGACAGAGACTTAATCTGTTCATCTTAAACACTGCAAAGAAATGTCTGAATCTGCAGCGAGTCAGTGTGTGGATCAGTTCAGCTGTCCAGTCTGCTTGGATCCTCTGAAGGAGCCGGTGACGATTCCCTGTGGACACAGTTACTGTATGAGCTGTATTACTGACTGCTGGGGCCAGAAGGAGCAGGGGCCGCCGTACCGCTGTCCCCAATGCAGAGAGAGCTTCAGTCAGAGACCTCTACTGAAGAAGAACACTCTGATAGCTGAGATGATGGAGACGCTGCAGAAGACGTCTCTACAAACGGCTGCTGTGGAGTGTGATGTTTGCACTACAGAGAAGAACAGAGCTGTAAAGTCCTGTCTGCAGTGCTTGGCCTCCTTCTGTCAAACTCACCTGCAGCTTCACTATCAATCTCCTGCGTTTATGAAGCACAAACTAGTCCAAGCTTCCAGAGACATTCAGGAGAACATCTGTCTCAGTCATGGGAAACTACTGGAGATTTACTGCCAGGATGATCGTCAGTGTATTTGCTGTTTGTGTACTGATAATCATAAAGGACACAATGTGGTGTCTGTGGATTCAGAATGGACTAGTAAAAAGGTAATATCAACAATAATATCCTTTACTGGACTGGTGTCTATTTTTGCCTGTTTGTTATAATTTTTTTATGTGAACATCTTCAGAAAGAGTTAAAGGAGATAAAGCTGTCGTGTCAGAAGCTGATCCAGGAGCGAGAGAGAGGTCAGCGGGAACTCAGTGAAGCTGTGAAGCTTCTTAAAGTACGTTTCTTCATGTGTTCTTTAGTTTTAAAGTTTGTTTGACACGCAAAAGTTGATATTTTGAATTTAATAAATGTAGATGGGACCAATAGCTGTTTAGCTCCAAATATTGATTAAAAAAGTGCTATGAAAGTGACAATTAATTTTTTTAAGTTTGACAGCCACTGTCTACATCGTTTGGAACAGATACAGCCTAATTTGACTGCTAGGACATTTAGAGAATTTGACAAAAAAATAAAACACAATTCCATTATTTTTGCTATTGCACCAATTTGAGTCACAACAGGGATGATCAGATCTTTGTGTCTTCGTCAGAGTTCAGCGCTAGAGAGCATGGAGGACATTGAGAAGGTCTTCACTGAGCTCATCTGCTCTCTGGAGAAGAAACGCTCTGAGATTAAAGAGCAGATCAGAGCTCAGGAGAAGACTGAGATAGATCGAGCAAAAGAACTTCACAAACATCTGGACCAAGAGCTGACAGAACTCAGAAAAAGACAAGCAGAGATTGACAAACTTCTGATTAATGATGATCAGATCCAGTTTCTGAAGGTAATAAAAGTCCTTTAATCAGTATACCATAATGTTCCTATTCTTACTGTTTCACATTTTTTAACTGTCTCTTTTACACTGTAAGGGTACAGTGTAAAAGAGTACCCTTACCCTTACCCCCCCCCCCCCCCCCACTTCACCAAGTTCTAAGCTACGTCCTTGCTTCAGGTTGAATGATTCTCATTGGCTAAGAAATAGACAAACATAGTAATTTTCCACACATATACAGATAGACTGAAGCATATCTCCATCGATTATACACCTGAAGTTAGGCACGTCGTGACCTTCCAGGTCGCAGATTTGGGTTGCTGGGCGCTAACATGTCCAGAGGGCGCATTAAAGAAAGATCCTAACTTTAGAATCATATCTTTTCTGTTTGGTAACCATGGCAATTTCAGTTAGGACATAATTTAGGACAAAAGCTATTACAAAATTACATTTCTTAAGTGCCTAATCTTACTACGGATAGGAAAAGGGTATTACAGAAGCATCCTAACTCCACAAATAAAACCTAAAAACTCTCTTAGAGAAGGTCTTCTCTAAGAGAGAAGACCTTCTTTAGGACAACCCCACTGGTGTCCTAACTTAAAAATTATTTAAAAGCCAACAGTAAAAATCACTTTAATAACTGTCTGAGAATGGCGTCACATTTATTGATGATACAAGATGAAGAACAGCGATGTTTGATTGTGGAAAGACTTTGTGAACACCCAAATGATGTGCTGCACTTTGACAACAAAACTCTGACAAATAATTAGACTCGAATTATGATTATGAAATAAAAGGATTAGGCTTTGCCTTTTCTACCAAGCTTATTAAAACTTGTCACCACTGTGGCAAGCAGGACGAGGCCGAGGGCCGTGAGAGAACGGTGCGACGCTTCGCAACGCACTGGTCTCGTATCTCTCACGGAGGAGCGGAAGCATAAAAGGAGGAGCGACGAGAGAGGATCAGGCCTGGACTATTTATGTTGTGTTATGTTTTGTTTAGTTTGTGTGTGCGGCAGTCGCCTTGTGAGGGACTGCCGCCTTTACTTTACTTTCGTTTTGTTTTTATTTATTTTATGATTATTAAAGTTGTTAATCTGTTTGCCGGTTCCCACAAACATATCCTTCTTCCCACAACAACATACTTTGTTACAACCACTTATTTTGTTTCTTCATTTTAATCTCTAGAGTTTTTCCGTTTTACTTCACAGCTGCTCTTAGGTTGCTTGGTAACAGACCTGAGAGTTGATTACCGAACTCGATGGAGGGGTTTAGGATTTCCTAAAATGAGATTTTGTAAGATAGGATAAGAATCCTAAAGATTTGCTTCTGTAATACGAATTTGTGAATAATCTTAAATTAACTTGTCAGTTCTTAACATAAGACTTAAATAGAAAGTTTATGTAATACGCCCCCAGAACAACAAGTCAGTCAATCTCCAATAATGCAGTTGTTCCTTAACCCATAACCAAGAGGACTTACTCACACACACCGACACATAGCTTCTTCAAGGCCGGATTTGGCCAGGCTCTAACTATAAACCGGAGAGTCTTCTCAGAACATCAAGATAGCATGTTCTTTCTCTCAAGGAGAGGACACTTTTGTCTAAATGTTAAGTAAGGCTTTAACAAAGAAATGGTCACACAACTATAGGTTTCAATGACCCCTGTGACCATAGCTGTCAGAGTACACTAGAAAAGCAGATGTAATAGCGAGACATGAAGACATTCCTCAAACACAAAACGAGTCCATATTTCATTTCTGGAAGCCGGGCTAAATTAGCCAGCGCTGCTACTGTATTCCTAGCATTTGAGCCAGACCCTCAGTCACCTCTCAGATATTTCATACAGACATTAGAGAATACATGTAAATAACATTTCAGTAATCTGTTAGGGGGGTAACAGTTTCAGACCCAGGACCAGAGAAGATGAAAAAAAGACCAGGAGTCGTGAAGTTCAATCAAAGAGTAAAATTTACTGAAGAATAGTTTGCAGTTTAATTGGTAGAGCCAGCGTCAAAGTCTCACGAGGAGGTCGCAAGCTAACTCTACCTTACATAAAAATCGTACACCAGTTATACTGTTTTCAAGGGCATACATTACATAAACATTCACTTCTGATTGGCTCAGAGGACATAACGTCTAAACAATGATACATAGATAGACGGGTACGTCGACATCGATCAAGATAGCTGTCTTCCAAGTCCCGAAAGCTCCAGTAATGACCTCGGAGGGGCCATCGAAAAGCGTCATGAGACCAGCCACCCTGTGTCTTGAGACCTGCAACATACTGATAAAACCTTCCATCCTCAGAGAGAAGAAATAACAATTACTTTATTTCTTGAGAGATATATGTATTAAAGAAGTACCATTTTGGAAACAAATCATAGAACCACAGAAATGTACCCCTGTCCGTTAATGGGGTCAGAAGAGAAACCTAATCATATGATGAGGGATCTCTTTAGGCGCAACACACTGCTCTGGCTCAGGGCCACAGAAGATTAGTCACAGACATCATGAGACCTTCATGAAAGATATGCATTCAACCAACCTTCACGAAAGAGATGCATTCAACAAAGTGTGAATAAAAAACCCATGTGTGAATCACTTTATGGCATATAGGAATGATTATATAATTTGATTAGTACTTATTATAGGAATAATGTAATCATAAAAAAGATATACATATAGTTGAATTGAAGAGGCAAGGGATTCTGACCCCAACCCTTCAAATCACACTGGTAACTTCTGTAACAAAGTAAAATCTCATAAGCCTAGAGAAGTCATTCAACTCATTTGATATTTAGAAGGAAAAATATTGATTAATACCTTGATTATAATCACTCATTAGATATACATTGAAGCAGCAGTTTATTCCAGAATCCACCCCTTCAACATAACAAGCAGTGCTGTATTTGTCTCATTTCAGAGCTGTCAGTCTGTGTGTGTTTTACCCTCATTTGAAGACGTTCCCATCACTCAACACACTCATCTGTATTTTAAAGACATTTCAGTCTCAACATTCAGTGAGGTTTTGGAGGACGTCTATCAACAGCAGACAGCCAAAATATCACAAGAAGGTCTGAATATTTTGAAATATTATGTTTTGCCATTCATAGTCTGTTGGATTAAACCAACGAATTAACCGTGCGCTTGTTTTGTTTTGTCTCTTCAGTGTCAAATGTCCATGTTGCAAAGATGCCAAATGATTTTTTGCAGTGTAAGTTGAACTGTAGTTTCTTCAAGGCAAACACTCTTTAATTGATAAGTATCAGTGGAAATGATCTGTTACAATGTGATTTTTTTTTTCCAATATTTGTTTTTTGTTCATTCCTCCTCAGATTTCTCTGAACTTAACTTGGATCCAAACACTGCACATGGAAAGCTCAAACTGTCTGAAGACAGCAGGAAAATATCATTTACATATAAAGACCAACAGTATCCTGATCACCCAGAGCGATTTGATACATATTGCTATGTCCTGTGTCGAGAGGGTTTGTATGATCGCTGTTACTGGGAGGTCGAGTGCAGTGGGGAATATTGGAATGTAGCAGTTTGTTACAAAGGAATTGGTCGTAAAGGAAAGAGTGTTGACTGTGGACTTGGTTCCAACAAAATATCCTGGAGATTGTCCCGCTATCAAAAGAATGTCTATTTCACACATGATAATAAGCAAGTCTCAATCCCCGGTGTCTGCTCCTCTAGAATAGGAGTGTATCTGGATCACAGAGCAGGAACTCTGTCCTTCTACAGCGTCTCTGACACAATGACTCTCCTTCACAGAGTCCAGACCACTTTCACTGAACCCTTATACCCTGCGTTTTATTCTGGATCTGTTTCATCTGTCAGAATCGTAGAAAAGCAGAGTTTAAAATATAATCTGTCAAAAAATAATACATTAAAAACTACATGACTGTATTTGAGTTAAATTTACACATCAAACATTGATTTGAATTAAATAAATATATAATACACTGCCCGGTCAAAAATATTTTTTTAATTTGCCTATTTAATTTAAATGTTTTAATCTGTTTGGATTTAAATTTGCAAATACGTAAGAGTCTATGATTGGATCATTATTGCAGTGATAATTATGTTTCTAGCATGTTATATAACGGAGTGCTTGACTCTTGCATTGTCAATACAAGATGTTTCAACAAGATTTCCATCAAGAGGTGCACACATGTTTGGTCAAGATCTTGTTTTAACAATGCAAGAGTCAAACACTCTGTAAAGTCTCCTCCAGCACAACCCAAAGACTTTTAATCATCCTGGAATATGGTCTTGATGTGTTTTCCTACATGGTTGTTTAGGAAATGAAAAGCTACACACTCCATAAATAAGGTTTAGAAGAACTGTTGCCAAACATATAACATGCTATAGAAACATAATAATCACTGCGATAATGAATGATACAATCTTAGACTCTTAAGCATTTGCCTATTTACTTCCAAATAGTGACTTTTTTGGCGTGGCAGTGTATAATATGAATATTACACACATTACAATACTTTCAGAGTGGATGTCAGTAAATACTGTTGGAAAATGCTGTTCATAGGCACAGTTTTAACAAAGACCTGTCAGTGCATCGTAGACATATTGTTTCAAATTTATCTTTATATTTCTGCTTTTCTTCAGTTTGGTGTGTAATTAATGTTGTAATTTTGATCAAATAAAGATAAAATAAAATGAAATGGTGTGTTTTGTGTTAATAACATTCTAGTCTTTTAATGAAAATGTGGCTGTTTTATGATATATTTTGTTTCCAGAATTCATGATCTTTTTAAGATTTTCTGAGATCGTTATTTTTCTCCACAGCAGAATGAAAACCTGCTGTTCTTATAATCAAGAAGCATCACTTATTAAAACAAGAAATTAATTCTGAAAGATTTGATGCCAATGACATTATACAACAAACATGAAATCATCAATAATTTAATCATTTTACACACAGATTGCTGGAAAGGTGTAAGAAGCAGTTAACTTAAACTAATACACACATTTTCTGTATGTTATTAGTGACTATTCAACTGATTATTGGTGTCAAGAGATACGGTATGATTTTAAGCAAAGTACAAAGAGTAGAGCATTAAAATTGCAAAGTCACGGCTTCACATAAACAATATGTTATCTCTCTCTCTCTCTCTCTCTCTCTCTCTCTCTCTCTCTCTCTCTCTCTCTCTGGCTCTCTCTCTCTCTCTCTCTCTCTCTCTCTCTCTCTCTCTCTCTCTGGCTCTCTCTCTCTCTCTCTCTCTCTCTCTCTCTCTCTCTCATGCACACACCTGTAAACAGAAAACCAGGAAGTTTGTGGATTCGTGAGAAACGAAACCTATTTCCCTGCTACCTGAGCCTCTACTTAAGGATCCACACTCGTCCAGTTTGGTTAAAGCTAAAAGAGGGAATATTTGACTTGTTGTTCTGTCAAATCAGGTAAGAACGTCAACAACTCCTTAACTAATTGCTTTATGTCTTCTTACATTGAAAAAAAGAGCATTCAATTATTCCTGTATGAATTTGATCAAATTCATTGTTAATCTGGATGTCATATGTTTATTCTTTGGTTACGGATGAATAATTTAGGATTCTTTTATATTAATTCACAAAACTGTAAGCATTTTGTAGATTTTTATACATGCTCTTTCATTGATGATTTACATGTGGATTTATGTACTCTTTCTTTAATGATTTACTTCTGGCAGAGCAGTTTCTATTTGAGGTACAGATTATCTGCAAAGAAATGTCAGAATCTGCAGCGAGTCAGTGTGTGGATCAGTTCAGCTGTCCAGTCTGCTTGGATCCTCTGAAGGAGCCGGTGACGATTCCCTGTGGACACAGTTACTGTATGAGCTGTATTACTGACTGGTGGGGCCAGAAGGAGCAGGGGCCGCCGTACCGCTGTCCCCAATGCAGAGAGAGCTTCAGTCAGAGACCTCTACTGAAGAAGAACACTCTGATAGCTGAGATGATGGAGACGCTGCAGAAGACGTCTCTACAAACGGCTGCTGTGGAGTGTGATGTTTGCACTACAGAGAAGAACAGAGCTGTAAAGTCCTGTCTGCAGTGCTTGGCCTCCTTCTGTCAAACTCATCTGCAGTCTCACTATCAATCTCCTGCGTTTATGAAGCACAAACTAGTCAAAACTTCCAGACACATTCAGGAGAACATCTGTCTCAGTCATGGGAAACTACTGGAGATTTACTGCCAGGATGATCGTCAATGCATTTGTTGTTTGTGTGTTACTGACAATCATAAAAGCCACAATGTGGTGTCTGTGGATTCAGAATGGACTAGTAAAAAGGTAATCAATGCTTGTGTCATTTCAGGTTGTCTTTTTTCATGAGTTTAGAATTTTAGTCAAAGTAATTTATTTACTTTATTTACTTAGATACTATAAACTACTTATTTTATGTGAACATCTTCAGAAAGAGTTAAAGGAGATGAAGGTGTCGTGTCTGAAGCTGATCCAGGAGCGAGAGAGAGGTCAGCGGGAACTCAGTGAAGCTGTGAAGTCTTTTAAAGTGAGTATCAGAAGATGACAGTGATGTTTACAGGGCTTGTAAAAGTGATTATTACATTATTACAGATCCTACTGAGAATCTTACACGTCATTTGCAGTGGAAAAACAAGACCAAAAACATACTTATATGAAGTTTTGTATGGAGATTTGTGCATGCAAAAGTTGCTGTTTTTTTCTGGGAATGTAACTTTAGGGTCTTTGTAGTTTGTAATATAAATTATGTTTGCAAATCATTGGAAAACGTATCCGCTATAAACAAGAGACATTTTAGTTTTACCAGTTAATTTGACTGATAGAATGCATAATCACTGTCTGGATTTGGAAAAGATTTATGATAATGGAGTAATTTAATTAGGGGCCAAGCACCGAAGGTGCGGAGTGTGAAATTTGGCACACTGATAAAGGACAGTCTGAAAAGTCAATAGAGCAAATTCGGCGTCTCAAAATCAATCCCTCTAGCGCCACCACCTGTCCAAAGTTTCACTCATATTAAGTCTAATAACTTTTGAACCATAATGGGTAGAAACAAAATTATTTTTTCCTCTGATTCCTGAGCTCGTGCTGATTCGATTGCATTCCATGACGTTATTTTATGTCATACAAATATGTCCGCCATTGTGAATTGTCTAACAAACCTACTTTTGCGAACTCGTCCTAGACGGTTTGTCCGATTTGCACCAAAATTGAACCAGATCATCTCCAGGCAGTGCTGACAAAAAGTTATGGAATTCAAGTTGATTTGTCAAACCGTTCTCGAATACCGCACAAATTAATTTTACGTAGTGCTTGCGAAAACAGACGTAAGGCTGTATCTCCGCAACACTTTATCGTATTCAGACCAAACTTGGTCCATGTCATCACAAGCATGACTTGAGGCTACATGCTGCGTTTCGGCGCAGCGCCACCTACTGGTCCGGAGATACAGAAAATGGCTAGTTTTGCTTATAACTTCTGAACGGTTTGTCCAAAAATCATAAAAGGGGTCTCGTTAGATTCAGGGCGTCATGCCGAGTCGACTGATATCCAATTTTCCCAGATCGGCCATTTTGGCTGTTGGCCATTTTGAATTATGTGCTAAAATACTGTATTTTCTGAACGCATGAACGAATTGTTACGAAACTCGGTATGGGTCATCAGTACGATGCCCTGAAGGAGTCTGAGAAGTTTCGAAACAGCGCCACCTAGTGGTAAAATTTATTTTTCAAATGCTTATAACTCTGGTTGTGGTTGACTTATTTTCACGAGAGTCATCTCGTTAGGTTCCTGAATCCTTGCCGAGTCCACAGATACCAAACATGCTAGGTTTTGCCTTACGGTTTGTGTAGCGTTGTGATTTAGCGCTTAAAAAACATTTGCCAATATCTTCGAAACCGTTAGTCCGATCGAGACGAAACCACCGTCAGAAGTTTGGAACCATAGCTGGTTAACTAATTACCAATGCCCAAATGCCAAAATATTGATAGTAAGGGGTAGTAAAATTAAATCAAAGTCACGTGTCAGTCATATTTGACATGTTTTTTTTTCATATAAATGTCTATAACTACGAAGCGAATTGATATATTTTCACCAAATTAGGCACACACATGTATGGGCTCATTCTGAGGACACATGAAAAAAATTGTGGGATTTAGCCTCTTGGTGGCGCTATAATAGAACAAAACATGGAATTCCCATTGACTTCAATACAGTTTTGTGATGTAAAATGCTATACTTATCAAATGTATAGCTGTAACATTATGAAACTCAGAATTTGCCACCAGCAAAATCCCCTGAAGGTACTCAAAAGATTTCGAGACATCGCCACCTGTTGGTCAAAAGTTATAATAAAATGTACAAAAATGCTAATAACTTTTGAATAAATCTGCCTATTAAAATGTCATTGGTCTTAATAGATTCCTTGGGTCACTCCGAGAACATAGATACCAAGTTTGCCGTATTTGGCTGAACTTCCTGTCCGCCATCTTGATTTTTATTCAATACCTACTTTTTCAAACTTCTCCTAGACCATTTGTCCGATTTTCACCAAAATCGAATCATATCATCTCCAGACCATGCCGACTAAAAGTTATGGATGTCGTGACGATAGACGACACCGTTTTCGCATACCACAGCAGCAAAGTTGAGGCATACTTCCAAAATTACTATTCAGGCTTTATCTATGCAATGCCTTGACAGTTTGACACCAAACTTTGTATGTGTCATTGTCACCTCACTCTGAGCACATCACATCGATTTCGTAACTGCGCCACCTATTGGTCGAAAGTGATAATCCATTAAATCATCTTAAAAGTTACTGTATATATGATTTTTTAGCCATTTTCCCAAAATTCTCTTAAAATGTCTTTAATTGCTCCTTGCTGCAGTTGGTCTGCCACTCCCACCCATGATGGCATCTGTTGCCGCTTCTTGCGCTTGGCCCCGGTAATGGCTGCTTGCAGCTATATTTATTCCTCCGTTTCTTCTTCTTCCAACTGGGCGTCTATGGCAGCCCATAGAACCGTTTGCGGGAAAGTTGTTTTGGTTTGACATTCTGATAGAGGACAGTCCCGACATTAAATACACCCATTTTGGTGTCTCTAACTCATTGCCTCTAGCGCCACCACCTGTCCAAAGTTTCACTCAAATTATGCTAATAACTTTTGAACTGTTAGGCCAGGGGTCGGGAACCTTTTTTGACCAAAGAGACATTTTTTCATTTTTGGTTAATGCATTTTTCCAAAAGAGCCACAGTAAAATAATTATATAATATTATTATTAAAGACGTGCTTTTTTCAATAAAATTTCAACAGCATTAGGCTAAAAACAAACAAATATTTAGCGAAGTTTCAATATTAGTGAAGGGCTTTCACTGTGAGGTTGAGTTGTCAACTGATGAGCATAAATCCTCTCTGTCTGCATGAGAGAGAGAGAGAGAGAGAGAGAAAACACAGTACTTACATTTACTGTGTTTACGTGAATACTCGACATGCCATTTTTATGTATTTCTGTATTTATTTGGCCGTTTAGGTGCGCAACCGAAGACAAAGGCTATGCTTTTCCGTGTTGCGCTCGGCGCGCGCACACAGCATCCTGCCAGTAATTCCGTTCTCTTTCGCGACTTATCGCGCTTTTAATATTTCTTTTCAATATAAAGCACATCCTGCTCTTTTTTTCATTCCTTCAATTTTTGTTATTAATAAATTAAAACAGAATCTTTAACTGAAATCTGCGTGGATTATCAAAAATACGACCCATTTATCATGTGTCATAAAGGGTTTCAGCGGCAAAAGTGAAAGTATTAAAGCTACCTTAAACAAGCTGCAGCTGCTTGAATCCCAGTGCAGGAGCTGTAGGTTATCACAGAGACAAGTTGATTGCTCTGATGACTCGTAACACTCGCGAGCGCGACCAGCACTGAATACGCTCTTTTGCCGGTACAACATGAATATACTTATTATCATAAACGTTTAACTAACTTCGGTAGACTGTGCTACAAGGGAATTTTAACTGGCAGATTTTTCTGCAGAGAGCCTATCTGTATTGATGTGTCTTATTTTTTTGTTTCGCTCGTTTGTTGGTAAAGGGTGAGAGACCTCGCGAGCCACATGATTTTTGCCAAAGAGCCAGGTATGGCTCGCGAGCCATAGGTTCCCGACCGCTGTGTTAGGCCTATCAACAAAATTATTTTTTCCTCTGATTCCTGAGCTCATGACAATTCGATTGCACCCTATGCCATCATTTTCCGTCATAAAAATATGGCCGCCATTTTGAATTGTCCAAAAAACCTACTTTTGCAAACTCGTCCTAGACGGTTTGTCTGATTTTCACCAAAATTGCACCAAATCATCTCCAGGCAGTGCCGACAAAAAGTTATGGAATTCAAGTTGATTAGCTTAAGCGTTCTCGAATACCGAGCAAATTAATAGTACGTAATGCTTGCGAAAACAGACGTAAGGCTGTATCTCCGCAACGCTTAATCGTATTCAGACCAATCTTGGTACATGTTTTCACAAGCATGACTTGAGGCTACATGCTGCGTTTTGACGCAGCGCCATCTACTGGTCCGGAGATATGAAAAATGGCTATTTTTGCTCATAACTTCTGAACGGTTTGTACAAAAATCATAAAGGTGGTCTCGTTAGATTCAGGGCGTCATGCCGAGTCGACTGATATCCAATTTTCCCAGATCGGCCATTTTGGCTGTCGGCCATTTTGAATTATGTGCTAAAATGCTGTATTTTTTGAACGCATGAACGAATTGTTACGAAACTCGGTATGGGTCATCAGTATGATGCTCAGAAGGGGCCTGAGAAGTTTCTAAACAGCGCCACCTAGTGGTAAAATTGAATTTTCAAATGCTTATAACTCTGGCTGTGGTTGACTTATTTTCACGGGAGTCATATCATTAGACTCCTGAATCCTTGCCGAGTCCAACGATACCAGACTTGCCAGGTTTCAGCATATGGTTTGTGCAGCGTTGTAATTTAGCGCCTAAAAAACATTTGCGGATATCTTCGAAACTGCTAGTCCGATCGAGACGAAACCACCATCAGAAAATTGGAAACAAAGGTCGTTGGCAAATGTCAAAATATTGATAGTAAGGGGTAGTAAAATTCAATCAAAGTCACGTGTCAGTAATTTTTTATGTGTTTTTTTCACATAAATATCTATAACTCACCAGATATTTTCACCAAAATTGACACAGATGTATGGGCTCACTCTGAGGACACATAAAAAAATGGTGGGACTGAGCCTCTTGGTGGAGCTATAATAGAACAAAACGTGAAATTGCCATTGAATTCAATACAGTTTTGTGATTAAAATGCTATACTTAACAAATGCATTGGTGTAACGAAACTCAGTGTGTACCATAAGCAGCATTACCTGAAGGTACTCAAAAGATTTTGAGACAGCGCCACCTTTTGGTCAAGTTATAATTAATTTCCGAAAATGCTAATAACTTTTGAATAAATTTGCCTATTGTAATGACACTAATCTTAATAGATTCCTTGGGTTATGCCGAAAACATATATACCAGGTTTGCCATAATCAGCCAAACTTCCTGTCCGCCATCTTTATTTTTTTTAAAACCTTATTTTTCGAACTTCTCCTAGACCGTTTGTCCGATTTTCACCAAAATCGAATCGTGTCATCTCCAGACCGTGCCGACAAAAATGTATGGATTTCGTGACGATAGACGAAACCGTTTTCGTATACCACAGCATCAAAGTTGAGGCATGTTGCCAAAATGACTATTTAGGCTTTATCTCTGCAATGCCTTCACATTTTGACACAAAACTTTGTATGTATCATTGTCACCTAACTCTGATCACAATGCATCGATTTCATAACTGATAAACCATTAAATCATTTTATAAGTTACTGTATATATAATTTTTAAGCCATTTTCCCTCAATTCATCTTTACCAGTAAATGTCTTTAATTGCTCCTTGCTGCTGTGGGTCTGAAAATCCCAGCCATGTTATCATGTCTTGTCGTCTGCTTTTGCGCTTGGCCCCGTAATGGCTGCTTGCAGCTATATTTGAAATTGGTCTTATAAATACAGTATTTAGGCTGTTGTTCCTGTCCAACAGAGTTCAGCGCTAGAGAGCATGGAGAACATTGAGAAGGTCTTCACTGAGCTCATCTGCTCTCTGGAGAAGAAACGCTCTGAGATTAAAGAGCAGATCAGAGCTCAGGAGAAGACTGAGATAGATCAAGCCGAGGAACTTCTCAAACATCTGGATCAAGAGCTGACAGAACTCAGAAAAAGACAAGCAGAGATTGACAAACTTCTGATTACTGATGATCAGGTCAATTTTCTAAAGGTAATACATTTTGTTTTTATGTTTATCATATCTGTGTGTGAACCTTTCACAACATATCACCATAAATAGTTTCTCTTGATGAATAGAAAAGTGTCATGCGTTTACAAATTAAGTCTGAATTATTATTCTAATTTCAGAGCTGTCAGTCTGTGTGTGTTTTACCCACATTTGAAGACGTTCCCAGCTTCACTCAACACACTCATCTGTCTTTTAAAGACATTTCAATCTCAGCGTTTAAGGAGGTTTTGGAGGACGGCTGTCAACAGCAAACAGCAAGAATATCCAGAGAAGGTCTGAATGATTTTCCTTAGAATAGAAAATGCGTCATTTATACTATGTACAATTTCATCTAAATATTGATTTTATTGTTGATTTTCCCCTCATGTTTTCAGTGTCAAATATTCATGTTAAACAGACTCCAGAACCAAAGACTCCAAACACATTTTGGCAATGTAAGTTGAGCTATTGCTCATAAACATGAATAGGATGTACATGTTAATTGATAAATATGCTGTCAACTGAATATAAAGAAAATAATAATAATAACGTTTATAATTCTGTTTGTGTGCATCCATTCTCCTCAGATTTCTGTGAACTTAACCTGGATCCAAACACAGCACACAAAAAACTCATCTTGTCAGAAGAGAACAGAAAAGCGACACATTCAGTTAAAGACCAGCAATATCCTGATCACTCAGAGCGATTTGATGGATATTGGAATGTCTTGTGTCGAGAGGGTTTGTATGATCGCTGTTATTGGGAGGTCGAGTGCAGTGGGAACGAGTGGGCTGTAGCAGTTTGTTACAAAGGAATTGAATGTAAAGGAAACAATGATGACTGTAGACTTGGCTTCAACAAAAAATCTTGGAGATTGTCACTCGATCAGCAGAATGTCGATTTCATTCATGATAAAGCCCAAGTCTCAATCCCTCCTTTATCCTCATCTAGAATAGGAGTGTATCTGGATCACAGAGCAGGAACTCTGTCCTTCTACAGCGTCTCTGACACAATGACTCTCCTTCACAGAGTCCAGACCACTTTCACTGAACCCTTATACCCTGCGTTTGGGATTAGTACAGGTTCTTCTGTCAGGATCATTGAGCAGAAGAGAGTTCAGACAGACAAAAAAATTCAAAAATTTCAAAAGAAAAAAAAATCCAAAAAATTCAATAGCTAAACTTCTGAAACATGTATACCGGTATATTTAAATTTAATTTGAAGTTTGGATGAACAAACTTAAACACAATCAATGCATAAACAACATTTAAATCATATTTTAAAACACTCTCAATTCAATATCAGATTACAGTGATTTAGATTTGGTGTATTCTGTAATCTTGGAATCTGAAAGCTTTTATCTTCAGGTTTCTTTACTGCAGCTCATAATAATCCATGTCTAAATTCATGATTCAGTTCATTATCGAGCTACAAAGTGTAAGGGTTTGGAAAATAATCGGCTGTGAAACCTAGTAAACTATTTACAGCGTGGTGTTGATAAAATAATTGTTTCACATCACACATATTATCTTGTATTACATGTATTAAATGCAGATGATAGTTTGTTTGTTTAGTTGCTACCTGATAGTAGGACCTTCTTTCTTTACAGTTTCTATACAATTAGGATAACTGAGTTGACTTCAGGATGAGGCCTGATGTGGGGTTGAAGCACGTAGCACTGAAACCCTGTTGTAATTGTTAAAATGTCCAAGGATCAGCATTCTCCCTTAAAAGTGGTCGGGCAGACCAAACAATCGTAGAGACTTGAAACTTTAAAGAATGGTACAGTAGTACTCATCCCGTCTACGACGTCACCAAGGCTCGCCCTAATAGGCTATGGTGGTGCTATAGCGATCAAAAGTATGTAACGCCTAACTTGTTTAAGGCTCAAGTTTCTCATATACTTGGAACTCTTGTATCAAGACAAACAAAACGCACATCTTGGATTCGATTGTCTCCCAAATTTTCGGTTTTTTTTTTTTTTTTTGCCTGGTCACAAACCAGTTCAGAAAGATTCTCTAGAGTCTGAGTGTCAATAATTATAGAAAAAAGTTTAAATTTAGATTTACGTTCACGACGGGACGCCAAACCTTTCGAAGTGGGAGTGGGCACTTTTACTAAAACGGCTTTCCCTCATGAACGGTATGAGATAATTTCACCAAACTCGGTACAGCGATGTGCTATGGGCTCGGTCTGTGGTTGCGTGAAAAAGAGCGGCGACTGGCCAGTCGGTGGGGCTATAAAAAAATAGAAAAAATATAGCTATGCAACAGTCAGTCCAATTGACATGAAAACTTTCATGCGGTGGCTTTCTCCAAGGTGCTGTGATTGTCTACAAGGGCAAATAGTATCTTGGGTACACAGCAAATGTAGGGTATCTTGACACACAGCAAATGAAGTTCGAGCTGCTGTCAGACAAGGTTAACGAAACTCGCTTGGCCTGTTTGACTCACGGCCCAGAGGCCTATGAGAAATTCTAAAGAAATCGGCCACCGGGGGGTGCCTTCGCATTTTTCACATGCTTAAATTACTTTATATCACACAATTTTCCACACATGCCCACGGCATTCGGCAGAGCTCCTAATTTTGAGCAACTTTCCCTCTAGTACCACTCCTGTCAATCTAATTATTCATTAAATATTGGAGATTATTTCAAAACTTTTGTGGACTAGTCCTCGTTTCTGGCTCAACCTTGATAATGTATTAAAAAACTTTATAACATATATTTCCTTAGTAAATTGCATGTATTGGCTGTAAAAGGTATTTTCAATCTATGATCTAGGTGGTTATTGGCTTGCTAAATAAAACATATATTAAATACCTTTTTATGCATGTGCTTAAAGCTCTTAAAATACTTGAAACCTGTTAGATTTAAACCTATATTTATGTTTGATTTTTGATTTTGGTGTTGACAAAAAGCTGAGAAACGGCAAAAAGCTTTTTAATTCTAATTTGTAAAATGATCTTAATTTTTATCAGAACATAGCAATGTTTCTTTAAAAAATGTGTTTTTCTTTGGTTTAATGTATAATTAATAATGTATTGTGCAGTTATGATAAAATAAAGAGAAAATCAAATTATGCATTTTTCTTTACATTATAGAGATTTGATGGAAATGTGTCTGTTGAATATTTTGTCTCCAGAATTCATGATCTAGATGAGATTGTGTGTGATTGTTGTTTTTCTCCACAGTAGCAGAATGAAAACCTGCTGTTCTTATAATCAAGAAGCATCACTTGTTTAAGCTTTGATGCCAATGACATTGTACAACAAGCATGAACTCATTAATGATTAGATTTTTTCACGAGTTCACGCTTACATGTAATTAAGTGGTAGCCTGGTTAAAACCAGACCATTCTCAGTTGTAACTGAGTTATGGTCTGGCAAAGCGTCATAGACAAATCAATTCCAGAGGGGCGTCACCAACGGACGTCGCGGATAGACCTAAAACCAATCAGAGCGATGAAGGAGATGACGTATGCAGAGCGGCCGAGAAACATCTCCGATTGTTGTTCTTTGCTCGGTTTTTAACAAAAAGGAAACGTTCAAATCGCTTAAAACATACTACTTAGCTGACCATAGCTGATTCGAACGAGTGATGTTCGACGGCGGCATCCATCTTTGTAATGTAGGCTACAAAATCTGCTTCAAAATCCCAGCGCTGTCGTCATCGTGTAAAGCCCGCCCCAACGTTTCTGATTGGTGCCTCGATTTCGACGGATTGGAAATGGGCTTGAATGCGCTCTTTGCCAGACTAACTTTCAGAGCAAATCTAAATTTGCCGGAAGTTGTCTGGGTTTTCCCAGGCTAATTAAGTGGAGTAAAGGTTATGCGTATTTGGCGTGCTGTTCGAGGGAAGGGCTCCCCCGAGTACACTCAAAATAACACTGAAAAAAACATGATTTCACAACCAAAACTTCAACACATGTTTCGGTAGTGACAATTTTAGATACTTTTTAGCCTAGTTCAAAGATGATAGTCAGCACATGGTTACCTAGCACAGTTCTACACACATAAAAACTCAAATAAATGGAATTACATCCCCACAAATTTGCTTAATTGCGGAAAAAAACGTGTTTGGTAGTGACTCTCCTTAAAGTTACACACAAAGTTTTCAGACTTTTGAACACATTTCCCTCAACATGATGGTACCTATAATGAAAGAGAGGCTATGAGAGAGAGGGACACAGGAATATTTCCTGATCAAAAATATACAATCAGTGTGGTTAAAATCAGTCTCAGCCAATGGACTAAAACACACACTGTTTCGGTAGTGACATGAAAATTTCACTTTTTAAAAGAAATCAAATAGATACTTTTAAAACCAACAATGAAACAAGTTAAGGGTTAGGGTTCGCGACAGCCACCTCCTAATTGAAAGTACTAAATGATGATTTTATCGGTATATTAAGCTTAATTATATTTACAATATTATTGTATAATTATCAATATTATTGATTCAATAGATAATAGAAGGATCTTAGTAAACATCTCAAATTTGAATACTTAAATGCTTTTTAAATGTGTTTTTTGGTTGTGGGACAGCATTTTGCACCAATTCTGTAGAATGGCCCATTATACCCATTATTTTGGTAATTGATTGATTAACTGAGTGTGTTCCTCTTGAGTTAATTTAGGTTAATTATCTGAACGTGCTCCTTAATAACTTTTCTAATAAAACATCATTTTATGCACAGATTACTGGAAGTGTGTTAGAATCAGTTCAAACAAAGAAACACATTTTCTGTATTTTATTACAAACCATTAAACGACTGATTATAGGTGTAAAGAGATACGGTATGATTTTAAGCAAAGTACAAAGAGTAGAGCATTAAAACTACAAAGTCACAGCGTCACATAATCAATCTGTTTATTCTCTCTCTCTCTCTCTCTCTCTCTCTCTCTCTCTCTCTCTCTCTCTATCTCTCTCACACACACACACACACACACACACACACAAACACTGAAAACCAGGAAGTTTGTGGATTCGAGAGAAACGAAACCTATTTCCCTGCTACAAGAGCCTCTGCTTATAAGGATCCACACTCTTCTAGTTTGGTTAAAGCTGTAAAGGAGGGAATAATTACTCTCTCAAAGCAGGTAAGAACGTCAGAAATCCTTAACTATTTGTTTTATGTCTTCTTGTTGCATTGAAAAAGGGCATTCAATTACTGTATGAGTTTGATAATATTTCCATGTTAATCTGGATGATTCATGTTTATTCTTCTGGTTACGGATCAAAGTTTAGGATTCTTTTGTATTATTTCACAAAACTGTTAGCATTTTGTAGATTTGTATACATGCTCTTTCATCAATGATTTTGTGGATTTATGTACTTTCTTTAATGATTTACTTTTGGAAGAGCAGTTTCTATTTGAGGACAGACTGTCGGAAAAATGTCTGAATCTGCAGCGAGTCAGTGTGTGGATCAGTTCAGCTGTCCAGTCTGCTTGGATCCTCTGAAGGAGCCGGTGACGATTCCCTGTGGACACAGTTACTGTATGAGCTGTATTACTGACTGCTGGGGCCAGAAGGAGCAGGGGCCGCCGTACCGCTGTCCCCAATGCAGAGAGAGCTTCAGTCAGAGACCTCTACTGAAGAAGAACACTCTGATAGCTGAGATGATGGAGACGCTGCAGAAGACGTCTCTACAAACGGCTGCTGTGGAGTGTGATGTTTGCACTACAGAGAAGAACAGAGCTGTAAAGTCCTGTCTGCAGTGCTTGGCCTCCTTCTGTCAAACTCACCTGCAGCTTCACTATCAATCTCCTGCGTTTATGAAGCACAAACTAGTCCAAGCTTCCAGAGACATTCAGGAGAACATCTGTCTCAGTCATGGGAAACTACTGGAGATTTACTGCCAGGATGATCGTCAGTGTATTTGTTACTTGTGTGTGGTTGACGGTCATAAAAACCACAACATGATGTCTGTGGATTCTGAATGGACAAGTAAAAAGGTAATGAATCCTTACAATTTTAGGTAGATTCGATTTTTTTTATTGATAATATTAATCAAAATTATTATTATTTTTTTTTTAAATACTAACTTAAATTGCTGGGGATAATAGTATCTTTCTTACCTCCTCATTACCTCACTATAACTGAATGTTTTAATTTGATATTTAATCATTACAAGATGAGATTGTTAAGGTGTATATTTATAGTTTTATTTTTTAATATTGATTTTTGTATGTTAACATCTTCAGAAAGAGTTAAAGGGGATAAAGGTGTCGTGTCTGAAGCTGATCCAGGAGCGAGAGAGAGGTCAGCGGGAACTCAGTGAAGCTGTGAAGTCTTTTAAAGTGAGTATCAGAAGATGATGCCAGTGATGTTTACAGTGCTTGTAAAAGCATTTAATATGAAGAAAATAAATAAAAAGAAAGATATATATATATATATATATATATATATATATATATATATGTGTGTGTATAGAAAGAGAGAGATATATTGTGTGCATGCAACATTTTCTCAGGAAGTGTCACTTTCGGGGTTTTGTAATTATTGCCTATAAATATACGTTTGCAAATAATGGAAAAATTGGTCTTATAAATGCAGTATTTAGGCTGTTGTTCCTGTCCAACAGAGTTCAGCGCCAGGGAGCATGGAGGACATTTAGAGAATTTGACAAAAAATAAAACAAAATTCCATTATTTCTATTGCACCAATTTGAGTCACAACAGGGATGATCAGATCTTTGTGTCTCCGTCAGAGTTCAGCGCTAGAGAGCATGGAGGACATTGAGAAGGTCTTCACTGAGCTCATCTGCTCTCTGGAGAAGAAACGCTCTGAGATTAAAGAGCAGATCAGAGCTCAGGAGAAGACTGAGATAGATCGAGCAGAGGAACTTCACAAACATCTGGATCAAGAGCTGACAGAACTCAGAAAAAGACAAGCAGAGATTGACAAACTTCTGATTACTGATGATCAGATCCAGTGTCTGAAGGTAATGAAAGTCCTTGATACCACCATGTTTCTATACTTACTCACTGTTTCACATTTTTAAATGGTCTCTTTTACATAACTGTTACAGTAATGGACTTTTATTTTGTTATTCTGTTCTGTTTTTTTATTTCCTGTTCTTTGCTTAGTTTCAGTTTCCTTGCTTTCTGATTATGTCCCTGTTTCTGATTATCATCAGCTTTATCTTATTTAGTTCCTGATTATCCCCTACATATGCTCTCTGATCAGTTTAGTTATTTGTCGGTTATCATTTATGTTTGTGGTTGTGTTCCTGTGTACTCAAGTATTTGTTATTAAAGATTGTTCTACTATTCCTCTATCATCATGCGCTTCATTGGATCCACTCAGAAAGTGACAATAACGAGCAGTGCTGTATTTGTCTCATTTCAGAGCTGTCAGTCTTTGTGTTTTTTACCTTCATTTGAAGACGTTCCCATCACTCAACACACCCATAGGTATTTTAAAGACATTTCAATCTCAGCATTCAAAGAGGTTTTGGAGGACGTCTATCAACAGCAGACAGCCAAAATATCACAAGAAGGTCTGAATATTTTGATATTATTGCCATTCATACTCGGTAGGATTAAACCAACAAATTAATCACAAGTTATGTTTTTTATTTTCTCTTCAGTGTCAAATGTCCATGTTGCCAAGACCCAAAATGATTTTTTGCAGTGTAAGTTCAACTGTGGTTTCTTCAAGGCACACACTTATTAATTAATAAGTAACAGTGGATATGATATCTTACAATGTGACCATTTTGGAACCAAAGTTTACTTTGTTCAATTTACCGGTATTAATTTTTTTGTCCATTCCTCCTCCTCAGATTTCTGTGAACTTCACTTGGATCCAAACACTGCACACAAAAACCTCAAACTGTCTGAGGACAACAGGAAAATATCACATACATATAAAGACCAGCAGTATCCTGATCACCCAGAGCGATTTGATTGGTATATTTATATCTTGTCTAGAGAGGGTTTGTGCGGTCGCTCTTACTGGGAGGTCGAGTGCAATGGGAGCATTTGGGCTGTAGCAGTTTGTTACAAAGGAATTGGACGTAAAGGAAACAGTGATTACTGCAAACTTGGCTCCAACAAAATATCATGGAGATTATCCTGCTATCAACAGAATGTCCATTTCATTCATGATAAAGCAAAAGTCCCAATCCCCGGTGTCTGCTCCTCTAGAATAGGAGTGTATCTGGATCACAGAGCAGGAACTCTGTCCTTCTACAGCGTCTCTGACACAATGACTCTCCTTCACAGAGTCCAGACCACTTTCACTGAACCCTTATACCCTGCCTTTTATTCTGGTAAAGGTTCGTCTGTCAGGATAATAGAAGAGCAGAATTTAAAAATATAATTTTCACAAAATAATACATTAAAATCTACACAATATACATTTGATTTTTTTTTTACGTAACACTTAAAGCCTTTATGTATAATATTTGCAGATTCTTAAATTGGTTGTTTGTTGTCTTTTAATGCATTATACTTTCTAAAGGTGTGTTCAATGAATATAGAAGTATATTATAATGTATCATAACTGTTACATTTACTCATAAGATCATACAAGGCATTATAAGGTCCATTACAAGGCATAATAACTGCATTAAAAATACTTTTTATAATGCATTTACACATCAAACATTCCTTTAAAATCAATAGTAGCTCTGCATACTTAAAACATATATATGTAAAACAGTTTACTTAAATCAAAGTGTATTTTAGTTTGGTAGATTAATGTACTTTCATCATCTTGGCATCTAAAAAGTCCTCATCTTCAGCAATGTTATTTACTGCAGCTTATAATAATGAATGCAGTTAGTAAACATCAATTAGTTTGGAAATTATTTTTTGCAATTCATTTTTCTGCTGGACATTATATGTTAAGCTTACGGACATTTCCTTTAATCCTACAAAACAATGCAACATATAACTTAAAATATGATAAAACACCTGTGAAAAATCACTACTAAAAATTCCTTCAGTACATTGGGCCGTATTTCTTTACAATTTGGATGACTGGATTGACTTCAGGATGTGAAATGCTTGATTTTGCCCTGAGATAACGGGAATGAATATTGCGTCTTTCTAGATGCTGTTGGGGAAAACTCCCTTTTTCGCAGATTATTGAAGCCTTTTATTTAATAACGCAGTGCTACAGCACAGCTATAACAGTGCGTGTCCCGCCGGGGGAGAGCGCAGAACCTTCCCGAAGTGGGCGGGGCATCTGCCTGTAAAAGTAGCCCATTTCACCAAAGGAATCAGGTTTTATTCGACTGAAGCGACGAATCACAAGTCGAGGAGGACAATAGCACGACCCATATGTAATACTCATTCCCGTTATCCCAGGGAACCGAGATTACATAAGTAACTGAGTCATTCCCTTTCGAAACATTCACTCGTATTGCGTCTTGCTAGACGCTGATGGGGAACCAATCCAATCACGCCGTGCTATGCAAAGCGGAACGACGTGTTCCATTGCCCTAGCCTGAGAGGGCTGAGAGGAGCAGAATTATGCCCGACCAAAAAAAGTTGCTTTAAAACTTTAGGCACGTAGCCGTGCCTTGGCTTGAGAATGACCTTGGAGTCGTTGGGCCCAAACTCAAGGCAGGGAGCACTGAGAGAGAGTGCTTGCAGGTCGCCTACTCGCTTGACTGATGCTAAGGCTAGCAGTAGTACGGTCTTAAGCTAAATTGGCCGTAGTTCGGCCAACTGTAGAGACTCGAAGGGGGGCCCTTTGAGGGCCCTGAGGACTGTTGACAGGTCCCAAGGGGAAATAGTAAGCCCTTTTAACCCTCTGGGGTCCGCTATCGCGCCTGCGTGATTGTCTCGATTTTTTTCACATAGCAGCAAAATAGACTTACAATTTTTGGTCATAAAGACTTAAGAAATATGAAAAAATAAACTGTTAAATGTCTACTTTTTATTGTGTCCACTTACAATCTTTGTAAAATTTGTAAAATAAAGAAAATAAACAGGGTGTGCTTTCTGCCTCTCCGTCTCCGTGAACTTTTTTTCTGGAGCACGTCTCTAAACTTAAAGGTGCTATATGTAACTTTTCTTCTAAAACGAATCCTTTTTTTATTGCCTGTGTGTGAAGGGGTTGTAATCACACATTACAATGATCCACTTGTCGGGTTTTGCTATTACCTCTGAAGGCCAGTATTCCTATTTCTATGTGAAGTCTCCGGGTCGGATTTACTGCGAAATCCATCGGATGTGACGTGCATGCGTGCTCCCGAGCCTCTCTCCTTTTTATATACAGTCTATGCGACGGCACTGCAGCTGACGACATGGAGTCTGATAACACCAAAAAACGACCTGCCTTCAGCACAACAGACTCCAACACAAACTCCTCATAAATATAAAAAACAAAACAAAAATGTATCTGCTGAAGCTCGTCAGGCCAAACGTGAATCGGATCTAACTTAGGACGAAAACACGGATCAACATCGGCAGAGCGTTTGAATTATGGAGAGACCTCCGCTAATTTTATTGTGATAAATTACAAGTTTTCAGATATGCTGAAATAATGGTCAACTGTAATGAATTAGCAAGGTAAACTACAACATATATTAGACATGAAATGAATACAAAAGACTGTTCCAGGATAACAAAAAGTAGGTGCTTTAGGATGTAACTTTTATTTTATGTACTAGATCTACTGTCTAACGTCACTCATCCCACTACTATCATATTGTTTATAATATACATTTCCAGACACGTTCAGTACAGTAATGTTACTTCCTAGGATCTTACTGTTACACTGAAATTGTTCAGTCTAGTTCACTAACCGTTTTCGTTATCATATTATACATTCACCTATGTTGACATTGCTGATTGTGAAAGATACACGAATAGTTAGTGAAATGCCTTATGCAAGATAACACCATGTAACATTATCATGGTACGAGCATGGAGCATTATTCAACGTCAAGCTGATTAAAGTAGCCTATTATTGTAACGTTGCACTTGGAGTTTACATGAGTTTCCAGCATGATGTGTGATGCTTTCTCCGGTGTGTTGAAAGTCTCAGTGTGGCCGTGTACCATGAGCGCTCGCTCTTGTGTTCGAGCAAGAGCACGAGCGCTCTTGTAAAAATTAGTTGCAATCTGAAACATCACCGATAGAGGCCGCTAAAAATACATATAGCACCTTTAAACAAATCTCAGCGAATCACCCAGGCATGAGCAATATATCTTTATAATCATTTAAGTGTGTACTTTTCAATGACCTAATTCAAAACTAAAATAAATATTCTCTGTTTATGTAATCTATATAAAAAGATAGATGTCAGTCGTTCTCATGATCGTTCTCGCTGCTCATTATTCTGCTAATGTAACACAAATGATCTGAGGCAACATGCAAACGAGTCAACGCCCACATCAACTCGGTAAAACACAGCAAGTTTAATCAGATTAATGTACTATGTCGTCTTGCGGCAGTGAGGAATAATCCTGGGAAATTTACCTCAGAACAAGTGATGGTTTATTTTCATTTTGAGGAGCAACGGATCTAGCAGAGAATTGTGTAAGGTTTTTATTCTTGTGCTTTGTTCTAATCGCGATATACAATAGTGTCTGTAAACGTAAAAAGACTGTTTAAATTTGAATCACGTTTCTGTGTGTGAATGAATTAACGCACACTGTTGTTTACTACAGCTTGCAAAAAGACTGTTTAAATATAAATCGGGTATCTGTGTCCTGTATGAATGAATGAACAGCACAGATGCGCACTGATGTTTACAATGTTACAGACAAAATATGAAAGACAACATTTCGTTGACTAGTTTTGGATAGATTAGTTCTTATTCTAAAATAGTAGTGCTGTAGCGGCGCGTCGATGACGTAGCTTCGACGTCAAAATTACGTCGACGTCATATATTTTTTGAGTCCACACTTCTTTCTTTATTTATTTTTTGCACCGTTCCCGGCGGTATAGCTCGCCACACACACGTGGGAGACCGAAACATTGCAAAATAGGACGAAGACAAATAGAAGTGAACGTGCTTTCCATTAAATGAACCACACACAGTAAACAAACCCTTAAAAAAACTTTGCAATTTAGACGCGCAAACTGGGTGCCGGCCGGTGCGGTGAGTACGTAGCCTACATGCTCGGGCAGATTCGGCTTGAAGTCGTTCAACCTCGAACGCGGCGCCGCGCGCGCTGTTGCAAAAAAAAAACCGTGCACACAGCCAAGCGAGATGGGGTCTTGCCGGTTTTGCACACCCAACGCGTCATTTTTGCCGCGCGCACCTTCGCGCTCGTGCGGACGCGTCGAGTATAAACAAGGCTTTACTCTATGGAAAGCCTTTAGAGCCAAAAACACGCGAATTTTAACGCGTATTTCACGCGTATTTCACGCGTAAAATACGCGTATTTTACACGTGAAATACGCGTTGATTATGTCACTCGTATTTCACGCGTATTTTACACGTGAAATACGCGTGAAAAATACGCGTGCCATAATCAACGCGTATTTCACGTGTAAAATACGCGTATTTCACGTGTATTTTACACGTAAAATACGCGTGAAATACGCGTTAAAAATCAGTATGAACGGGTCCGTGTCATTGGCTGCTGAAGACTTGGGTCTAACCATTTGTGTGAGCTTAGAGGGGTGTACCTTTCATAAACTAGGCTACCACCAGTTTAAATTCTATAGATAAGCTTATTCAGGTTTTTTGTATAACCTATATGAATAATATATTTAAATAGCAGTTTTATGACAACTTAGATAAAAATAAAATTAACTTGTTTTTCTCCACTCATGCCTTTTTGTAAATAAACACATTAGTGGACATTCTAGCTTTAACATCAAAGCATTAACGTGTGTGGGGAAATCAGTTACAGTGGAGGTAACCAATGGAGGTTTATGATCACTGCAGGTTTAAGATACAGACCACTGTAATCAATATCTGTCTTTGGAAAACAACGTGAGCTTTTGTTGTGCTTACATTTACAGCTATATCAAGCAGGGGGCGCTTTTTCAAACCTTTTTGTTCTGAAATTGGGCACTCAGACAAACTGTAATTAGGTATACAGGTGATATTATCAATTTAAAGGAATTTAATGACTTAAAGTATTTAAATATGTTATTTAAGGCTTTCAGGATTAGAATGGGAGCTTGTGCTCAGGTCAGGACAGGTATAAGAACTTGATTTGGCTTTCCTGACAGCAGAAGTATTTTACAGGTCACCTTGGTAATTGGTATTAAAGCAATTTATCTGTAAAAATTATTAGACACTTTGGTAAAACACCATATAACGTTTAAGTAAACATATAAACATAAAAATCAGTGACGTAACTTTGTTTTAAAAAGTGGGTGGAACAGGTGGGGTGGGGGTTGCTAATAAAATGCTAAATCAGATTTATGCTACAATAACATTACGACGTCCAGCAATCGATTTAAATAGTAGGCTACATGGGGTTTAATTTGTTGTTTAATGAGATGAAGTATAATGTATAATGTAGGGTCCCGTGTTGTCTCTAATATTTAATGTTTGAATATTTACTCTGCATTTTCTGTGTCTATAGAAAACCACACACTAATACACCCCCAACTAAGTACCATTCAATCCTTGTTAATAACTGAGTTGTTGTGGTGACAAATGAGTCATTTTGCACCCACCACTTTTAACTCCCGTCCATATTAATTTGACTTTTGGTTCGATTTTTTGGACCGTTTTCAGTGGTTATGAGGAGTAATGTGAGAGAGAAATTTGGCAATCATTGTCTGACCCAGCAAAAAAAACCCCACTATAATTAATTTTTTATTGATTTTTCTGTTCGCATTTATGAGGGAAAAAACAACGTGTCAGTTCTCGTTTACGGACGTGAGCGTTCTGAAAGCGGCACTAAACGACTTCTTTAAAACTTTCACAGAGACCTCAAACAGAACAGCTGCCTTTCTTTACATTTATTTTCGTTTTATATTAATTATATCTTAATTTTAATCAATGTTTCATGAACCAATTGTCTGGATTTATTTAATAAATAAGAAGTAAATATAGCAGAATCACGACATGGAGGCGCCGGCGAGTGAATTGGAGTTCGTCTCATAAATTAACCGAAACTCGGCGTATAATGCACATTCACATTCACAGCGTATTTAGACGCATTTATAATCATTACTTTTACCGGTTCTTTGTGGCAAGCTTTATGCGTGCGGTCGTGCGCTTGAGCACAAATTATGAGCTTTTGGCAATTTTTTTTTTTATAATTATTGACAAAATTAGAATATAGTAAAAGGTTTTTTTTGTGTGTGTGAAAGTTTTGGGTGGGCCTGTTGAAAAGTGGGGCCGTGCCTGAGCTACAGGACATCGTCTTTGAAAACATAACCTGCGCGAAAGAGAGAGAAAAAAATTAATACGTCATTGTACCCAGCACTTCTGAAAATGCACTTCCGAATGCGTCTCTGTCCCCAGCACATTTCAAACCAAACTGACGCCCATGATAACAAAGATAGATTGACAGGTGACACTGCAATGACTACCCTTTTAAATTGCTAATTTAACCCTTTACACTTTTTTTTTTTTTTTTTACATCAACAGGGTTCACTTGGAATGCTCCGAATGCAATGGGCAAACACGGTCCTCAAGGGTCAATGCCCTCTGCCCTGCAGAGTTCAGCTTCATTTCATTTTTTCTAAATGTAATACATTTTCAGTGAAATCAATTCTGATTTAAAATAGTAATGCATATGTTAACAAACTGACCCTACCTTTTATCATGCAGATGATTTGTATGAATTTATGATCACAAGCTTGGATGTGTTCTGTCAGTGCTTGAGGAAGGTAAAGTAAGTGGGGAACTGAAAAAAAAAAAACGAGTTGGCTTTATAGCAGTCTCATTTCAGTAAACTGCTGGTTAGGTTGGCCACATGGTGTCCGTAAGAGACTTGGTGAAAATATGTTGGAAATTTGAGAGCAACCTGTTTATTTGTCACCACAACAACTCAGTTATTAACAAGGATTGAATGGTACTTAGTTGTGGGTGTATTAGTGTGTGGTTTTCTATAGAAACAGAAAATGCAGAGTAAATATTCTAACATTAAATATTAGAGACAACACGGCACTGACAACATACATTATACATTATACTTCATCTCATTAAACAACAAATCAAACCCCATGTAGCCTACTATTTAAATCGATTGCTGGACGTCGTAATGTTATTGTAGCAAAAATCTGATTTAGCATTTTATTAGCAACCCCCACCCCACCTGTTCCACCCACTTTTTAAAACAAAGTTACGTCACTGATTTTTATGTTTATATGTTTACTTAAATGTTATATGGTGTTTTACCAAAGTGTCTAATAATTTTTACAGATAAATTGCTTTAATACCAATTACCAAGGTGACCTGTAAAATACTTCTGCTGTCAGAAAAGCCAAATCAAGTTCTTATACCTGTCCTGACCTGAGCACAAGCTCCCATTCTAATCCTGAAAGCCTTAAATAACATATTTAAATACTTTAAGTCATTAAATTCCTTTAAATTGATAATATCACCTGTATACCTAATTACAGTTTGTCTGAGTGCCCAATTTCAGAACAAAAAAGTTTGAAAAAGCGCCCCCTGCTTGCTATAGCTGTAAATGTAAGCACAACAAAAGCTCACGTTGTTTTCCAAAGACAGATATTGATTACAGTGGTCTGTATCTTAGACCTGCAGTGATCATAAACCTGCATTGGTTACCTCCACTGTAACTGATTTCCCCACACACGTTAATGTTTTGATGTTAAAGCTAGAATGTCCACTAATGTGTTTATTTACAAAAAGGCATGGGTGGAGAAAAACAAGTTAATTTTATTTTTATCTAAGTTGTCATAAAACTGCTATTTAAATATATTATTCATATAGGTTATACAAAAAACCTGAATAAGCTGATCTATAGAATGTAAACTGGTGGTAGCCTAGTCTATGAAAGGTAGCCTACACCCCTCTAAGCTCACACAAATGGTTAGACCCAAGTCTTCAGCAGCCAATGACACGGACCCGTTCATACTGATTTTATTTCACGCGTATTTTACGTGTAAAATACACGTGAAATACGCGTTGATTATTATGGAAAGCCGTTAGGGCCAAAAACACGCGAATTTTAACGCGTATTTCACGCGTATTTCACGTGTAAAATACGCGTATTTTACACGTGAAATACGCGTTGATTATGTCACTCGTATTTCACGCGTATTTTACACGTGAAATACGCGTGAAATACGAGTGACATAATCAACGCGTATTTCACGTGTAAAATACGCGTATTTCACGTGTATTTTACACGTAAAATACGCGTGAAATACGCGTTAAAAATCAGTATGAACGGGTCCGTGTCATTGGCTGCTGAAGACTTGGGTCTAACCATTTGTGTGAGCTTAGAGGGGTGTACCTTTCATAGACTAGGCTACCACCAGTTAACATTCTAGATCAGCTTATTCAGGTTTTTTTGTATAACCTATATGAATAATATATTTAAATAGCAGTTTTATGACAATTTAGATAAAAATAAAATTAACTTGTTTTTCTCCACTCATGCCTTTTTGTAAATAAACACATTAGTGGACATTCTAGCTTTAACATCAAAGCATTAACGTGTGTGGGGAAATCAGTTACAGTGGAGGTAACCAATGCAGGTTTATGATCACTGCAGGTTTCAGATACAGACCACTGTAATCAATATCTGTCTTTGGAAAACAACGTGAGCTTTTGTTGTGCTTACATTTACAGCTATAGCAAGCAGGGGGCGCTTTTTCAAACCTTTTTGTTCTGAAATTGGGCACTCAGACAAACTGTAATTAGGTATACAGGTGATATTATCAATTTAAAGGAATTTAATGACTTAAAGTATTTAAATATGTTATTTAAGGCTTTCAGGATTAGAATGAGAGCTTGTGCTCAGGTCAGGACAGGTATAAGAACTTGATTTGGCTTTCCTGACAGAAGTATTTTACTGCTACCAAAATTAAATATCCTCCTATTTCTTTTCCTATTTATTTTCTTTTTCTTCGTTTTCTTGTGTAGCCCAAAGAAAATAGATAGATTGTATAGATAGTATTTTACAGGTCACCTTGGTAATTGGTATTAAAGCAATTTATCTGTAAAAATTATTAGACACTTTGGTAAAACACCATATAACATTTAAGTAAACATATAAACATAAAAATCAGTGACGTAACTTTGTTTTAAAAAGTGGGTGGAACAGGTGGGGTGGGGGTTACTAATAAAATGCTAAATCAGATTTATGCTACAATAACATTACGACGTCCAGCAGTCGATTTAAATAGTAGGCTACATGGGGTTTAATTTGTTGTTTAATGAGATGAAGTATAATGTATAATGTATGTTGTCAGTGCCGTGTTGTCTCTAATATTTAATGTTAGAATATTTACTCTGCATTTTCTGTTTCTATAGAAAACCACACACTAATACACCCACAACTAAGTACCATTCAATCCTTGTTAATAACTGAGTTGTTGTGGTGACAAATAAACAGGTTACTCTCAAATTTCCAACATATTTTCACCAAGTCTCTTACGGACACCATGTGGCATATTTCATAACCAGCAGTTTACTGAAATGAGACTGCTATAAAGCCAACTCGGTTTTTTTTTTTTTCAGTTCCCCACTTACTTTACCTTCCTCAAGCACTGATAGAACACATCCAAGCTTGTGATCATAAATTCATACAAATCATCTGCATGATAAAAGGCACAGTGGGTCAGTTTGTTTTACATATGCATTACTATTTTAAATCAGAATTGATTTCACTGAAAATTTATTACATTTAGAAAAAATGAAATGAAGCTGAACTCTGCAGGGCAGAGGGCATTGACCCTTGAGGACCGTGTTTGCCCATTGCATTCGGAGCATTCCAAGTGAACCCTGCTGATGTAAAAAAAAAAAAAAAAGTGTAAAGGGTTAAATTAGCAATTTAAAAGGGTAGTCATTGCAGTGTCACCTGTCAATCTATCTTTGTTATCATGGGCGTCAGTTTGGTTTGAAATGTGCTGGGGACAGAGACGCATTCAGAAGTGCATTTTCAGAAGTGCTGGGTACAATGACGTATTCATTTTTTCTCTCTCTTTCGCGCAGGTTATGTTTTTAAAGACGATGTCCTGTAGCTCAGGCATGGCCCCACTTTTCAACAGGCCCACCCAAAACTTTCACACACACAAAAAAAACCTTTTACTATATTCTAATTTTGTCAATAATTATAAAAAAAAAATTGCCAAAAGCTCATAATTTGTGCTCAAGCGCACGACCGCACGCATAAAGCTTGCCACAAAGAACCGGTAAAAGTAATGATTATAAATGCGTCTAAATACGCTGTGAATGTGAATGTGCATTATACGCCGAGTTTCGGTTAATTTATGAGACGAACTCCAATTCACTCGCCGGCGCCTCCATGTCGTGATTCTGCTATATTTATTAAATAAATCCAGACAATTGGTTCATGAAACATTGATTAAAATTAAGATATAATTAATATAAAACGAAAATAAATGTAAAGAAAGGCAGCTGTTCTGTTTGAGGTCTCTGTGAAAGTTTTAAAGCAGTCGTTTAGTGCCGCTTTCAGAACGCTCACGTCCGTAAACGAGAACTGACACGTTGTTTTTTCCCTCATAAATGCGAACAGAAAAATCAATAAAAAATGTATTATAGTGGTTTTTTTTTGCTGGGTCAGACAATGATTGCCAAATTTCTCTCTCACATTGCTCCTCATAACCACTGAATATAATAGATATAATTTATTGATCCCAGGTTTAAATTGGTCATGTCACCATTGCTCACATTTAAGAAAAGAAATAAAAGCGTATGTGAAATCTTAAAAATTAAGATTACTTGTACATATACTCTACTTATGAAACTAAACAGTAGAAAATATAGATTTGAGTATTGCACAGTTTAATTTATTGCATTTGTATTATTCTACTATTAAAGCATTGTATGTTTAAAGATATAAAGGATATGGAGCTAAGATAAAAGGATATTAAGCTGCTGACAAGTCTGAGGTAAGTACAAATTGCCCTGAATATTAGTTAATAATATATGACACTGAGGGAGGACTTGAAATTATGACCTGGAATGGTTTCCTGAGGCTGTATTGCAGAAACAACTTCAGTCAGAGTAATATCTTGTCTTAAGTAACCACTGTGATTTCATTTTGGAACCAATTTAAAACACTGAACTTGTCAGATTATAACTTGGGGCTTAAAGGGATAGTTCACCCATTTACACCCTTATGTTGTTCCAAAGTTTCTTTCTGGAACTTCCATACTATGGAAAAAAATATTATGGAAGTCAATGGGGACCAGCAATGTTTGGTTACCAATAATCTTCAAATATTAGTAACCAAACATTCAAAGAGGCTCATGTATGTTTGAAACAACATGAGGGTGAGTTAATGAAGACAGAATTTTAAATTGAGTGAACAATACCTTTAAGATAGGACGTTTCTGTAATTTGGTCCCTGCAAGCAAGGTTATGTTGTTTTAACAGATATTCATTACAATTGCATTGATCAAGAACCACAGCTGTAAACTTTTCCACAATCAAATGTTAACTTTTAATATTAGAAATCTTGAGTTGGGTTGATTTGTTTTACAGATAAATTCCTACTTTTCCTGTAGCTCAAACAGTAGAATGTTAGCGCTTGCAAAATTCATGCAAGGGTTCGATTCCCAGGGAAAGCAAGAACTGATAAGAACGTAAATGTGTACATTGAAATGCAATGTAAGGCACTTAGGATAAAAGCATCTGCCAAATGCCAGGGACTGCAGATGAAATTTAACTCTGTAGCTAATTCTGGGACAGTTCTTTACTGTCCATTGTCCCTGTTATAATAATAATAATATGTAAATGTACTAATATGCAAAAGGGGGCAATCTTGGTAAAAATATTTGTTCATAAAAATGCAATCTATCTATTTTCTTTGGGCTACACAAGAAAACGAAGAAAAAGAAAATAAATAGGAAAAGAAATAGGAGGATATTTAATTTTGGTAGCAGTAAAATACTTCTGTCAGGAAAGCCAAATCAAGTTCTTATACCTGTCCTGACCTGAGCACAAGCTCTCATTCTAATCCTGAAAGCCTTAAATAACATATTTAAATACTTTAAGTCATTAAATTCCTTTAAATTGATAATATCACCTGTATACCTAATTACAGTTTGTCTGAGTGCCCAATTTCAGAACAAAAAGGTTTGAAAAAGCGCCCCCTGCTTGCTATAGCTGTAAATGTAAGCACAACAAAAGCTCACGTTGTTTTCCAAAGACAGATATTGATTACAGTGGTCTGTATCTGAAACCTGCAGTGATCATAAACCTGCATTGGTTACCTCCACTGTAACTGATTTCCCCACACACGTTAATGCTTTGATGTTAAAGCTAGAATGTCCACTAATGTGTTTATTTACAAAAAGGCATGAGTGGAGAAAAACAAGTTAATTTTATTTTTATCTAAATTGTCATAAAACTGCTATTTAAATATATTATTCATATAGGTTATACAAAAAAACCTGAATAAGCTGATCTAGAATGTTAACTGGTGGTAGCCTAGTCTATGAAAGGTACACCCCTCTAAGCTCACACAAATGGTTAGACCCAAGTCTTCAGCAGCCAATGACACGGACCCGTTCATACTGATTTTTAACGCGTATTTCACGCGTATTTTACGTGTAAAATACACGTGAAATACGCGTATTTTACACGTGAAATACGCGTTGATTATGTCACTCGTATTTCACGCGTATTTCACGTGTAAAATACGCGTGAAATACGAGTGACATAATCAACGCGTATTTCACGTGTAAAATACGCGTATTTTACACGTGAAATACGCGTGAAATACGCGTGAAATACGCGTTAAAATTCGCGTGTTTTTGGCCCTAACGGCTTTCCATAGATTATGGCACGCGTATTTTTCACGCGTATTTCACGTGTAAAATACGCGTGAAATACGAGTGACATAATCAACGCGTATTTCACGTGTAAAATACGCGTAGGCTATTTTACACGTGAAATACGCGTGAAATACGCGTGAAATACGCGTTAAAATTCGCGTGTTTTTGGCCCTAAAGGCTTTCCATATTACTCCGTGTCAGCGCGCGCTCTGATCGGTAAAGGGGCACAGCTCTCCCGAATCATCTCCAGCACTCAGCCTCCGATCGCACCACTCCGCCTCCGTTTCCCTCGTAAGCTGATATTAGTATTTAAACATTCTCTTTGATAAAAAAATTTTAAAACGGTTTTGGCGGTTATAGAGTTCTAATGACAATACATAACATAAGACATTAGCCAGCTTATAGTATCATGATTCAGTACACTAGTTCGTAGGCTATTTATTTTAGATACATTATGTTTTTTGATTAATCGAGCAGCAGAAAAATAATCGTTATATTAATCGCCCAATTAGTCGTTAGATTAGTCGACTAATTGATAAAATAATCCTCAGACTAATCATTTAATTAATAATCGTTTATCCCAGCCCTATAAAATAGACATCAAATAAGCTTTTGTTTGCCAGTTTCTGCTCATATGTTAAATATATAGTATATGTTTGTCAAAAATAAACTCATCAATTAAGATGATATTATAGTGTTTGTTTTAATGCAAGCTATATCAAACTAATAAATCCTTAACTTTGAAATATGTATGATAAAATGTATTGGCCTACTTTAAAAAAGAAAATTTTATAAGAAATTTATGGGAAAAGACCATTTTCTTTTCAAGATGTTTCCACGACTGATTATAGGTGTAAAGAGATACGGTATGATTTTAAGCAAAGTATAGTATAGCATTAAAAACTGCAAAGTCATGGCTTCACATAATCAATTTGTTTATTCTCTCTCTCTCTCTCTCTCTCTCTCTCTCTCTCTCTCTCTCTCTCTCTCTCTCTCTCTCTCTCTCTCTCTCTCTCTCTCTCTCTTGCACATTGAAAACCAGGAAGTTTGTGGATTCGAGAGAAACGAAACCTATTTCCCTGCTACACGAGCCTCTGCTTATAAGGATCCACACTCTTCTAGTTTGGTTAAAGCTGTAAAGGAGGGAATAATTACTCTCTCAAAGCAGGTAAGAACGTCAGAAATCCTTAACTATTTGTTTTATGTCTTCTTGTTGCATTGAAAAAGGGCATTCAATTACTGTATGAGTTTGATAATATTTCCATGTTAATCTGGATGATTCATGTTTATTCTTCTGGTTACGGATCAAAGTTTAGGATTCTTTTGTATTATTTCACAAAACTGTTAGCATTTTGTAGATTTGTATACATGCTCTTTCATCAATGATTTTGTGGATTTATGTACTTTCTTTAATGATTTACTTTTGGAAGAGCAGTTTCTATTTGAGGACAGACTGTCGGAAAAATGTCTGAATCTGCAGCGAGTCAGTGTGTGGATCAGTTCAGCTGTCCAGTCTGCTTGGATCCTCTGAAGGAGCCGGTGACGATTCCCTGTGGACACAGTTACTGTATGAGCTGTATTACTGACTGCTGGGGCCAGAAGGAGCAGGGGCCGCCGTACCGCTGTCCCCAATGCAGAGAGAGCTTCAGTCAGAGACCTCTACTGAAGAAGAACACTCTGATAGCTGAGATGATGGAGACGCTGCAGAAGACGTCTCTACAAACGGCTGCTGTGGAGTGTGATGTTTGCACTACAGAGAAGAACAGAGCTGTAAAGTCCTGTCTGCAGTGCTTGGCCTCCTTCTGTCAAACTCACCTGCAGCTTCACTATCAATCTCCTGCGTTTATGAAGCACAAACTAGTCCAAGCTTCCAGACACATTCAGGAGAACATCTGTCTCAGTCATGGGAAACTACTGGAGATTTACTGCCAGGATGATCGTCAGTGTATCTGTTACTTGTGTATGATTGACAATCATAACGGCCACCGTGTGGTTTCGCTGGAATCTGAATGGACAAATCAAAAGGTAAATGCTTATGTTCATGTTCATCTGTAATTTATAATTTTATGTGTTTCACATCCTCTACTCTAACAAGTATACAGATGACATTCAATTTTAATTTGCAAAAACAAAAGTGTGCATTTTTGTGGAATTAGTACCCGAATGTTGCCGCATGCAGTTCAATCTTTCTTTTACATATTAACTTTGTTTGTGAACATCCTCAGAAAGAGTTAAAGGGGATAAAGGTGTCGTGTCAGAAGCTGATCCAGGAGCGAGAGAGAGGTCAGCGGGAACTCGGTGAAGCTGTGAAGCTTTTTAAAGTGAGTATCAGTACGAGGACCAGACGACTGGTCAAATCACAAATACAACAGATATTTTAAATAGGCAACATTTTAATCTGGCCAGTTTCATTAGATTGAAAGCATAATCACTTTGGATTTGAACAAGATCTATGACAATTGTATTGGTCACATGTATTTTTTAAGCTGTTGCTGCATGATCAGATCTTTGTGTCTTCGACTGATTTCAGTCGCTAGAGAGCATGGAGGACATTGAGAAGGTCTTCACTGAGCTCATCTGCTCTCTGGAGAAGAAACGCTCTGAGATTTAAGAACAGATCAGAGCTCAGGAGAAGACTGAGATAGATCGAGCAGAGGAACTTCACAAACATCTGGATCAAGAGCTGACAGAACTCAGAAAAAGACAAGCAGAGATTGACAAACTTCTGATTACTGATGATCAGCTTCATGGTCTGAAGGTATTGATGCAAAAATTGTTTAGAATCTAAAAAAATGAAACACTATTGTGCCGTGATTGTTTATGTGTAAAAGATCTCTCGAACTATGTCAGAATTATTATTCTCATTTCAGAGCTGTCAGTCTGTGTGTGTTTTACCCACATTTGAAGACGTTCCCAGCTTCACTCAACACACTCATCTGTCTTTTAAAGACATTTCAATCTCAGCCTTTAAGGAGGTTTTGGAGGACGGCTGTCAACAGCAAACAGCCAGAATATCTCGAGAAGGTCTTAATGATTTTCTTTGGGAAATAAAATGTCATTAATACGATGTGTGATTACACCTCATATTGAGTTTACAGTTGAGTTTCTTCTCATGTTTTCAGTGTCAAATGTTCATGTTGCACAGACTCCAGAACCAAAGACTCCAAATACATTTTGGCAATGTAAGTTTAGCTGTTTCTTCACAAATACTGTACATACTAATTTATAGATATTAGTAAAAAAAATACAAAGTGACATATTATGGTTATAATAATAATAATAATACTGTTCATAACTCCATGTTTGTGTTCATTCCTCCTCAGATTTCTGTCAAATGCAACTGGATCCAAACACAGCACACAAAGAACTCATCATGTCAGAAGAGAACAGGAAAGGATCACATTCAGTTGAAGAGCAGCAGTATCCTGATCACCCAGAGCGATTTGATTGGTATATTTATATCTTGTGTCGAGAGGGTTTGTGCGGTCGCTGTTACTGGGAGGTCGAGTGCACTGGGAACGAGTGGGCTGTAGCAGTTTGTTACAAAGGAATTGGTCGTAAAGGAAAAAAGGGAGAATGTAGACTTGGTGGCAACATACAATCATGGAGATTGTCACTTGATCTCCAGAATGTCTATTTCACACATGATAATAAGCGAGTCTCAATCTCCTCTGTCTGCTCCTCTAGAATAGGAGTGTATCTGGATCACAGAGCAGGAACTCTGTCCTTCTACAGCGTCTCTGACACAATGACTCTCCTTCACAGAGTCCAGACCACTTTCACTGAACCCTTATACCCTGCCTTTTATTCTGGAGAAGGTTCTTCTGTCAGGATAATAGAAGAGCAGAATAAAAAATGTAATTAAATAATACATTAAAATCTACATGACTGTATTTGATAAAAAAAACAGAACACTTTACTTAAAGCCCTTATGTATAATGGATTATGAAGGTATTCATAATGAATGTCATAATGCATTATATCTTTTCATAAATAATTGTAACCAAAGTTAGAATGCATTATAATACTTGCAGATTCTGAAATTGGTTGTTTGCTGTTTCAATGCATTATACTTTCTAAACATAATGTGTGTTTAATAAATAGATAAGTATTATAATGTATAATAACTGTAGTTACAATTGTTCTTGAAATTATACAAAGCATTATACGGTGCATTACAATGCATAATTACTGTATTAAAAATACTTTCATAATGCATTATACATTTAAGACTGGAGAAAATGGAAAAACTGGAAGAGAGAGCTACTCTCTGAGAAAACAAAGGAAATTAACATTTGAACTCTCTTTCTATATTACCATCCCCATTCCATTCCTATAGTTTCCACCACAGAATGAAAAATAAAAAAGGTAATTGCGACTTTTTATCTCACAATTCTGACTTTTTTTTCTCACAATTGCGAGAAATAAAGTCAGAATTGCGTGATATAAAGTCGCAATTGCGTGTTATAAAGTCAGAATTGCGAGATATAAAGTCAGAATTGCGTGATATAAAGTCGCAATTGCATGTTGTAAAGTCAGAATTGTGAGATATAAACTATTCTGAGGGGAAAAAATGTTAGTCTTTTTTCCCCCTTAGAATTAGCCTGATAACTCACAATTGCGAGTTTATATCTCACAATTCTGAGAAAAGATGTCAGAATTTCGAGATATCAACTCGCAATTGTGAGAAAAAAAAAGTCAGAATTGTGAGATAAAAAGTCTCAATTCTGTCTTTTTTTTCTCTCAATTGCGACTTTATATCTCGCAATTTCGACTTTATTTCTCACAATTCTGACTTCATATCTCGCAATTGTGAGATAAAAAGTCACAATTATTTTTTATTTTTTTTATTCAGTGGCGGAAACAAGCTTCCATACATTCCAGACACGATCACACTTGAGTTGATCATCTCCCAATTTACTTCCCCCACCCCTACCTGAACCAAAAATCTATATGGTTTAATATGAACAATTATCATACAGTATTATACATTTTTGTTATCATTTGAAAATGTCTCAGGGTGACTGGTACAAAGGTCTCATTCCCACAGAAGTAAACCAAAAAGGTAATGTGTGGAGAGTTTAAAGATGTCTTGTTAAAGGAGAACTCCGGCGCAAAATGAACCTTTGGTCTAATTACACATTGTTACCAAGTCAACCGTTATCTGAGATTTGTTTTCATGATTATCGAATGTAAATAGTTTTATCTTGTAAGGGGTATACAGTTAAAGACCCAGAACCAGATATGAAGAATGAAGACCCGGAGTCAGAATTATACAAAATTAAAGAAAAGTTTTACTGAAGATAGTTTGCAGTTTCATCAGCAGAAGTCAGCTTCAAGACTCGCACAGGAGTTTGTAGGCCGCCTCGCTTACAGTTACAAAGATCTCAGCAGTTATACCATTTCCAAGGTCTAAGCTACGTCATTGCTTACAGGTTGAATGATTTTCATTGGCTAAGAAACATTAAGAGCCTAAACAATTTAACACATGTGAGGAGATAGGGGTGCCTATCGCCATTAGTAAAGATAGTTGTCGTCCACTCATTAGATCTAGGTCTGTGGTGGCCTCGCAGGTTAGAGAAGGGCGCCGAGGTGTCTGGTCCGGACACTAGCAAATAACAGCTCCCATCAAGGCTGAAGAGAGTCTGAGCTCCTTATTATCAGTTAAGTATACCAAAACATAATGCTAAAACATTCACTCGTTTGGGAGAAAAACAGATAACTGGCATTTACTCCCAAGGAAGGAAATATACGGAAAGAATACATTTTAATACAACAATTAAAGTTTGATAGTAACGCTCAATATAGCTTGACCATCTGTCCAGCGAAGGATCATCTGTGTCCACGCTGCCTTTAGGACCCTATATCAACCTTTCTACTGATCCCAGAGAAAGAGACAAACGGCCTTGTGGGTTACATGGCCTTTGTGTCCTGCGTGTACTACGTGCAATCTCAAAGTAAGATTGGAATGCACCTAAAAGAAACTGGTTACTTCCATCATATGCATTTAAGAAAATATAATTTCACAAGCACAAAGAATATAAAAATGAGTATGTGATAATGAATATATTTGATTATTGATTTTTATAAAGGAAGTATATAAGCATTCAAAAGGATTTATGATTATAGATGTATTTGAAGAGGCAAGGGATTTTGACCAACCCTTCAGTCCCCCGTTTTAGACCAATGTGGGGTCCAATACCGCCACGTCTGGTCTAACCAGTGAGGTCACTACAGAAGGGAGGAGTGGTGACGCATACTCCCCTTGACGGGTCACACTTGTCTCTTCACCTCGTCACGGACATGCTGGATACTAAAAATTCCAGTCCCCATTAAGAGGCTCTCCCACCTTCCACTCACAACAGGACATCAATGTAATTCTTCCTCAGTTTATCAGTCAGGTTAAAATTTTTATAAAACACATAACTGATTACGAAACAAGTACATATTTATTCTCTGGAAGCCAGGCTAAATAAGCAAGCATTGTTGCTGTATTCCTAGCATGGGCTAGATCCACAGTCACTATACTCAGATCCTAAATGAAGACATTGTCTATAATCATGAATACCAGAATATATGCACTAGGTTTTTATTTTTATAAAACTATGATTTCCAAATCCTTTTATTATAAACAAAGTTGGATGGTGAATCCATTATTTTCACTACCCCTTTTATAGACCCTTTAGGTTCAAAACACAATGGTTGTCTAACTAAAAATAAACAACAAAAAATAAAATATTTATCATTAAGACCCATAATAATCGATGTAAGCATTTTAAGTCTTTACTGACATCATCCTTCAGTTTACGGTCACATAGCATGTACTTATACCCTTTTTTGTTTGTTTCAAAAATAGAAATAAAATAAAACAAATTCACATCATCATTTCAGTCTAAAATATAGAATTGTTCCCCATTCTGCTTAATAAAGCTTTTGTTCATTCCTTATCTTTATATTTCTTGAATCCCTGTCAATCATACAATGCCTTATTGTTTTTATTTTGAAACTCACTTTTCATACCATTTAAACTTAATTTGACTTCCATACAGTATTTGTCTATCAAATAGTTAGTCTAAAGATTATTAGAATATTAGAAGTATATTACAAATATACATATTATAAGTATTCTCTCAGTCCCACTTATCTTTACAGTTTTACAGAAACCAAAATATTATGTTACTCAGATTCCAACCCACAGCCATATATCTGCTTTCTCTTTTTACCTTTATTAAATTGTAGTTTTCTTAGACCTCTAATGTCATACATCCATTTAATGGATTGAGAAATAAAACCTTTTCTTTTTAGAAGTTATATTCACTCCTCCTTTGTTCGCCCTCCGGGCTTTCAATAAAAATGAGGGAGCTCACTCTGGATAATTTGGATAGTGACTTAGCCAATGTGTCACTTTGTCTCTCTGCCGTCAAGTCTATATATATGTATAGTTTTTTTTTCCTACGTTTATCCTTATGATCCCACCTAGTTGTCTATTTAAATTTAGACCCTCAGTTGAATTTAGACAAGAGTTTTACCCCATAATGGACGGCAATCTTCAACTTTACAATTCCGCTTTATATAAAATACTAATCCAGAGAGTAATTCAGATCAATATCATAAATGACAAAAGCATTCATAATTACCAATAGCAGACAGAGCTGGAAAACCACTCCAATTAAAGCTCATCCCATGTTCTGTATTGTCTTTTCATCAGATTGACTCAGAATTATCAACTTTTTCAAAAGTTTGTCATTTCACTTAACCCATCTGTAATGATAAAACACTAATTCCAGAGGTTAATGACACAATACCCTCAAAATCAGGAAATAATAGTACCCCAAACTAACACATACAAGACATTTTGCACAGTCACCAACACATTCATACCTGACTATGAACTGCTCATATTCTCATATTCATATATTTTATATTGTTGCTAAAAGATTTAAATTTTAAATAAGATTTTAACCTTTCCATTTTCCTGTAGCTTCTATCTAATTTTACATGGTCCCTAAACCAGTTTCAAAGCATGCCTGCTCATTATTCATTTGATTTTAACAAGGTCAGCTGGGTTGTTATGGTTCATTAACATTATTTTGTTTAAGCTTTCTTTTGCAGGCCAATGACAGAAAGACAGACACAGTTACCATCCCTTCCTTCACTCAAGCAGTCTCTCTCACTATGAACCTTTGACCATTCACCTTTGTTAGCCAGACTTTTCTTGAATCTACAAAAACTGTCTTAATCTTTAGTCACCACCATGTCTAACGACCTTCAGGAGTTAAAAACCATGTTATAGACATACTAGTTCTAAATCAACACTATAATTTTCGTTGCCCATAAGGCAACCGACATCAAAAAGTTTTATTACTGTCTCCACAACAACTAATGGGAATCACTTCATGGCCCCGACTGAACCCCGAAAGCCCATTCCTGTTAGCTCTTTATCTATAACCTCCATCAGGGTGTTTTTTTTCCCCCTGGCATATTTGCAGACGCTTGTCACAATAAAAAACAAGCCATACAACTAATGCGGTTTCTTCTGGTGAGTGGTATAGAGGAGCTTTGCATTATGGGCAGGGCTCCAGACTAACTTTTCCACTGGTTGCACTGGTGCTACCAACTCTCTCAGTTGGTCGCACCCGCATATGATTTGGTCGCACCTTTTTTTTTCTTTTTTTTTTTGCTACATGCCATGGGATTAATCAATGCATGCTGATGAATAGTGGTTTTAATGGACCAAAGCTAGCAAAGGCTTTCTGGGCTGCAGCATAAATACCTGTAATATATTAATTATCATTGCCAAATTTCTGGATTTTCATGGATTTTGAACAGTAATTTTAATCTGCAATTTTAAGCATTTTACATTTGAATTATATACAATCTATCTATTTACATTTGAATCATAATCTATTCTTTTTTATAATAATTTCCTTTTCCTCAGTCGAGCGATTACTCTCATCTAACCGCTGAAAAGACGTAGGAAGGGGCACGCTGTTTCGTGAGACATTTTAATTTTTATATGCCTTAAGGTTGATTTATACTTCTGCGTCGGACCTACGCCGGAGCCTCTACGCTGTAGACTACGCGTTGGTTTTAATTTATACTTCTGCGTCGTTGTCCGCGTCGATGCACGCAGAGGGAACATGTGAAACCCGAGGGAGCGGTTCTAGCAGACCAATCACAGCGCTTGCGTCCGCGTAGAATTGACGCGTTGTTACATTTTTGGAGAGGTGCACGTCAGGGTACGCCGAGGGTACGCGTACGCCAAGGGTACGCGCGCTACACACAGCCTGCGACGTAGCTACGGCTAGAGGTCGACGCAGAAGTATAAATTGGGCTTTAATCGTGAATTAAGCGCGTAATTGGCGTGTTTCACCCTCATGTGCAATGCGCGTGACGTCTACGTTCGACAATAAATAAACTGCACGTGTCTTGCGGAAGAACACTGTAGCCGGAGCTACTTCTCTCCATTAATGTCTATGGCGAGTCACGCAGACACTGGGCAACTCCGCATCCGAGTCGACCCCGGGATAAAATAGTCCAAATATAAACACTTATTATAGGCGTACCGTAGTGATTCAGGATCAATCAAAAACACGGTTTGGAAAATGGATTTATGATGTAGCCTACTCGTTCATTTTTAACATAAGTTACGGACTGCAGCAGCGGATGCAACGGCGTTCTGTTGCGCAAGCGTCCACTCGCACATATGCGACCGCATAAAATTTTAACTCGCACATTCTCAAAAAATGGTCGCATATGCGACCAATTTGGTCGCAGTCTGGAACCCTGATTATGGGGCAGACTGCCGTGACTCGTCATAGCTTCATCTCCCCTTAACGGTATAAGGACGCTGCTGGCCTCACAGCTCCTGCTCAACTCTCATACCTGTCTCACATAAAACATCTCCATTCAGGAAATGCCCAGTGATTTTACGTGACCCCCCCTGCCTTAGGTTGCCCCCTGTCTGGCCAAAGAAGGTCTTACCCGTCACTGGGATGGTCACTCGTGCCCACTGGTAACCGCTCTTTCCCATCACAGAATCTTTGACCGTTTTCTTCAACAAAATCTGTTGTTCTCTGGAGCTTAGGAAAGACACAATCAAGAGTCACCAGGGCCATTCGGACTGCCTAATAGTTGTAACACAGGGAGACAGGTTAATAACAACAGTATTTAATCACTTAAATCCATTAACCATCTTAAAAGCAGCAACCTAGCTACTCAGTGGATTTAGATCACAACCGTACATTCAGTGTACAGTTTCTGTAGCCGAAGGCGTCGGCCCGCCCCCGTTTCATGGTGGGGACTAAGATCAGACAAAGAAGTTACTGGTCCTAAAATAACCTAATCAAAGATGTCACTTCTATAGTTTATGGTCTGTATTATTATTTTGAAGACTTCTTTAAAGTCATTCAGTTTTACAAATAATCTTTTCTTTTAACATCTCTGTGTCTATTATTTTCAACTGAAACACTGTGTTTTAATTCAAATAGCTTATTATCACTAATGACACAGACTCAGATAACAGCTTTTAGCTGACATTGAATGAGAGAGACTCTGAGACATTCAGGACTGGCACACTGCACTCTCATAAACTTCTAACATTAAACTTTTATCTACCATCCTATAACTCTATCCCAGCTTAAGGCATATTTGCCAAAAATTACATGTGTTTCCAAATAAACATAATTTTTATAGTTGTCTTTATTTAGACATTACAAATTTCCACTCAGATTGAGTTTCTGTTGCACTGGCAGTTTCAGCCACAGTACACATCAGATCCAGATAAGCAAACTGTTTCATTACAGCCAATAATAAACTTATCTTTTGAAAGCAAAACATCAGCTTCTAGTTCTTTCATGGTCAACTTTTCAAGCTGTTTGTTTAATCAGCATTTAGCAACTGTTAATCCAGTCCTGCTTCTGCTTATTTGATCTTACATAAAAATAATTATTCTAGTTCTCAATAACGTTTCACATTTCTCAATCTCAATTTAAATGTCAAGTTCTCAACCATAGTTTAATATTTGACTTAAGTTTTCTCTTGGAGTTTATCAATCTCCAATTAGGATTCACACTAACTTTAACGAGGCTAGAACTATCTGCTTGTGCTACTTTTGCAGTTATTGTAAATCATCTGTGAGATAAGTCTCTCTATATCATCTGAAACCTTCTTAAAATGTTTAGTTACAACACAATCATCCTTTTAGTTACTTTGATATATTTTGCAACTCACATTTGTTGGAGTCATTAATTTTACATCAACCTGTATTCATCAATTCACTTATAAAAATTGCTATTATAGATCTTTTCTTCAACAAGATTCACTTTAAGACTTCAATCTTTTGACCTTGTTTTTTTATCTCTTATTTGTCAGACGAAAAATGTTAATGTCGTCATTTAAACACTGATCAACTTTCAAACCCACATTAATACCAGAAATTTGTCACTAGCACATTTTTAAACACCTTCTCGGTGGGCATTTACAGTTACGTATTAAATGGTCCTGATGACCACCATTAAAAACACTCTCTGTCGGCTCCAACTTACTGCACACTCTTGAAGCAGCGTGTGTCCCAATCAGGAATGCAAACAGAGCCACTGATAAGCAGTTCTCTATATTCTTTTACAGTCCACCAGTGGCGGATTTAATCATAATAGCCCAATCATAATCTTCATCATTATCATTGGCAGAACATTCATTTTCATAAGCTGCATGGAAATGCTCAAAATATTGTAAGTTGTTTTCACAAAGTTTCTGTTTAACTTTAGTCGCTTGTCGAGGGAAATTATCCCAGACCCAGAATTTCTTTTTCTTGCTTTTTGTAATCATCGTAAGCAATACGAGGCTAAACATTTAAATATTTCAGTTTCTTTGTTTGTTGGTAGCCAGTCAAGTTGTTGTTTAAATTTCCAATCAGAATCAAAATACTGACTACCATTTACTTAATAATTTCTGCAAATTTCTTTGAAGTGAGGGCTTCAGAGCACAGCTGCTTACCATATCTTAATCATGGTTCATACTCACCTGACGTTATTGCAGAAATGGAGGCGGCGATCTTTTAACAACACAGCTCGGCTTCTGCATGATGAAACTGCAAAGTATACTCCAAAATCACAGTTACATATACTGGTCCACGCCAATTTGGGTCACAACTTCTTTTTTTTTTTTTCTCTCGGAATCGTTCCTGATGCATCCCTGGCAAACAACCCTATTATTGTTAGTATCCCTAACTGCCTGATTCACTTCACTAAGTTCGGGGATCCCCTATCTGAGATGGAAGAGATTGAGCAGGTTTTCGGTGCCACTGGACCTACAATCCAGGGACGTACTCTGCTGGGGTGTTGCTATACCAACAATGCCCAATGGGGCCCCACAGAGCACGCTTCGCTTGCGCTGTCTGCTCTTGTTAAATTTTAAAAAATGCTATCAGCGACTTCCTTTTATACTTTAACCTTCAGTATAATTAATCTTCACTCTCCTCATCGGAGTGAAGCTCTCCCGCTCCCCTTCAAAATCTCTCCCAATCAGATAGCCCTAACCAAATAATAAAATTACTACCTTGTTTGTTGATTAGCCAGGGATGTCACCAAAGAATAATTGCCGCATCCTCCACCATAACTGTAAGGGGTATACAGTTAAAGACCCAGAACCAGATATAAAGAATGAAGACCCGGAGTCAGAATTATAAAAAATTAAGGAAAAGTTTTACTGAAGATAGTTTGCAGTTTCATCAGCAGAAGTCAGCTTCAAGACTCGCACAGGAGTTCGTAGGCCGCCTCGCTTACAGTTACAAAGATCACAGCAGTTATACCATTTCCAAGGTCTAAGCTACGTCATTGCTTACAGGTTGAATGATTTTCATTGGCTAAGAAACATTAAGAGCCTAAACAATTTAACACATGTGAGGAGATAGGGGTGCCTATCGCCATTAGTAAAGATAGTTGTCGTCCACTCATTAGATGTAGGTCTGTGGTGGCCTCGCAGGTTAGAGAAGGGCGCCGAGGTGTCTGGTCCGAACGTCCAGAACCTACATAGAATGTCATACGCACACACACACAAATAACAGACACTAGCAAATAACAGCTCCCATCAAGGCTGAAGAGAGTCTGAGCTCCTTATTATCAGTTAAGTATACCAAAACATAATGATAAAACATTCACTCGTTTGGGAGAAAAACAGATAACTGGCATTTACTCCCAAGGAAGGAAATATACTGGAAAGAATACATTTTAATACAACAATTAAAGTTCGATAGTAACGCTCAATATAGCTTGACCATCTGTCCAGCGAAGGATCATGTGTGTCCACGCTGCCTTTAGGACCCTATATCAACCTTTCTACTGATACCAGAGAAAGAGACAAACGGCCTTGTGGGTTACATGGCCTTTGTGTCCTGCGTGTACTACGTGCAATCTCAAAGTAAGATTGGAATGCACCTAAAAGAAACTGGTTACTTCCATCATATGCATTTAAGAAAATATAATTTCACAAGCACAAAGAATATAAAAATGAGTATGTGATAATGAATATATTTGATTATTGATTTTTATAAAGGAAGTATATAAGCATTCAAAAGGATTTATGATTATAGATGTATTTGAAGAGGCAAGGGATTTTGACCAACCCTTCAATCTCTAAAACAGTTTAGCCTATAACGCTAGTATAACGCTAGTATATAGGGCATAGAGTAATGACAAATAAAAATCGATTGTTAATACCACTAACAAGGCTCAAAATAGCCCCACACTAGCACGGTAGCATAATGAGGGTCCCTACCTTCAAACAAAAGCATTGAGAACTTTGTCAGTGTCCAGACAGTTTAATAAGAAGATATTTTATACATACAGTCAACTTCGCGTATACAGGCAGAAGCCATCTTTGAAAAACAGTCTCTACCAGACGATCTACGAACGCCGATCCAAGTGTATTGAAGAGAAGAAAATGGTTCGTGTTTGTGCTTTTCCCGGCTGCGATAAGAAAATGAAACGCAACAATCCGGAAAGTTTCTTCCGGAAACAACGGACCATGTGAGATTCTACACAGTTCAGCGCACTTGGATCGGCGTTCGTAGATCGACTGGTAGAGACTGTTTTTCAAAGATGGCTTCTGCCTGTATACGCGAAGTTGACTGTATGTATAAAATATCTTCTTATTAAACTGTCTGGACACTGACACAGTTCTCAATGCTTCGGTTTGAAGGTAGGGACCCTCATTATGCTACCGTGTTAGTGTGGGGCTATTTTGAGCCTTGTTAGTGGTATTAACAAGCGCTTTTTATTTGTCATTACTCTATGCCCTATATACTAACGTTATACTAGCGTTATAGGCTAAACTGTTTTTAGAGATAAAACTATTTACATTCGATAATCATGAAAACAAATCTCAGATAACGGTTGACTAGGTAAAAATGTGTAATTAGACCAAAGGTTCATTTTGCGCCGGAGTTCTCCTTTAACTCCTGTGGGTTTGCCCCCATGTAAATCAACTTCTGTCCCCAGTAAGTCTGGGACGGTGATTAATGCAAACTCCGGCTGTGAACTCATGTTTACATTTGAAAAGAGGTTTCTGCCTTGGTCTGAGTATTTAGGGAGATGCTGAAGAGGGTTTAGGGTCTGATTTGTGATGAGATCGGCCCATAATCCTGAGAGTCTTTCAGACACTTAGCATTATGTATTTCTTGAGTCAGGTGATTTCTAGAGTCATCTTTTACTCTTTATCTCTGAGCATTTGATGTTATTGTATTGATTATGTTTGAACTGATTATGATAATTGGCATGATACATTTACCTGACATAATAAATTGTTGCGTTTGAATTTGTTCTGAATTACTTAATTATTTACTTTAGTAGATTACGTTGTATCCATTGTTGCCACAAATCTGTGTCAGATTAGTAACGGACTAGATTCCAGTTTTGAGTGGAGCATAGGGCACACCAACTGCGATATTAGAGAGTCCCGGCTAATTTTTGCCACTAATTCAAGTGTACTCGGTTGTAAAGGCTAAAAGAGAATTTCCGTTTAGCAAACTGCTGATCGACCAACCTAAATAGGTTGAGTTTTACCTCTGTTTAATGTAATGTTACTTTAGTCAATTGTAAGTGGGAAACCATGGCTTGACCAAACCAAAGCTACTATCAGAGAAGTACATTGGTCTGCTTATATCTGTAGTAGTGGCCTTGACCTCTGTCTAAAGAAAATGTTACTTTAATTCAAGTGTATACAACCGAGGGGACTATACAAAAATATCTTAGATTGTGTAAGCGTGAATGTGACCGTCTAAGGTATTAGCCAATTACCTCTGTTTAGTGACCCGAAGCTGGAGGGTTTGTGATCGTGGGCCCGCATAATATATATAACGGCCGGTGCGAGGACACTGTGAGACTTTGGCACCCGAATTAATGATTGATAAGAGTAAAGAGTTAAATAGAACAATCAAATGTATTGCTAAACTATTATATAAATGACCAATAACAAATTGGCATTCCAACCTAAAGTCGAGGTTGTGATAAAATGGAGTCAGATAAAAGCTTAATTGGAATCACTTTGCCACGCTAAAAAGACAGTAACACGCAGTGACCTTCACCTGCTTATCGGAAACTGAAGTTGGACCGATTGGGCAGGCCTTACATACATAAAGGCATTATGTTAAAATGTTACCAAAAAAAAGTTAAATGTACACATCAAACATTAATTTAAATTCAATAGTTCTGCATACGTAAATCATGTATATGTAAACAAAATAGTGTATTTTCTAGTTTGGTAGATTAAATTCATGTACTTTCTTAGTTATGTAGCGTCTGGACCAATCAGACACACACAAATTATTCATTATATTTAATGAGATTTACTGTGATGATCATCAGTGTATTTGTTGTTTGTGTACTGATAATCATAAAGGACACAATGTGGTGTCTGTGGATTCAGAATGGACTAGTAAAAAGGTAATCAATGCTTATCATTTTAGGTAGTTGTCATTTTTTCTTGAGTTAAGAATAGTCAAATCTTTTTTTAATTTTTTATTACTAATTTAAATGACTGACATAGTACCTAACCTATTTCCTCCTTTGTATGTGAACATCCTTAGAAAGAGTTCTGTCGTGTAAGGTCAGCAGGAACTCAGTGAAGCTGTGAAGCTTCTTAAAGTATGTTTCTTTATCTGTTCTCTAGTTTTAAAGTTAGTTTGACACACAAAAAAAGTAGATTTTAAAAATTCAATAAAAGTACATGATGACCGACCGATGAATTTTGAGTTGAAAAAGTGCTATAAGAATTGTGACATGCAATTCACAGTGTTCTTATTGAGACTTCTGTCAATTTTGGATCTTGACTGCCACTCATTTACTTTCTACATGCATTGTTTTGAGTCACAACAATCTCCATGATCAGATCTTTGTGTCTCCGTCAGAGTTCAGCGCTAGAGAGCATGGAGGACATTGAGAAGGTCTTCACTGAGCTCATCTGCTCTCTGGAGCAGATACCAATATGAAATGAAATGAAAATGAAAGATACCAATCTTTCATTTGAAAGTCACGTGTCTAGTATCTGTAAAACCGCATTTTTCCATCTTAAAAGTATATCTAAATTACGCCATATGCTCTCATTGACAAATGCGGAACAATTAGTTCATGCGTTCATGACCTCAAGGCTAGATTGTTGTAATGCTCTACTGGGTGGCTGCCCTGCACGCTTAATAAATAAACTACAGCTAGTTCAGAACGCAGCAGCTCGAGTTCTTACCAGAACCAGGAAATATGACCACATTAGCCCGGTTCTGTCAACACTGCATTGGCTGCCTATTAAACATCGTATAAATTTTAAAATATTGCTGATTACTTATAAAGCACTAAATGGTTTAGCTCCGCAGTACTTGAGCGAGCTCTTAATGCATTATAGGCCCTTCACGCCTATTGCGTTCTCGAAATTTCGGCCAGTTGATAATACCTAGAATATCAAAATCGACTGCAGGCGGTAGATCCTTTTCCTATTTAGCACCAAAACTCTGGAACAATCTTCCTAACATTGTCCGGGAAGCAGACACATTCTGTCAGTTCAAAGCTAGAGTAAAAACACATCTCTTTGACCTAGCATACACATAACACACTATAGACTTCCTTAATTCAAAATTAGGCTGCATAGTTTAGATCAGCCGGAACCCGGAACACGTCCCGTAAATCCTGATGTACTTGGTACATCATAAGAAGAATGGCGTCTACGCTAATATTAGTCTCTCTGTTTATCCCAAGGGACCCTCTGGTGGACCTGCGCCTGGACCCATCCCAACTCATCCTGAAGTGCCAGCCTCATCAGCCCTGTGAAGGCCTCATCGACTGATCCTCAACAACTCGTCTCCATACCGGCGTGATTTCTTCGACTTCCAACCAGATGGAAATGGATAAATACTCTAAATTTTCCTATCAAATCAGACTTGTAATGCTGCCCGAATCATACACTGTTCCTTCGTTGGCCAGAGGAGAACTTGCCCCCGACTGAGTCTGGTTTCTCCCAAGGTTTTTTTCTCCATTCTGTCCCTGATGGGTTTGGCTTGCTCTGACACAATGACTCTCCTTCACAGAGTCCAGACCACTTTCACTGAACCCTTATACCCTGCGTTTGGGGTTGGAGACGATTCTTCTGTCAGGATCATAAAGCAGAGGAGAATTTAGACAGTCACAGACAATAAATAAATATAATTGATCAAGTTTCAGATTCAGTTGCTAAACTCCTGAAATGTGTATATTTCGATTAAAATGTAATTTAAAGTTTGGAATAGACAACACCCATTCAAAACACTCAAGTTGGATTTAGTAAATATACAGTCCATTATCAGATGTTACTCAATCATATTACAGTAATTTTGTTCATCTTCAGCAAGGCTTTTACTGCAGCTCATAATAATCCATGTCTAAATCCATGATGAAGTCGGCTGTGGAACAAACTGTTTAAAGTCGACATTGAAAAAAATGTTTTACGTGTCACATGTAACATGTTATATTACATTTATTAAATGCAGCCGCTATTTTGTTCAGTTGTGTTGCTATCTGCTAATAAGACCATTCTTTATATTTTTTTTTATTATTTATTTTTTTTTTATTTGAATTACTGGTGACTTTAGGATTAGGATCAGGTCTGATTTTGATTTATGTTTAGTCTGTTTTATATATATTTTTTTTTATTATTTATTAAGTTTATTTGTATAGGGACAGTACAAAAAAACATGATCCCAGTCAAAACTGGAAAATATGTATTGCACATAGAGAGTATAGCAAGAGCTAATTTGCATCTCAGGTCCCTAGGAAGGCTTTTCTAATAAAAAAATACAAAAAAATACAAACAAAAAAACTACGACTCATAGAATAAAACTACCACAATGTGTCTCTTACAGACAATCAAACACCTACCTAAAATTATACATATCAGAAATGAGTTTACAACTCAAGCTTAAAACTTTAACATCACAATGCACTTTTATGTTACATTACACTCTTACATTACACTTTAATAAAATAAAACTGTTACTTTTACATTACATTACACATTTACATACTAAAATGATTACATTTAAATATGCATGCAGTTCTGGTTTATTTTAAACCACACTAAACCATAACTACATTATCTGATGGTAAGCGGAGAAACCACAAATTTGAAAGCCTTTCAAAGACGCATCTTTTTAAAATATCCTCTTCAAATAGCCATATTTCTTCAAAAGATTCATCTTTATATTTGTTGTTCTCTGGTTTGATGAAGAACATGGACAATTGTAACACACTCAATTCCTCCAATCAGAAACAAGCGATGACACTTAATCTGCACATGCTCAGTGTGATTCTCTCTCTGTCTGTGGAAAAGGAGCATGATCATTTCACCTCAGCAGAAGTTTTCATCAAACATTGATTTTGATTTGTGAAAGTTACTTTTTGGATGTACAGTTTTTCATTCTGCTGTCTAAAGTTTAGATGACATTGTGTTACAATTGCCTTCGAACCACATGGCCCAATGTAAGCACGTTGTTTGTCTGTGTTTACATACTTTACTGTTAGAAAATTAACATATTTCACTAAATGTAAATGTAAAACTACATTTAAAAGGGGTTTATTAAAAAAAATGTGTTTGTTCTATTCAAAATCAAAGGAGGTCTGGCTGTCTTCCTGGTCGGGCACACTTGGCCTGAACTAATGGCAGTGACAACTACATGCAGGGGTGTAGTACCAAATTTTGGGCCCTGGGTACAAACCATCTTGCTGGGCCCCCCGCGACGGACTTTTGACTTGAGCGCGGCGAATTCTCCAACGGGGGGTCGGGTGGGGTGGACGGACTTGAACTCAGCGACTTCCCCCCCCTGCCTCGGGCCCTGGGTACTCGGTACCCTTTTTCCCCCGCTACCACGCCCCTGACTACATGTGCCACACATCAGCTGATTGATGTATTTGAGTAAAATATTTTTATATTAAAATATAGTTACCACTAAAATTGTTGCCTGGTCTTCTACAAAAATAGAAATAGACTTTTGCTTTGAATGCATATGATGCCTGACTTCTAAAAGAATTTAAACCATATAAAAAAATCCTAAATAACATTATTAGATACAGTGAAGTGATTACTTATATTTGAGATACAGTAGGTCAATATGACTTATTTTTCAGTGTTACAATTGCCCCCTGACACTGTTACAATCACCAACCAAGGGGACAATTATAACACTCTGACTTCTTGCTTTAATTCAATATTATAGTCTTGTCCTTATTAGTGAAAATGTATCAACTGTATTATTAAGTATATTTGTTTCTTCAATTATTTAACTAAATTGTCAAGACACATAGATTTACATGGAATATTTCAGCAGAAATCAAATTTTAGCTGTGATAAGTTTAGCTCAAGAGCTTTTCACTCCAGTAGAGGTTCATTAGTAGTGGACGAGATAAACTACTTCATGATCTTCAATTGTGTGTCTAGTAAGTCTAGGGATTATAGTTGATAATATGTTGTCATAGTTGATAATATGATAAATATGTCCTTTCTCTCATTATCTCACACAGAACATGTAATGTGAGGTTCCTTTAAGAGGCTAAAACCTGGGGAGGGTGTTCCTGTTTTGGGTGAATTTGTGTTTTTTGCAAGAGTGTTTTCCGGTCTGGCAGAGCTAAGATATTTTACAGACCACAAACTCCTGCTGGGACTCCTGCAACATTCCAAGCCAATGCCTGCCATCTTTTCACCATGGATGCTACGTTTGAGTTTGGTCATTGGAGCTTGAGCTGTGCTACAAACCGGGCAAACAAATGGGCAATGCTGACACCCTGAGTCACTTACCCTTGCGTGCATCTGATGCTGTTACATCACCACCCTTGAAAATGTTGAATGAATGAATGAATGAGGCATTTATATAGTGCTTTCATGTACTAACTAGTGTACACCCAAAGCGCTTTACAATCATATCAGGGAATCTCTCCTCAACCACCACCAGTGTGCAGCATCCACTTGGATGATGCGACTGCAGCCACAGTACAACGGCGCCAGTGCGCTCACCACACGCCAGTGTTGCTACTGGAAATGGTGCCAGATGCACCCATGCATGCTGAGCGAATCACTTAACTTACACTAAAGGACTCTGTCGTGGCACGAGTAATGCGCTGGGTGCTACATGGGTGGCTGGCTGATGTAATGGATAGCCGCTTCAAACCATTCCTTTTACTCCGCCATGAACTGTCTGCACAGTCGTGTGGTTGTTCCTCGCTTAGCAAGGGTGAATTACTGGCTATGTTGCATGACGTGCACCCGGTCATTGTACACATGAAGGGACTCGCAAGGAGTTATGTGTGGTGGCCGGGCATGGACTGAGACATTGAGGAAACTGTCAAGGCGTGTGAAACCTGTCAGATGTCACGTTATGCACCTCCTAAGGCGAAAGTGCAGCCTTGGGAGTGGACGACAAAAAGATATTCCCGGCTGCACATTGCCCTTTTCATTGCAAAATATAGTCCAACCTCATAGTGGTTGATGCTCATAGCAAGTGGCTGGAGGTGTCTCTGATGAGTTCCAAGTCATCATCATCAACACACTGAGACTACTTTTTGCAACACATGGTTTGACCGACGTCATAGTCTCAGACAATAATGCTTCGTTCACCTCTGCAGAATTCCAAGGGTTTGCCGAGCGCAACGGCATTTTGGCATGTCACTAGTCAAGTCAAGTCAAGTCAAATATATTTATATAGCGCTTTTCACAATACAGATTGTATCAAAGCTGCTTCACAGTATCAATCAAAACAACTTAACAATGTTTGTTTATTACTGGAAAAAAAAGACATCCAAGTTTGGTAGAGCTGATCAATGGTATAATTAATTTGAATATCCCCAACTGAGCAAGCCAAAGGCAACAGTGGCAAGGAACCGAAAAACTCCATCCAGTGACCTAAAGGTGTCCTAACACACCATCAGATGACCCAATGGAGAAAAAAAAAACCTTGGGAGAACCCAGGCTCAGTCGGGGGCCAGTTCTCCTCTGGCGTTCATGAACTAGAGGCCGAATTTACAGTAACTGTAAGATAAAAAATTTGTATGAATGCCTGGCTAAATAGATGCGTCTTCAGTCTAGTTTTAAACTGTGAGAGCGAGTCTGAGCAACGAACAATATCAGGAAGGCTATTCCAGAGCTCCGGAGCTAAATGTGAAAATGCTCTGCCTCCTTTGGTGGATCTGGATATCCTAGGAATGACCAGAAGCCTCGAATTTAGTGATCTTAAAGAGCGCGATGGATTGTAGGGCGATAGAAGATCCGTTAAATAGACTGGAGCTAGACCATTTAGAGCTTTATAAGTCAAAAGCAATACCTTGTAATTAATACGGAACTTTATGTAACCAATGAAGTGATGATAAAATCAAGTTATATGATCATATTTTCTTGATCTAGTAAGAACTCTAGCGGCTGCGTAGCTTGTTTATTGATTTACTGAAGCTTGTTTACTGTAGCTTGTTTATTGAAGATGCAGGACAACCAGCTAATAAAGCATTACAGTAATCTAGTCTCGAGGTCATGAATGCATGAACTAACTTTTCTGCATCAGAGACTGATAGCATATTACGTAGCTTAGCAATGTTTCTAAGGTGGAAAAAGGCTGTTTTTGTAACATATGAAATATGCTTTTCAAAAGACAGGTTGCAGTCTAATGTAACACCCAGGTCTTTTACTGTAGTGGATAAAGTAACAGGGCATCCTACTATGTTAAAGTCGTGCTGTGAAAGGTTTTGTGGACGGTTTTTACAACCGATAAGTATTACCTCTGTCTTGTCTGGATTTAATAAAAGAAAATTACGCGTCATCCAATCTTTTATATCTTTAACACAATCTATTGCAATAGAGAGGTTCCTATAAGAGGCTAAAGCCTGGGGAGGGCTTTCCTGGAGTATTTTCTGGTTGCATGTTCTGCTGCCTTGAGTTCAGTAAATGTTCACCAGGTTACTAACATCTCATCCTGTTATTCAAGGATCTTAAAGAACACACACCCATTATTTTGTTTACTCGCTGAAAACCAGGAAGCATTAGAATTCAAGAGAAATGAAACTTTGCTGTTCTTCATGTCAAAGCTGTAAAGCAAATATAATTTGAGTTGTATTTCTGTCAAGGTAAGAACGTCGTAAGATCCAAAGATCATGACTTTATCATGTTGTCTGCTTTTAAAAAGAAATCTTGTGCAATTATGTATTTGTGTGTATGTGTATACAGAGTTTACTCCTGTAACTTGTAACAGGCCCGGTGAAACAAAATGTTGCTTTATACTTCATTGCTAAATGATTATTTTTTTATTTTGTTGTCTAATAAAAACGCAAGTACTGTTGAAATGAAATACTCGATTACATACCTACTGAAGTATACTACAAAACTATACTTGTTACTCTTTCAGTGATTGTTTAATACTAACCTATTTCTGTGGTGATCATGACTAAAACTACTGTTCTGGGCTTAAACTCTATTGACAGCATTGCAACAGCATTTACAGCCTGCAGTTGATCAGCAGAGAACAGAATTTCTTTCCCCAGTTAAAATAAATAAACATTGTGATTAAGCTTCTCTCAAACAATTTTTTTGGCAAGATACTTTGACTTTGTTAAATCTTGACAGCATCCATAATTTCACTGAAGCATTTGACAAATAACATTGATTTTCTTGCCAAAACAGCCCTTATTACAGAAGCTGAGAATCTGTTCATCTTAAACACGACAAAGAAATGTCTGAATCTGCAGCGAGTCAGTGTGTGGATCAGTTCAGCTGTCCAGTCTGCTTGGATCCTCTGAAGGAGCCGGTGACGATTCCCTGTGGACACAGTTACTGTATGAGCTGTATTACTGACTGCTGGGGCCAGAAGGAGCAGGGGCCGCCGTACCGCTGTCCCCAATGCAGAGAGAGCTTCAGTCAGAGACCTCTACTGAAGAAGAACACTCTGATAGCTGAGATGATGGAGACGCTGCAGAAGACGTCTCTACAAACGGCTGCTGTGGAGTGTGATGTTTGCACTACAGAGAAGAACAGAGCTGTAAAGTCCTGTCTGCAGTGCTTGGCCTCCTTCTGTCAAACTCACCTGCAGCTTCACTATCAATCTCCTGCGTTTATGAAGCACAAACTAGTCGAGGCTTCCAGACACATTCAGGAGAACATCTGTCTCAGTCATGGGAAACTACTGGAGATTTACTGCCAGGATGATCATCAGTATATCTGTTACTTGTGTGTGGTTGACGGTCATAAAAACCACAACATAGTGTCTGTGGATTCAGAATGGACTAGTAAAAAGGTAATGAATGGTTATAATTTCAGGTAGATGTAATTTTTATAAAAGTTGATAAAATTATTCAAAATTATTTATTTATTTGTTTTTAAAACTAACTTAAATTACTGAGGGTAATAGTACCTACCGTACCTCCTCATTACCTCACTATAACGAAATGTTTTAATTTGATATTTAATCATTACAAGATGAGATTGGTAAGGTGTATATTTCAACTTTTATTTTTTAATATTGATTTTCTTTTTATGTGATCATCCTCAGAAAGAGTTAAAGAAGATAAAGGTGTCGTGTCAGAAGCTGATCCAGGAGCGAGAGAGAGGTCAGCGGGAACTCAGTGAAGCTGTGAAGTCTTTTTTAAAGTGAGTCAGAAGATGATGCCAGTGATGTTTACAGTGCTTGTAAAAACATGCAATATGAAGAAAGAAAAAAATATATATGTCTGTGTAGAAAGAGAGAGATCCATTGTGTGAATACAAAATTTTCTCAGGAAGTGTCACTTTCAGGGGTTTGTAATTATTGCCTATAATATATGTTTGCAAATAATGGAAAAATTGGTCTTATAAATGCAGTATTTAGGCTGTTGTTCCTGTCCAACAGAGTTCAGCGCTAGAGAGCATGGAGGACATTGAGAAGGTCTTCACTGAGCTCATCTGCTCTCTGGAGAAGAAACGCTCTGAGATTAAAGAGCAGATCAGAGCTCAGGAGAAGACTGAGATAGATCGAGCAGAGGAACTTCACAAACATCTGGATCAAGAGCTGACAGAACTCAGAAAAAGACAAGCAGAGATTGACAAACTTCTGATTACTGATGATCAGATCCAGTGTCTGAAGGTAATGATGCAAAAATGTACAGATTAAATGAAACGCTGTGTTGTATCTCCTGTCAATGATGTCATATATCTGTTACTTTTGATTTACGGTTTTACTTCCATAGAAACCATGGGAACATTATCTTTAATATATTAAGTGTTTTATTAGACAGGTGAGCAACTGTTTGAAAATATATTTATCAACAGATAATTCATTGTTGTTATAACTTAACACGGTTTGTGTCAAAAATTGTTTGAATCTCTTGTTTTCTTGATTTACCGCGAGTAGCCGACCATGTTTGTACCTCAGAGACAATGCTATTTTGTCAAATGGCTAACATAGCAAAATCAGAAAGAGCTTTATTTGTAGTAATCGTAATACAGCATTTTCTCCACTGTAATATATTTTTAAATTAGCATATAATTACATGCTATTTAGAAACACAAGTCATCCAGCTTTTATTAATATAATATCCTAACATCCATCTATAGCTTACTGAAATGTGCAACAAGTGTCTCATATACCAGCCACTGAGCGAACGCATACAGTAACATTAACATAACTTTCAACAAATATCTCAAATATATTTTTAGTATGATTGTCTTGACTGCGGCGTATAAGTATAATAAAAACGGCAAGGTAAAATGTTCTACGGCTCTCGGCCCCGCTCTGCTTCATAGGCTACATTAACGTTAATAAAACTTTAATACATTCGCTCATCCATGAACATGATTTCTGCCTGAGTCATGACTCCCGTCGGATTCCCGGCTCTGGAGGTGAAGCCGACAACTCTCATGATTCCACACTCTTTCACACCTTTGTTATTGTTTTGAAGAAGCGACCTCTAGTGGCGAAACTTACATTCTGTGCCTGTAACCGCTAAGCCTAAGCTTAGAACAGCTGAGGGTTATGCAGAGGGTTGAAGTAGGCTAGTTGACGCGCTTGACGTGGTCGTTTTTGATTCAGTAATAATGCAACAAGAGTTAAAGTTCTGTTTTCTTCTCTGTCGTGAGAGATATGATTTATTGGATTTACACAAGGTTTTTATCTTCCATAACGGAACAATATTCCATCTTCACCAACACTGTCACAGTATCAAGCATCCAACCACAGCCTCGGTGGCGGTCAAAAACTAGTTGGCCCTTTCCCCTCTGGCAACACCTGTCCCTGATTACAGCTACCCTCCTAAGTAGATGAGCCCCAATAGCTATGCCATGACCCTAGTGCCACCTATTGGCCAAACCTGGACATAAACATTGAAATGGCTCTTACACAACCGGCCCCCAATTGGAATGGTTAACAAACATTACAATTCAAAACAAAACAAATTAAGGAGCCATTACCAACCTGTCGTAACATATTATCCAACATTTTAATTACAGTGAGTTCTCACACATTAACACTGAAATTGCCATTTAACCTGCAGCCTCAAGCAACAGGCAGAGCTTTGTTACAGGACGTTGAATGACACTTGACTTTGTTTGCAGACGCACTGAACGCACAAATCCCTTTTGATCCCGGAAAGCTTCCAACACTCTTCCCAGTGGCCAAGACCCTCGTGGGGCAGTAGGATCCATAATAACGACAATATCTCCAGGCTTTAGATTTCTCCTGATTTCATTCCATTTTTGCCTCTATTGCAACAAGGGATTCCCCAACGTTTCCAAAAAAGTTCAGCAATATACTGAACTTGCTTCCATCTGCGTTTTAAATACAAGTCATGTGGCTCAAACAATCCTGGCGGCAATGATGGATTTCCTTTCATCAGAAGAATGTGGTTAGGAGTAAGTGGCTCCAAATCATTTGGATCGTCTGAGAGTTTGGTGATAGGCCGATCATTTAGGATGGCTTCAGCTTCACACATAACTGTATGAAGCCCATCATCGTTCAGGATCTGCTGTTGAAGAACTGAACTTAGAATCCTTCTCACCATGCGGATAACCCGCTCCCAAACCCCACCATGATGTGAACCTGCTGGAGGATTAAAGCTCCACTTAAATCCCCTTTGCCGCAGAGCTCCCTGAATTTTTCCATGATCCAAAGCTGCGAGAGCCTCTCTTAGTTCTCTCTCTGCTCCTATAAAGTTAGTTCCATTATCAGATAAAATATGAGAAACTTGACCTCTTCTACAGATGAAACGTCGCAGAGCATTGATACATGCATCAGTGTTCAAAGACTCAGCCACTTCGTGATGGATTGCTCTGCTTGCCAAGCAGGTTAGTATCATGCCATAGCGTTTGTCTGTACCACGTCCTTTCCTCACAGTAATTGGGCCAAAATAATCAATGCCAACGTTGGTAAATGGTGGTTTGTCAGGAAGAATCCTTTCCTCTGGCAAATCTGCCATCTTTTGCTCCTGCATCTTTCCATTATATTTCTTGCAACAGAAACATTCTGTAATGACCTTTCTTACAGCGGAGTTGGCGCTAGTGACCCAATACTTCTTCCGCAGTGTTGATAGCGTGTGACTCCGACCACTATGGCCCTGCTGCTGATGAATGTGTCTGAGGATGAGAGTGGCCACATTTTGATCATTGGAGAGGATTAGCGGATGCTTAATCGACTCTGGCAAGGAACTTTTAGTCAGCCGCCCTCCAACTCTGAGAAGCCCATCATCCAAGCGCAGATCCAAACTGCGGATTGTACTACGCCTGCTCACTGTAGATTTCCCAGCTGACAACATGGCAATTTCCTCTCCAAATCTCTGTTGCTGACAATATCGAATGATAGCCAGCTCAGCTCCCAAAAGGTCATCTATGGACAAAATTTGCCCTCCAGGCTTGTCCTTGAACCCTTGCCTCCTCCGTGGCATATTATTGTCTGTGCTCTGCTTACCAGCAACAGCAGCTTTCTCCTCCATCCTCCTGCGGCATTTTTCCAACAGAATGGTTTTCCATTTAAGTAACCAGGCTACTGCCACCTTGAGCTTACTCCAACTTGAGAAGTAGGTCAGTAACCGGTTTGTGGCAAGATGTGAGCCATCCACAGACATAACATTCACTGTGACTTCCTTCTTGACCTCCTGATCATCTGGTTCTAGGATAGTTTCTACCACATTTGTTGTCCAGTTAGCTTCTGGTTTACACAAAAAACTTGGACCCTCTATCTACCTTCTGCCATGAATGAAGTCTCCAACCCTCACTCCTCTGGATGCCTCATCCGCTGGATTTTCCTTGGAGCTGATGTACCGCCATTGTGAAGTTTTAGTGGCTCCTCTTATAGTCGAAACCCTGTTCGCCACAAATGTATGGAAACGTTTATCCTCGTTTTTTATATACTTCAACACAGAAGTGCTGTCGGTCCAAAAAATGGACTGCTGCAACTGGAGTCTCAACTCAGCCTTCAGCATCAGATCAGCACGAATGGCAAGCACAGCAGCAGTCAGCTCCAGGCGAGGAATAGTAACAGTCTTTAAAGGTGTAACTCTGGCTTTGCCCATCAGGAATGCAACGTGAATGTCATTCCCATCATGCAGCATCCTGAGATATGTGACTGCTCCATATCCTGTTTCACTAGCATCTGCGAAGTGATGCAGCTGAGCATGTCTTGATCGTCCAAAGCCCTGGGGCTTAATGCACCGATCGACCTTAAATTCAGACAGCATATCCAGGTCCTCCAACCACCTGAACCACCGTTGCAAGATGTCTTGTGGTACAGTCTCATCCCATCCATAATTTCTTCTGCAAAGTTCCTTGCAGCATGATTTTGACCGGCAACACCACAGGCGCGACAAAGCCAAGAGGATCGTACACAGAACTAGCCACTGACAACATTCCACGCCTGGTGACTGGCTTCTGCTGGATCTCCATTTTGAACTTGAATGAATCACTCTCAACGCACCATTGCAAGCCAAGAGCTCTCTCAAGAGGAAGTTTGTCTCTATCCAGATTCAGTTCAGTCAGATCTTTAGCTCTGTGTTCCTCTGAAATAGTCTGCAGTGTGGTGTGGCTGTTACTAATCCATTTCATCAGAGTGAATCCTCCTGCCAGACAGAGATTTTATAAATTTTTGACCATGGAGGTAGCTTCTTCTTCAGAGGGCATGCTCTTCTGACAATCATCCACATAAAAGTTCTCCTTGACTGTTTGAAGAACTTCAGCCGGAAATTCAGATTGATTGTCATCTGCTGTTTTTCTCAGAGCAAAGCTAGCACAACTCGGGGAGGACACTGCACCGAACAGATGGACAGTCATACGAAACTCAGCTACTTCCTTGGTGAGATCTCCCTCTGGCCACCATACAAAGCGCAGGAAGTCTCTATCCTCCTTTGCAACTCTGACCTGATGGAACATTGCTTGTATGTCGCCCATAACTGCTACAGGTTCCAGCCTAAACCTGAGCAGGACACCAAGCAATGTACTGGTCAAATTGGGACCTTGCAAGAGCTGCTGGTTCAAAGATGTTCCCTTAAAGGTCGCACCACAGTCAAACACCACCCGCAGACTCCTCTTCCTGGGGTGATATACACCATGGTGCGGGAGATACCACACCCTACCACTACTGTGATCCAACTGCTGTTCTGGAACTTGCTCTGCGTAGCCTAGACTAATCACCCAGTTGAGGTTCATTTTGTATTCCTCATAAAACTGCTTGCTATTAAGGAACCTCCTTTTCAGCCCGAGCAACCTTTGCTTTACCACAGAGGAGTTGTTGGGCAGAGATACATTGTTCCTTTTAAAGGGCAGCTTCAAACTGTAATGACCATCTTCAAGTGTTGCAGAATTTTCCATAATCTCCATGAACCTGATGTCTTGTATTGAAGGGCCTTTCTCCTCTGTAGCTCTTTCGCTGAAATCATGATTGTACTGGCTGTGTAGCATTTCTTCCAATCGGCTCACGGAAATCCTGTTGACAACTACTGAAGGAGCTTCTGTTTCCAAGGTGCTGTCATTAGACTGCAAAGGCCCATTAAGGACCCAGCCCAATACTGTCTTAATTGCATATGGTCCTCCCCCTTGGCTATTTATGACCTCACAAGGTTCCAATATCCTGGGAGCATTGCTTCCAATCAATAGGTCAACATTAGCCTCTAAGCTGGGAATCTGTACTTTTGCCAGATATGACCATTTTGCCAACTCTCCTTCAGAGACAATACTGTCTGCACTTACAGGCATTTTCTTCTGCGTGAGGACTTCTGGTAGCTTATAGAAGACATTGCTCTCCACACTAGACACCTTCAAGTCAAACAATACATTTGCTGGCACGACCCTTTCATGTCCCATGGTTTGTAGCAGAAAGTGGGTTTGTTTAGCTTGAACGGGAGCTTAGACATGACTGTTCTCATGTTACTCGTCATGCCTAACTCCTGCATATATTGTATGTTCTCCATGACATTACAGCATGAGCGCAGAAAAAGTGAGTAGGCCTGCAATGCGTTGACATCTTCTGCCCTTATAGGCGGCCACGCAAAAACCTTTTCCATATATGCAGAGGCAACCTTATACTCGTTGCCAAAGTGTTGTTTAAGCAACTGCTTTGCTTTAACATAACCTAGATCAGCTGTCATATGCTGGCAGCTTCGTACCAGTTCCCGTGGCTGTCCTCTCGTAAATTGTTCCAGGTAATATAAACAATCACCTTGACTGACCTTATCCTCCACTACCTGCTCGAATGCTCGCTTAAATGAAATATATTGAAGAGGATCCCCATCAAATAGGGGAATCTCTCTTGCAGGCAATAACATGAAGCGTTGCTGTTGGACCAATGCAGTAGTTATTTCGTTTTGCCTTTCCATTATGGAACAGATGTTCCCCCGTTGCTGTTCTTCTACTGGCTGAGCATTGAACGAGTGGGGTCCCAAAGCTTGTGGTGGAAAAATGTGGTGATCGTCCGTTTGAGAACCAATCCTCTGGTTTAGCCCAGCCTGGCTTTGTTGACTAGCCTGCTGAGTTAGCATAGCTGAAGGTTGTGGATTACCAATTGGTAGTGACCAATCCTGGCCCTGCTGTGCTTTGTGGTGGTTTACAGGCCTATATTCCTTTACCATAGGATTGAGCTCGTTAACAGTTGCCGTTCTTTTGCTTTTACTCATGTAAGAACTCATTCCATTAGATGTGGTGTTAATGTCAGAGGCAGAGGCCAGCACTTCCAATTTGGCATTGGAGGCAGCTAGCATAGCTTCCAGCTCAAGTTGCTCTCTTCTCCTTTTTAGTTGTTGTTCCTGTTCCTCCAACGCCGATCCAAGTGCGCTGGTGAGATGTGAACGAGCTATATAGTTGTGATAAGGTGAGCGCGAACAGCAGGCTTGGATCGGCGTTCGTAGATCGACTGGTAGAGACTTTTTTTCAAAGATGGCTTCTGCCTGTATACGCGAAGTTGACTTTATGTATAAAATATCTTCTTATTAAACTGTCTGGACACTGACAAAGTTCTCAATGCTTCGGTTTGAATGTAGGGACCCTCATTATGCTACCGTGCTTGTGTGGGGCTATTTTGAGCCTTGTTAGTGGTATTAACAAGCGATTTTTATTTGTCATTACTCCATGCTCAATATACTAGCGTTATACTAGCTTTATAGGCTAAACTGTTTTTAGAGATAAAACTAAACTATTTACATTCGATAATCATGAAAACAAATCTCAGATAACGGTTGACTAGGTAACAATGTGTAATTAGACCAAAGGTTAATTTTGCGCCGGAGTTCTCCTTTAATGTTACAACACGTTTTTCTTTCTCTTTTAACACACCTGAACCATTTGCTTTACTGTTTAATTCAACTGATTGCGCAACCGCCTCAGCAGCTGACGCGTCTTTTTCAAGTAAACTTTTTTCTTTCTCTTTTAACACACCCGAACCATTTACTTTACTGTTCAATTCAGCTGATTGCGCAACCGCCTCAGCAGCTGACGCGTCTTTTTCAAGTAAACTCATAGTGCACTTGAACGTCACAACGATAATAATCAGTAGTCAATGTAATTCGTTTTCCACTACAAAGTTACTTTGTTCAGTTCTTTCTTCACCAATTCATTGGATTTCTACGCCCGGGTAGGTATAAGTAGTGTGCACACAAGTTATGAATGGCCATTCAATTACTTTGTAGCGCTACAACATACCTTACGTTGGACGCCTTGTAGATGAATAAGAACCATCTCACGATGTCCTCACACTGGTGAATGAAGTTTCTCGTTGTCCTCAAACAGTTTAGTACACCTTGGCTTGGTTCCGGGCTGGCTGAGCACCGCCGCGTCCTCTCACCGATGCTGGGCTGAGCGGGTATTCCACGCTGACTCCGCTTCAGCCTGTCCTCTCGCCGGGTTCCGGTGTGTAACCAATGGCGCCACCAGGGGGTGGCCAGGGGTGGCCGTGGCCACCCCTGGCCGACTCCTGGCCACCCCACTGGCCACCCCAATGGCCAGTACAAATTTTAGTAGCATCAGTTATGCATTTTATAAATAAGTCAAAAATATTCTTTAGTAAAAGAAGACGGGGAATTATGTGTCGTGACGTGCTTTTTAAGTGCCAAACGGTTACAGTATACTGTTTCAGCAGCTTTTTGATGTGTCTTTGCCACGTTTTGACAAGCAGGGATGCAAACAGCGCGCTTTTCGGCGCCTCCCGATTTTCTCACTTCAGTTTGGGTGACAAAGTCATCTGAAGTCATTCCATAGCTTAATGTGAGGGACAGAAGTCTATTTACATCATTAAAGTATACGGAAACTCGCTTTTCCTCCTCTGCGGCTGTCAATCATTCTCCATTCATATTCAAACAGCGCGCGCGCCTCTTGGATGCACGGTAAAACTCTCTCCAATATGATACATTCACATTATAATGCATTATCTGTAGATAAAAGGCTGTAGATTTGCATAAAATTACTTTATTTTGTTGGAGTTTGTTGCTGTTTTTAAACGACTCACTACCGTGTGCTTGCTAGATCACACACATCACAAGGACTATGAATCGGCATCAAATGCACAATAACTGGAATTCAAAACTGTGAAACAAAGGAACAAATCGCACTAGGATTTGTGCGCTCGACATTTCTTCGCTTTGTGACGTGAACTTTTAAATGCACACTTATGCAGCACAGCGCTGCACACTGTGACTCCATGTTGCTTTGAGTACATCATTCTGCACCCGCGAATCCCGCGATGCGCATACACGCTGTGTGCGCTCTGTTTTTCATGTTATCATGGGTTTGCGCACTGAAATATTATTAAAAGCCAATATATTTTGTTATACCTAGCCTGCTCAATACATTTAAAATAAGCATAATTTAATTGCATATTATTTCTTTGTAGTGTAGGCTATATATGCACTTCTGAATTCTTGACATTCATATATAAATATAAAATTGTGAAATGTATGATTGCCTGATTGAATTTTATAAGAGAACTAATAGTAATTTGTTTTATTAACATATTTAGATTTTATAAAATTACTGTGCAGATTTTTTTCAAGAATTGCTTTTTGCTGCTGATTTATACACTCATTAAGTTTATTCAAAATTCATAATACATTTATGAAATATTTAAAGGTCTTAACTGTAATCTTACACTGCAAAATAATAACTTAAAAAGGATTAAATTTATCACAATTATGTAAGTATCTGGAAATTTGCCGCGGGGCGAGGGTCCTTATATATATCATATCTATATAATATATATCATTATATATAATATAATATATACATTAGTAGGGCCCTACTAATATCATTAGTAACATTAAATATAACACAATAAACCAGGAGTTTCCTTAAGTCTTTCTGATAATTTTCTACAGGCCGGTTTACTACAACAGTAGAATACAATTCTGAAATTATGGTTTATAGTTTTGGTGTGCCACCCCAAGATTTTAAGTGGCCCCATCTGGCCACCCCTATGAAAAATTTCTGGAGGCGCCACTGTGTGTAACACAGCCGGGCAGATACACAATGAGCAGCTTTCCGATGTCCGATTTCCAGCGGCCACTCCGCATGTCTTTAACAGTGAACATCTAACTCCACACGCGACGATCTTCCCGCTTCATAAAGGATAGTTTTTGACTTGTGTAACCGCTAAGCCTAAGCTTAGAACAGCTGAGGGTTATGCAGAGGGTTGAAGTAGGCTAGTTGACGCGCTTGACGTGGTCGTTTTTGATTCAGTAATAATGCAACAAGAGTTAAAGTTCTGTTTTCTTCTCTGTCATGAGAGATATGATTTATTGGATTTACACAAGGTTTTTATCTTCCATAACGGAACAATATTCCATCTTCACCAACACTGTCACAGTATCAAGCATTCAACCACAGCCTCGGTGGCGGTCAAAAAGTAGTTGGCCCTTTCCCCTCTGGCAACACCTGTCCCTGATTACAGCTACCCTCCTAAGTAGATGAGCCCCAATAGCTATGCCATGACCCTAGTGCCACCTATTGGCCAAACCTGGACATAAACATTGAAATGGCTCTTACAGTGCCTTTGAGTCTGAATTATTATTATTCTCATTTCAGAGCTGTCAGTCTGTGTGTGTTTTACCCACATTTGAAGACGTTCCCAGCTTCACTCAACACACTCATCTGTCTTTTAAAGACATTTCAATCTCAGAGTTTAAGGAGGTTTTGGAGGACGCCTGTCAACAACAATCAGCCAGAATATCTCGAGAAGGTTGTAATGCTTATTTTCCTTGGAATATAGAATGTGTAATTTATACTATGTATGATGACACCTAAATAGTTACTTTACAGTTGAGTTTCTTCTTGTCTTTTCAGGGTCAAATGTTCATGTTGCACAGACTCCAGAACCAAAGACTCCAAATGCATTTTGGCAATGTAAGTTGAGCTGTTTTTCACAAACACAAATTCACATATTAATTGTTGAATATCAATAAAAACTGCATAGTTATAATTCCATGTTTGTATGCATCTATCCTCCTCAGATTTATGTGAACTGCAGCTGGATCTAAACACTGCACATAAAGAACTCAAACTGTCTGAAGACAACAGAAAAATATCATGTTCAGATATAACTCAGGAATATCCTGATCACCCAGAGCGATTTGATAAGTTTCATTACATCTTGTGTCGAGAGGGTTTGTGCGGTCGCTGTTACTGGGAGGTCGAGTGCAGTGGGAACAAGTGGGCTGTATCAGTTTGTTACAAAGCAATTGGTCGTAAAGGAAACAGTGATGACTCTAGATTTGGCTTCAACAAAAAATCCTGGAGATTGTCCCTCTATCGACAGAATGTCCGTTTCATACATAATAATACGCAAGTCTCAATCCCCGGTGTCTGCTCCTCTAGAATAGGAGTGTATCTGGATCACAGAGCAGGAACTCTGTCCTTCTACAGCATCTCTGACACAATGACTCTCCTTCACAGAGTCCAGACCACTTTCACTGAACCCTTATACCCTGCGTTTCTAACTGAAAAAGGTTCTTCTGTCAGGATCATAGAGCAAAGTAGAGTTCAGACAGACAAGAAATAAATGTAGATTGAGTTTCAGATTCAATTGCTAAACTTCTGGAACCTGTAGGCCTATATGTTGAAATGAAAATGTAGGCTAATTTGTAGTTTAATTAAAGCTGCAGTCCGTAGCTTTTTTTTGGTTAAAAATTATCCAAAATACATATTTGAGAAAATACATAACCAGCCAGTGTTCAAAACTATCTCCTTGCCTTAGCTCGATTCAAAACGGTAAGCTTGTAATAATGTTTTTAATTCCAGTGTTACTGGTGGATTTCCGCGGGAGATTCCAGCATGTCTTTGCGTCATTACATCACATCTGTACACATAAAGAAGAGTCTCGGCTAGTAAGCTATATACGCAATATAGCTTACTAGCCGAGACTCTTCTTTATGTGTACAGATGTGATGTAATGACGCAAAGACATGCTGGAATCTCCCGCGGAAATCCACCAGTAACAGTGAGGATGTTGGAGGTGGAGATTTATAGCCTTTTCTCACAGCACTTGATATAATTAAACGTATTAATTTGATGGTGGATCCAGAAAGGTTCAAACGACAATCATCAGTGACAACAGATTCACTCGCTGTAAAATATAAAAGACTTCGTTCGTTCGGACTTCAGAGCAGTAGCACCTCAATGCAGTACATGAGATCCACGGGGAGGAGTCGGATCAAGATCCAAGGGGTGGAGATGGGTAGGATTAGAGGTGGGTTTAAGGATTAGGGGTGGGTTTAGGGATCAGGGGGCGGAGATGGGTAGGTTTAGGTATATGTAAGGTGGGAGGAGTTGGATCTGGATCCGACTCCTCCCCGTGGATTTCATGTACTGCATTGAGAACCATCTTCTTCGGAGTGGCTACAGAAAAAAAGAGACTGCAACCGGACCCATGCGAAAACAAGGATACATATCGGAAGGACATTACATATAGTCACGCAATGCTTGCTTACGTTGTTAACATTAACAATTTGAGAACAAAGTATAATTTGCACGGTTTTGCGTGATATGATTACTATAAGCGATTGTTAGATTTAATCAGCGCGATTTACTGCAATGTCAGAACCAGAACAAAGGTGGATGTTTCTTACTAGTTCAGATGACATTTTCCGGTGAAAATTATTATGTTGGTCATACATCCAAAAAGAATAATCCGTGATTCTGACAGTATCCACATCGTCGCGGTGATTGACAGCTGCACACTCTCCTCAAACATTGTTCATCCGCGCTGTGTGGCGGTGTCGAGAGGGTGTTGAAGTACAACTCACGTAAAGTTGATAATATCGCGAATGACTGCAATTTCAGATTTCGAACAGAGATGGCGACAAAGAGGAAAAACGCCGGACTGCAGCTTTAACAAAAGACACATTTTTTAAACACCATCAATGAACATACAACACCCATTTAAGACATTCTCAAGTTGGATAAAGTAAACAATTCATTATCAGAGGTTACAAAACCAGATGTTGCAATGAATTTGATTTTGTGTATTCTGTAATTTTGGCTGATGGATAATTGTCCATGTTTGAATTCATGATGCAGTTCATAATTGAGCCACAAGGTTTCAAGGTTAGTTTGGAAAGTATTCGACTGTGGAACCTAGTAAACTGTTTACAGTGCGGTATTGATAATGTTTTACGTGTCACATGTACCATGTTATATTACATGTTTTAAAGGCAGCCGCTATTTTGTTCTGTTGTGCTGCTATAAGACCGCCTTTCTTTATAAACAATTTTATTAAATTTTTTTACAATATGAATAACTGAGTTGACTTCAGGATGAGGCCTGATTTTGATTGATTTTTACTGTTTCATAACTATCTGATGGTGTTGGCAAAAAGTTGAGAAATGGCATTTTTTTAAAAAACCTTTTAAAGACGCATGTTTTTCAAATTTCGTAATCAATGCAATGTTTCTTTAAAAAAATCATCTTTATATTAGTTGTCTGTTTAATATAATTATGTAATCTGCAATGATAAAATAAAAAGAAAATTAAACGAAATTGTTCATTTGTGTTGAAAACAGTGATCTTTTGATTAATTTCAAAGTGGAAATGTTGCTGTTTTACAAAACATTGTCTTAAGAATCTGATTATATAACTGTTATGATATTCCTTCAGCTAAATATAAAGGCTTGTGCATCATTAGAGAACTGTCATTCAGATGCATTTCTTTGACTTAGATTTTCATTTGAGTTTGTCATTATTCAATTATTTAACTAAATTGTCAAAACGCATGAATTTAGTATTTTACATTAAATCATCAAAAATGATATTATACATATTTTAGATATTTATTAGAAATAAAATTTCAGCTGTGATCAGTTGAGCCCAAAAGCTTTTCCCACTCGAGCATTATCCCAGTAGTGGTAAACTACCCATGATCTCTTGTGTGTCTAAGTCTAGAGCTAAAAAAAGAAAAATTGTAAATTTGTGAGTTTACTAATTTCAATAATATTCAGCAGTCGATACTATTGTAACAGTCGCACACTGCGGTCACGCCATCTGTGCTTCAGAAAAGCGCGGTCACGCCATCTACGCTAAAAAATGATTGCGCGTCTACACGAGGTTGCGTGGTAGACTCAAGGTGTATGCGCTTGGTGTCGGCAGACTTTTAAAAAAATATTCATAATATTCATGATGGATTAACTTGATTAACCGCACTGGCTACTGCTTTTTTCCCACGCTCGTCTGCGCCGGTTTCAGAAATAATACTTTTCTGCTCGTCCGCCACTTTGCAACAACACAGCATTGTTTCGGCAGTGACTTTCAGCATGTTTCCTATAAATGACGTTTGCATTTTAAGACATACCACGCTAAATCCGATCGTTCAGACTGAGGCTGATGTCCTGATATGTGATTTGAATAGGATTTCAAACCACATATGGATGTAACTTGAAACGGATTTCATGTGCTTTTTTGGACTGACAATCTGAACGTATCCTATGTCGGGATAATAAATAGATGGAAGAATTGCAGTAATGTTACGTGCTAGAGAAGCTAAGTTAACTCGTTCGGATCTTTACCACATATTAACTTTAGTTTGTCAAAATGTTGCGCTCTCTCCTGCTTCCCAAGTCATTCTCTATATGATTTCACACCTACCACGTGTTTTTTCCGTGGTTTATTAGTGTAACAATGTGTTCAGTAGTACATAAACTGTGCAATCCATGCTGTTGTTTACATCCGAGTGCCTCCATAATGGCCGCGCATCCGGGTTACCGCCCAGAACGTGACGTTGGTGAAACCCCTCTATAAGAGTGCCGAAGTGATGACGTCACTTTGTAGGACAACTCGGAAGCTAGCGGCGCATGGGTTCCCTCGATCGAAAAGCTATGCATTTTCCCCATAGACTTTTGGAAAATCGCAAAAAATAAGATCTGTGTTTAACAAAGAGTTGTGACCCTTACACGTTTTGTCTATCAAGATAATCTTTACAAGTTAATCCAAAATTTATACATTTTGAAGCCTATATAAAGTTTTTAAAAAACACAACCAGACACAATAAAGTTTAAAAAAACACAAAAAGGTTATAACTGTGTGTTCTATGTCATAGATCAAAACGTGAAAATATTTAGAGGCTTTGTTCACCACAGACCTTATTTCAGGCGATTTAGCAAAAACCCATTCAAAAATCCCATAGACTTTAGAGCGAGGGAACCGGGAGTGCTAAAATGCTAACTCACTTCCGCGTTTTGGCCTACAGAGTGACGTCGTAACTTCGGCACTCTATAGAGGGTATGCGCATGACGTCACCGTCGGCCGGAGTGAATGCGGTCACGCCCACAAGTGGCAAAAAGACTGAGCGGCAGCATTTGTTTTTCAGCGTGAATGCCGTGAAAAACACACAAAACACATCTAAAACGGGAAAGAGCTTTGCGATTGACTGTACAACTAGATTTGACCAGAAATCTGAGTTACTGTATATTTTTACAGACTGCAAAAAGCTACAGAACAGACTATATTCTGCATAATTGGATGTTTTTAAATAAACACTGACAAAAAAACTATACAAGTTTTAGGGCTGGACGATATGATGATATACAGTATAACATTAATGTAAGTGATCACTCGGATTTAGACCTATCTATATTGTATTTATATAAAACGTTTACAGGCAAATTTTCTTTATTTCCCCGGCGTCGAAATCAGGCACATATAAATGTCAGGAAACACGATTCCTGGCTGCATGTCAATATCCATAGATCACTGACTGGATCTTTGATAAGTTGTAAGGAACACTATATCGAGTCCAACTTTTAGTTTAATCTGATAATAGTTTGTTTTACTCGCGTTTTCGCAGTTTCCCCTATTAACTCCAGTCACGCAGCAGCTCTTCTGCCACTCAGTCCGGCTGAGGGGGGCGTGTTCCGGCGGGGAAGTGACGTTAATGCATTCCCTCTATAGAGACAAACATACAAAGAGCTGAAGATCCACTTGAATACTGGAGAATGCAGAAACATGTCTCCCATCTATATACATTGGCATTACAGAATAATTAATTTATATCACCTTTCTGTCATTCCTACAGTTACATAAGCACTATCACTGCCAAGTGTCAGATGAACAGATGATCCTATCACACAATGTCCTTATTCACTATATGTGTGTGTGTGTGTGTGTATAGAGAGAGAGAGAGAGAGAGAGAGAGAGAAGAGAGAGAGAGTAGGCCTACATTAGATCTTAATAAATAATATGCTCATTTTATATTTTATTGTCACACTTTAATGGGTAAAATAATTTATTTAATAATGAACAAATCAAACACAAACGTGTAAGGCTTTTTGTGTATACACATAACATTGAAACTATGGAGTGTGTGGTTGCTTCATCTGACAGAGAAAGGCTTCTGGCTGCTTTATTTTAAATAAGCACCAGATGGCGCTGTTCTCGACACTCTCGAAGCTTTGAATCTTTTCCCGGAACAGTCAGGGGAAAGCCCAAGGGGGTAATCCATCGACCGGAAGTTGAAGCCGGCCGAGTGCTGCCATCTTGTAGCAGAACTTCACTTACGTTAGCATTTCCATTGACTCCCATTCATTTTGGCGTCACTTTGACAGCGAATAACTTTACATCTGAGGCGTTTAAAGACTCAATTTGTCCATTATTTATTTCTAAAGAAACACGACAATGTATAAAAGGCTCCATTACTTTGTATCTTACGTTATGACCCCGTAGAAGCCGTTTTTGTAAAAATAGGCTAACGATTGCGTCATAACACGCGACTCTCTGGCGCACACTAGAGAAAATTACCGTATAGACAGAAGTAGAAACTCGCGCGCAATCAGGGGGACGTGGAGGCATAAAGTCAAGGGAGAAGCCCATAGAGAGTTGTAAAGTTGCTCCTGCCGTTAGCTCATGGACAGCTAATACTCACGATCTCCGGCTCTGCAAGTTTCGGAAGGGAATGATTCAGATTCCTCTTGGCACAGCTACTAGAAGATTTGCGTCTGTCAGACAGGTTGCTCACGTCATCAAGCTTAGTTTGAGTCGGTTTGAGTCTGCGCGTCAGGGACGGAAGTGCTCAAAAATCGCTAAAAATGTGCTTCAACTGTCTCAACTGAGTTCCAATGAGATGGCTCTGTCCATTTCTTATACTGTCTATGGGAAAGCCTCATTGCTTCACGAGGCTTCATTTCCCCATCCCTAAGGCTAAGCCTAAATAGCCTATAACTAATCAAATCCCACTATGTCACTATATCACCAAAATCCACTATCTCAAAATCAAACTCCTCTCACAAAAACCCACGAGGTCAATATGCGTTGATTTCACTTTTATACAGATGTGCGATTGTGTGGTTTGTTGTTCCCGACCGTGTCAATCAAACGCTGATTCGGCAGATCACACCTGATGAAACACTGAAACATTTCGAGGCTTCGTTTGGCCATAGTCACGTGACATGGGTGTTTTGAGTACGCTTCGGATCCGTTTACATGGACACTTATAATCGGATTGACAGCATGTAAACGCAGCTAGTGTTTCGAAACATCTGCGCTTCGGGATCTCGCAAAGCTTCGGTTTTACTGTTTCGTGTCAGCCATCCCTAGGTTTAGTCCAGTTTGTTGTAGATAAGATGGCATGATTTTAATCACCATCTTTCCGGATTTATTTGAGAAGATATTAGTAATGTTCATTTGTTTGATTCCTTCATGTTCCAGTCCATTCCTTAAATCCATTCTTTGATTTGAATATTTCCGAGCAGTAACTTACTCACAAGTCACAACATCCTTAAATAATCATCAACTCCTTCCACATCAGCTGTACCTTTTAATTTAATTACGCAACACTCATTCATTCAGATTAAGAGGGGCGTGTACATTAATCCCACCTAAATTCCAATCATTTCCTTATTCATCACAATATCATCGTGCTCATCATGATCCAGCTAATTAGGTTCTTCGAACACTCCTGCCGGATATGTATCGATAGCAGAAACATTGATCAGCAACGCTGCTATTGGCTGCTCACCGTGGCCAAAGAGTGCGCTCAGTTTTTCAGTAAGGAGCAAGAGTTATTGCTTGAAGGATATGCAGAATTTGAAAACTTAATTAAAACGCCAGGGAACACATCAAAGTGTGCAAAAGCCATGAGAGAGGGCTGGCAAAACGTAGCAGACAAATTAAGTTTGTAGTTAGATGTTTTTTATCACTTATTACAGTATTTATTTTCATATTTTAATAATTTCTAAATAATTAATAACTTTGTTCATTGTAATGTCAGTCACCACCCACCCACTACTATAGAACATAGGAACAAGTAAAAGCAAAGTACTAGAATATTCTACATAATAGTAATTTGTACTAACTAATCTCTTAGGCACTGTTAATAAATGTTTGCCTGTTTATAAAAGCAACCAAGAAAAAGGCTGAGAAAAAAAAGAAAAGAAAAACAAACTGGTGGTGGCCCTGCACCCCCACATTAAACCCAGGCAGAAGAGCTGTGTAACAGACTTTGATGTGTTAATTCTTCTAATTTGTTTTTATATACTTTTTTGATAGTCCTGTTAGTTTAAATTAGGTTTAGGTAATGTATTTAGGTCTTATTAAGGAGGGACTTTTATTTTGACGGGTTTTGTGGTCTACGGGGCTAAACGGGTAAAAGGAAGTGAAGGGAGAGCACGCGGTTGATAAAAGGAAAGCAAATGGAGTGCACGCAGTTGTAGGAGTTGTGCAGGCTATTAATGTTTAACGGTGATAAGCACCCCCCGGAAAAGGCATAAGGTGTGTATTGACATTTGTTTATGGTTTATTGTTATTTATGTATTTTGCTATATGTAATTGGTAGTGTAACAAAGAGATAGTTTGTATGAGTCGTTAATGCGAGCTTTTGTATTTCCTTTGTTCAGCTCTTACGGTGATTTATGAGGTGATATTTGCAGTGAAAACGGACTCAATAAACTTCATCAACATCAGTAAAGTTTTGTCCATCATTCGGGAGGGGTCTGCTACAGTAAGAGCTTCACCTTCGCTGGTTCGGATCTCCGCCGCACGTGCTTGTCAAGGGGGCAAGACGATCGTTAACGGAGTGCAGCTCGATGGGATCAGCGTGATGGTCTATGAAACGCCATAAAAGTGAGTTGACTATGGAAATTGATACTGAAGATCCAGATTCTGAAAGTCTGCTTCACACGGAGGCAGAAAGTATAAAGGAAAAGCATGGAGAAGGATCAGTTAAATGTAAAGAGAAAAATACTTCTGAACCTCAGTGTCATTCACAAGACAATATAGGATTGCCTCGACGCTCAGAGCGTCCACATATTCCTTCAGAGAAAATGCTTGCTTACCAGAAAGATGAGTGCTGTAAGAAAGAAAAAAGGATTATCACTTTGTATGAGCAATGGAAAGTAGCAGCTCGTAAAGCAAGACATGATTTAAAATCAGACATCTCTGATGAGCAGCTCGCTGAAATTGCTGACTCACTGGAGGATAAAAAGAACTGTATTATGAAAATCTTTAGTGAGATAAGGGAACATAGTACACCTGCTACTGATTTAAGACGTAAAATTGATGCATGTGAAGCCGTGACCAAGGACCTCGTCCAAATTGTGCTGGAAAGGTTGGCAACAGTAGATGGCGATTTTGATGCAGAACAGGAAAAGAGCCGTCTGCATGAGCTTTTAGCCCATAGTTATGCCCATTCCATATACGGGTCCAGTGCTTCGCAAACGAGTGTCAGCAGGCATTCTAAATCTTCTTGTACAAGCAAGCGTGCAGATGCTGCGGTAGAACTGGCTGCGAAAGAAGCTGAATACAAGATGATGCAAATGGAAAGACAACAAAAGGAAAAAATGAGAACTCTAGAAGAGCAGCTCAGACAAGAGCTAGAGACTCAAAGGTTTGAATTAGAACGGCTACAGGTAGAAAAGGACATAGAGATCGCTCGAGCCAGAGTAAAATCGTATGATGAAGAAATAAAGCAAGAGACTAAGAGTCAGTCAATACAGAATGAACACGAAAGTAAGAAAAAGAAAATCTTCTCTGAGACAGAACGACAATGCTGTGTTATCCAGTCAACGACTCTCAGTGAAGTGTCTCAGCTTGCTCAGGCAGTTCAGGATAGCATAGCGATCAACAGGTTACCCATACCAGAGCCATCAGTGTTCAATGGAGACCCAATTCAGTTTGTAGACTGGAAAGCCTCATTTATGTCACTTATAGATCGAAAAGGCATCTCTGCAGCTGATAAACTCTATTATTTGAAAAAGTATGTCAGTGGTTCAGCACACAGATATCTCGAAGGCACTTTTTATAGAAGTGATGAAGAAGCTTACAAAGATGCTTGGAATAAGCTTAACCAACGATATGGCCAGCCCTTTGTCATTCAAAGAGCATACCGTGAAAAGCTGTCTAAGTGGCATAGAATACAGTCCAAAGATGCAGAAGGTTTGAGAACATTTTCAGACTTCTTAAATGCATGTCTACAAGCCATACCACATGTTAAAGGCCTGGAAATATTGAACGATTGTGAGGAGAACCAAAAGCTGGTCCAGAAACTTCCTGACTGGGCAGCCTCCAGGTGGAACCGCCAGGTCACAACAGCGCTTATGGACGGTAAGGATTTTCCAAGCTTTCAAGACTTTGTAAAGTTCCTGTCAACAGAAGCAGAGATAATGTGTAATCCTATCACTTCCTTACACGCTCTTCATTCACGTGAGTCACCTCCGGAGAGAAGAGTCTCTAATGAAGTTAAAAGAAACAAGGCTATTGTTTATAAGACGCAGACAATAGTAAATGGTGATAAACAGACAGTGGCTAAAACACAGTCTAAAACGTCATGCATGTTGTGTCAAGATGACAACCATCAACTCAATAAGTGTCCAAAATTCATGGAGAAGTCTCTGAAAGACAGAAGGTCATATGTCAAAGATAACAAACTCTGTTTTGGATGTATGAAAACAGATCACTTTGCAAAGGAATGTCGTCGTCGCCACACATGTGATGTATGCAAATTGAGACATCCCACAAGTCTTCATGACTACAACTACGAGTATTATGGAAACCGAAAGCAACCAACGGTAAGCAGTGAGCGTGCACATGAGAATGAGATTACGGATGCCACATCACTTAACGTAACAAGAGAAGGTCGTTCAGTCATTACATCTATGATTGTACCTGTATGGGTGTCGTCCATCCAAAATCCATCCAATGAACAGCTTGTCTATGCTTTGCTTGACACTCAAAGTGACACCACTTTCATTGATGAAGGAGTGAGTAAAGTACTGCAAGTGGATGCTCATCCAATTAAACTGAAACTAACTACTCTGATGGGCGACAGTATGATCATTAATAGCAAAAGGATATCTGATCTTCAAGTGAGAGGGTATAATTCATCAGTACATATCAATCTGCCTCCATTATACACCAAAGAGTGTATTCCTGTCAATCGTGACCACATACCAACGCAGGAAACGGCAAAGAACTGGAGTCACTTGAAGGCAATCACAAAGCAAATGTCACCTCTTCTCGGCTGTGAAGTAGGTTTACTGATTGGTTACAATTGCCCCAGAGTGCTAGCTCCCAGAGAAGTCATTCTAGGTAAAGATGACGAACCCTATGCTATTCTAACTGACTTAGGTTGGAGTATTGTAGGCAGCTCCACACCAGGCATTCATGAATCCACAGCAATTGGTCTTTGTCACAGAATAGCCACAAAAGAGATTCCAGCTTTGACACCTGTGGATGCCATACGTGTGCTCGAGTCTGACTTTAAAGATGTCACGGTAGGTGACAAGACAATTTCACAGAATGATATTGTGTTTTTGGACAAGCTCAAAGAAGGCATAAAGAGAAATGCTCAAGGACATTATGAAATGCCACTTCCGTTTAAACAACGTCCATACTTACCAGATAACAGAGAGCTTGCCAAAGTCAGATTCAATCACTTGAACAAAAAGTTCTGTAAAGATGAGAAATACAAGACAGACTACATTGCGTACATGAATGATATCATTGAAAGAGGTGATGTAGAAACAGTGATCGATGATGGAACTGATGGTGAAAAGTGGTACATACCTCATCATGGCATTTACCATCCGAAAAAGCCAGACAAGCTACGTGTCGTGTTTGATTGTTCTGCTAAATTCAAAGGCACAAGTCTCAACGAACATTTGTTACCAGGGCCAGACATGATAAACAATCTCACAGGAGTCCTTGTCAGGTTCAGAAAACACCCTATAGCTGTAACATGTGATATTGAAAAAATGTTTCACCAATTTCATGTTCAGAAAAATGACAGAGACTACTTGCGCTTCTTATGGTGGCAGAACGGAGACACAAATTCACTGCTTCAAGATTACCGTATGAAAGTTCATCTCTTCGGTGCAGTTTCTTCGCCTGGGTGCGCAAATTATGGACTAAGATATTTAGCCAGTGAGCATTGTCAGTCACACTCATTAGCTGCCCAGTTCATCATAAGAGACTTTTACGTTGATGATGGAGTCACAAGCGTAGAGACAGTGGAACAGGCTATTCAGGTAACAAAAGAGACACGAGAGTTGTGTGCAAAAGGAGGTCTTCGACTTCACAAATTTGTGTCTAATGACAACACTGTGCTGCAGAGCATACCAGCATCAGAACGTGCTGTAAACTTTGAGACAAAGGATCTTACCTTCAATGACATGCCACTTGAGAGAGCTCTGGGTATTCACTGGAACACACAGAGTGATAGCTTCAAATTCCACATCCCATTAAAAGGTCAACCTACAACACGTCGTGGCATATTGTCAACTGTTGCCTCCATATATGATCCTTTGGGCTTTGTAGCTCCTTATGTTCTCAATGGTAAGAGGATCTTACAAGAAATGTGTCGCAAGGGTACAAGCTGGGATGATCCACTGTCTCTTGCTCTCAGCCCACGGTGGGAGAAATGGCAGCATGATTTTGTTAATCTGGAAATGGTTAACATACCACGATGTTATGTACCTGCTAATTTCGGCAAAATTGTGAAAACAGAGATACATCATTTCTCTGATGCAAGTACCTGTGGTTACGGTCAGTGTTCGTATCTGAGAATGATCAGTGAGAAGGATGAGATTCATTGCACTTTCCTCATTGGTAAAGCCCGGGTTACTCCTGTAAAAATCACTACAATACCAAGATTAGAGTTGACGGCAGCTGTGGTATCAGTCAAAATGAGCAATATGCTCAGAGAAGAGCTTGACCTCACCAATGTCGATGAATTCTTTTGGACTGACTCAAAAGTGGTCTTAGGATACATAAATAATGATGCTCGTCGTTTTCATACGTTTGTAGCCAACAGAGTTCAAAGGATACGTCAAAGCACAGCACCCAAACAATGGCTGTACGTCCCAACGAATGATAACCCTGCAGACAATGCTTCAAGAGGTAGAACAATAAATGAATTGCTCTCTTCTAACTGGTTTTCAGGTCCGTCGTTCCTGTGGAAGAAAGAAATACAGAGTGTAGAGGTTGTACCAGAACTTCCAGTAGGTGATCCAGAAGTTAGAAAAGTTCAGACGTTTCAAACAGAAACCACAGGAAGTAAAGATCTTGTAGACCATTTGTCTAAGTTTTCATCCTGGTCTAATACTGTCAAGGCCATTGCACGTCTTCTGAGAAGGATCAAGAAGGATAAGTCTAATTCACCAGCATCTGTGAGTGAACAAGAACATGCAAGATGCTTGATTCTAAAAGGAGTGCAGAAACAAGTGTATCAGAAAGAAATGGATGTCCTGACGCAAGGTAAACAACTTCCAGGTCATAACAGACTTCATCATCTAGACACCTTCATAGATACGGATGGTATGATTAAGGTGGGAGGAAGATTAAGTCACTCGTCATGCACTCATGTGTTCAAGCACCCACTGATTCTTCCCAAAGAGCATCATGTAACTAAGCTGATAATTGCACACTATCATGAAAGTGTAAAGCATCAAGGGAAAGGTTTCACGATTAATGCTATCAGATCTGCAGGCTATTGGATACCTGGAATGAACAGAGCTGTCACATCTTACATCCACAACTGTGTACCTTGTAGAAAGTTGAGAAAATCTGTTGAAGGACAACGGATGAGTGATCTTCCTGCAGAACGTGTAGAGTCTTCCCCACCGTTTGTGTATTGTGGTATGGATTGCTTCGGTCCTTTCATGACTACAGAAGGAAGAAAACAGCACAAAAGGTATGGTCTGCTTCTAACTTGCTTTTGTTCAAGAGCCGTTCATATAGAAATGTTGGAGGATATGTCCACGGATGCTTTCATCAACAGTTTACGATGCTTCATTGCTATCAGAGGCACAGTACGGCAGATCAGATGCGACCAAGGTACCAATTTCGTCGGTGCTAAGAATGAGCTGAACTCCGCATTACAGCAACTTGATCCCGAAAGGCTTACTGCTTTTCTTGCAGATAAACAGTGTGATTTTGTTTTGAATCCCCCTCATTCCAGTCATGCAGGTGGTGTATGGGAGCGTCAAATCAAAACTGTAAGAAGTGTTCTTAATGCTACAGCTTCCCTTGCATCAGGCAGGCTCAGTGATGCTTCACTGCGCACATTGTTTTATGAAGCCATGGCAATAGTTAATAGTCGTCCTCTTACAGTGGATAACTTGAACGACCCCAAGAGCTTGGAACCACTCACACCTAACCATTTGGTTACTATGAAAGCCACCACAGTCTTTCCACCACCAGGAAAGTTCATAAGAGAAGATATCTATGGGAGAAAGAGATGGAGACGGGTACAGTACCTTACTGAGCAATTCTGGAGTAGATGGAAAAAGGAGTATCTCCACAACATTGCTACTAGACAATGCTGGCATGCTCCAAAAAGGAACTTTCAGATTGGTGATGTTGTCATGGATACGGATGAGAACCTTCCAAGGAATGTATGGAGACTAGGTCGGATCATAGACAGTGTAACTAGCCAAGATGGGTTAGTAAGGAAAGTCACATTGACACTTGGTGACAAAACACTGAACAAGAAAGGAGAACGATTGAACAAGGTCTCAGTAGTAGAGAGGCCAGCTCAGAAGTTGGTCTTATTATTGGAATCGGAGTGAACACCTCTTCAAAAGGACTTTACATACATACACACACAAAGGTCTTTATAAGTGAAAAGTGATATTCCTTATGCTTAAATTATGCATGTTGATATTACATTTATAATTTGGTGGGAGTGTAACAGACTTTGATGTGTTAATTCTTCTAATTTGTTTTTATATACTTTTTTGATAGTCCTGTTAGTTTAAATTAGGTTTAGGTAATGTATTTAGGTCTTATTAAGGAGGGACTTTTATTTTGACGGGTTTTGTGGTCTACGGGGCTAAACGGGTAAAAGGAAGTGAAGGGAGAGCACGCGGTTGATAAAAGGAAAGCAAATGGAGTGCACGCAGTTGTAGGAGTTGTGCAGGCTATTAATGTTTAACGGTGATAAGCACCCCCCCGGAAAAGGCATAAGGTGTGTATTGACATTTGTTTATGGTTTATTGTTATTTATGTATTTTGCTATATGTAATTGGTAGTGTAACAAAGAGATAGTTTGTATGAGTCGTTAATGCGAGCTTTTGTATTTCCTTTGTTCAGCTCTTACGGTGATTTATGAGGTGATATTTGCAGTGAAAACGGACTCAATAAACTTCATCAACATCAGTAAAGTTTTGTCCATCATTCGGGAGGGGTCTGCTACAAGCTGACCCTTGGGTTGAGTGTGAACCTTGTGGAGGGCATCCCTGGGTTCAGCTCTTCCTCAGACCCACAGCCAGAGGCCAGGAGCAGAACACCTTCACTGCGTGTAAATGAACTTTAAATGATCCTACACTGTAAAATAATTTGTTACTGCATTAAATTAAGTAGGCCTATAATCCAAATGGCTGTCCAGTCATATCAGCTGTTAAACCTTGAGTAGCAATAAATTGCTTTGACTTGTGAAAGTCTACATGTGTGACTGTGAAACTACATAGTTAATGTAAAAAAAAAAAAAAATGTTGCCATGAGTTATTGATCACATTTCCCCCAGTGTACTTCATTGTAATGAAATTGTGTTTTCCTCTTTTGTGCAGTATTAAACAATACACCAACACTTTTATGTGTTCCCAAGCAAGTGGCTGAAGCATGTGCAGTAAGTGGACTTTTTCTAATGTTACATCAAAAGGGAAGAAAGTAGCTACAACACTTTGTAATGCCCATTTTTTCCCCCAATGCACAGGACAGTGAAGAAACCCTCTCAGGTATCTTTAAGTGCATAAATAACTTTACTTAATTTACACTTGAGTAGGCCTACCAATTATTTCTAATATGAGTTGCAGGAGTCCACATCTACAGAAGAGTCTGCACAAAGCAGTGATGCAGAGGTGGGCAGTGTTGTACTTTTCCTTTTAATTTTTGATGCATAAGCCATGTGTTTGACAGGTTTACCCCTACCCCTAGAAAACAGAGTATTTTGAAAATACTTGGCAACTTAAAGAAAAAAAACTGGCACTAGAGATAGAGTTGCTTCAAAGGAACTTCAGAGTAAGTGCTCATATATTATTTCAGACAGAGTACAATATATATTATTTGCAGGCAAAAGACGACTTGATCACTGGCTTTTCTTTACAAAGAACAATTAAAATAAAAATCAAGGAACTAAGCATATTTGTCTTGTCTTTTATTAAACATTTAATGAAATGTTTTATATTTTTTCTGATGGTGCAATGTTGTGTAATATAGCCCATGCAATGTCACAGGCCCTGTCAGGTGCAACCCTCAGACTTTTCAGATACTTTAGTTGGCTAAAGTTCACTTCATTGTGTGCCCTTGTCCTGGCTAGAGCTGCATTGTAACTGGTCTGGGGTTTGGGTCAGGGAATGGGGTCATAAAACACCTGTCTCCAAGCAGGATCCTGTTGTAATCACCTGTTTAATGGAAAAATTCAGTTCTGTTAGGATAAGCATACGTGTATGTAATACAGTCAGCTTTATATTTTTTTATTTTTCCTTCCCACGTTCAAATAATGTGCATAAATCTCTGAAAATTCTTGAGTCATGCACAGATCCTGGCCATATTTGTGATATGGAACATAGTCACACACCATCTAAGAGATTTTAGTCAGTCAACTGCCTTTTTAAAATTTGATATAATACTAATCTGGATAAGAATCGCAATAGTAACTTGCCTGCACTGTTATTAAAGCCCGACTCCGACGAGTCGAACATCTATGCGTTTCCAATAAATTAATGTAAACGACATCCTCACGAGTCATGAGAAAAATGATATCTCTCAAAAAGTACACTATCGCGCTGCGCTAAAAGACTTCCCGTATTAGCTCCGCTTATAAAGCCGCGATCTAATCCTGTTTACATGAAGTAAGCCTGCTCACGAGCAGGTTCAAGCTGGCGCACCTGTTGCTATGACAGCAAGTCCAGGATAAGCGTCGAAGAACCAAACAATCCAAGATCATGCCAAATCGCCAACAATCAAATCCAGCTAACTGAGTTAACGACGTACGAAGAACGGGCCCCAGAATTGTCAAAATAAATGAACAAAAAATATACAAAAAATAGTGAATATTTCTTCAACGCCATTGGTAGCTGATCTAATACAGTGACGCTGGTAGTGACGATTCTATCTGACCAATCAGTGATCTGCAGTGTTTTCACGTCACACTTTAGTATCGGTACGGTACGCTTGGAACCTCTACAGAGGTAGTACCATTTAAAGCGAGCCGAAGCGAGCCAAACTGTACCATGCAGTGGAAAAGCGCCACAAGTGAGCCGTACCGAGCCGAGCCGTACCGTACCATGCAGTGGAAAAGCGCCACAAGTGAGCCGTGCCGAGCCGAGCCGTACCGTACCATGCAGTGGAAAAGCGTGAAAGCGTGCCATACCGTACCATGCAGTGGAAAAGCGCCACAAGTGAGCCGTACCGAGCCGAGCCGTACCGTACCATGCAGTGGAAAAGCGTCAAAGCGTGCCGTACCGTACCATGCAGTGGAAAAGAAACCTGAACCTGAAACCATGAATGTGGCAGGATTTCCTCTAAGTGTTCTCCCAGTAAGAAGAAACAAATTCTTAATTTAGCTACTCAGCGACTCATTGGTGTGAAGTGTGCGTGTGGTGCACTGTACCTCTATTGGACTGCTTAAGCTTCATCCTCATCATCTTCATGGTTGTTGTCTACCTGCAATTTACTTACCTTGCCATTTACCTGAATGAATAAACGTTTGTTATTGTTTCTCACTACTTCTGCGAGTCTGTGTTTTCTGACAATTATAATACATACCTTAGCAGATTCCATTTGGACATCCCAGCATCTGAAGTCAATCAGTTAGTTTCCCTTTTTGGCCTGAAACAAAATACAGAAAGTTATTGTCTACATACGTTACATTTAGAAAAGATTTGACTTCAGAATTGTGTCACAAACAATAAAGATACGACATATAAAAACAAATGCATAATAATAGGGAGTCAAAATGTGAAAACTTCTTCTAAGCCATTAGTAGCTGATCTTAGGCTCAGTACCTGAAACCATGAATGGGGCAGGATTTCCTCCAAACCAATCCGCCGGCTTGGATCCAGCTGCAGGAGACACTGAATCAGATGGCAGCATTCTGTGCAGAACAATGAGAGAGAAAGAGAGACGGGAGAGTCAGATTACAACCTTGAACATTACATCTGCTATCTTTGTAATAAGCTGTAAGATTTAAGCTTCTAAACTGTACGTTCAGAACTTCCAGAATACCTAGCACAGGTTTTACCTTTTTGTGATGAATGCCATCTTACCGTGTGACAAGCCAGGCTGATTCCAAATGCCTGTATAAATCGCCAGCAGTTCAATGGGTTCTGGAAAGTGTAGTTTAGTTGAGCTGCATCTCCTTGAGCGCTGTACAAATGTCTTTCTCAAAGAAAGCTAAATCAGGCCACCAAAAAAGAAGGAAAGACAGGAGAAGGAAAGAAAACAAAATGAGGGGAAACAATTGGTTACTGACTTCTTTTCAAAGAAAGGTGAGCACAAACCAGAACACGAAATGTATAGTGCTAAACTGCTTGAATATCTCTGCGATCGTTAGTGCTAAAAATGAACTGAGACAACCCAATAAAAGAGCAGAAAAATTCTAATTTTTCGAGTTTCACTGTAGCTACAGAGCTACCTATGAGTGACACTGATTAGCCTATTATTGCTAATTTTAGATATTATAGCCTATTCATTTAAAAATAAACATTTTTCAAATTAGGCTATTATAATGAAGTTTTGTATGCAAACAGCATTATTAGTGCACAGTTTATTTATTTAGCCTTAACTTCAGATTACATATTAGCAAATTATCATCTGAAAGTGTATGTTCTGCCAGAACATACACTTTAAGATGATAATTTGGTTATACATGTGGGGTGGGGCATCAGGACTGCCTATGCATAGGGCCCGGGATCTTGTGCTACACCCCTGCTTCAAGGCCACTGAAATGAGGCTCCTGAAAACTACCTCCCACTACATTTTGATATAATGCTGGAAATATTAGCCAAAAACATGATTCAATTAAATAATAATGAAATTCTTCATACATTATGATGATTCTTCAGTTAGGGGCATTTATGATTATGCTTAATGTTAATTAAGCTTCCATTAATGGATACTCATATCTAGCTGAAAGATTATGTCAAGTTTTTGATGTACAGAGCAAAAAACAGTTACAGATTCTAATGGCGAGGTTATCTGATTTACCTTCAGCATGTCTCTCGTATACAGTAGCCTCATCCTCCATATGCTGAGCCTGACCCTGATCTGAGCTGCCTTTCGGGTCACAGAAAGAGGGCGCGGACACCATCTCAACACTATTCGTCCTATTTATCTTTCTCTCAGGCCCCTCGTCCGTTGGTGGTGTACTTTGATGGCAGTCAAAGTCATGTGTAGCTGATATTAGGCTCAGTACCTCAAACCATCTGTGGGAAAAAAATTTCCCCAAACTAATCCGCCGGCTTAGGTCCTGCTGAAGGAGGGATCGAATCAGATGGCGGCATTCTGTTAAGAACAATGGGAGGGAGAGAGAGAGAGTCAGATTATAACCTTAAACTTTACACCTGCTGTCTTTGTAATAATAAGCTATAAGATTTGACTGTGCTAATCTGTAAGGTCAGAAAATCCGGAAAAATTCCTGCATTATCAACAAGCCCATCTTTATAGCCATTTGGCTCAGGTGTTACTTTTGGCGCCTTTTTTCTTTGTTCTGTTTAGTATGATTCAGAATAACAATTTGTCTTCTTGATACCATCTCACCTTCTGAAACGCTAAGCTCAAGCAAGATGTTGTCATCAATCATCTCCAGATCATTACTTTCTGGGAATCGTCTACACATCAATGTGAATAGAAAAATTCCCAGTGACCATACAGTGGCAGGTTTCCCATGGTCCCCGCCCTCAGTTTTGAACTCAGACGGGGAATAATCATCTGTGCCGGAAGGAAAGACATTTTGTCTGATGAGTAAGCTTGAAATACTACTGCATGTTTTCAATGTACCCATTAGCATACAAAAATAGGTTTTATTCGATTCAAAAACACTGGTGCATCAATTTAGGAATCAATGTGGACATTTCCAAACCAGATGCGGTGCGTGAAGTTTCCACTGACAAACGGGATAGTTCACCCAAAAATGGAAATTCTGTCATCATTTACTCACCCTTATGTTGTTCCAAAGCTGTACAAAAGAAGATATTTTGAAGAATGTCCTCCAAGCGCCTCCCTTCATAGACAGTGGCCAATCTTCCCTGGCCAAGCATTCTGCTGATTTCATATTGGCTCAAAATGTCCTCTATTAAAACATACATAATTATTAGTTCGAAAAATATTATAGGGTGCCATGGTGGCAACACCAAAGCAAGCATCCATGCATAATTCTTATGGATTCATGGGCTTGACTGTCATACACATTTGGATAAATTAATGTGCAAAACAGCAGCATTACCACAAAAATCATTTATACTGTTTAAAAAAAAAAAAAAAAAAGTCAATATCCAGGGCACCAAATCATTACACTGGCCATTAAACACATCAAAAGGTTAAAAAAATGTCTCTGAGCTAGTAAAAGTATGTCTATCTTTACTACATACAAAGAGAAGACAAGTTATTTTATTATTTTACGTAGGCCAAATAAATCACAAGTTTAAGTGACATTTTTTCACATTGAAGTGCCACTGCTTAAAAACAGCACAAGAAACACTGCTTTTATTTATATATATTTATATATATATATATATATATATATATATATATATATATATATATATATATATATATATATATAAATGTGTATGTGTGTGTGTGTGTGTGTGTGTAAATTTACCCCTGTAAATTAACATGACACTTTAGCACTGAAAAGTGTGTAATCTTTGAGATTATAGCAGTAAACTCACCCTCAACTGTCAAGTCCACTTTGTTGACAACTGATGCTGGACTGACGGGTCTGTGGTGGACTTGAGCTGGAGGGGTTTGAACTTGCAGATGTTTAGAGGTAAGGACTTCAGACTGGTCCTCCACTTGCTGACCCTGACCTGGCCTGAAGAAGTTAAGAGATGGCAGCTTCTCAAAACTATACTCCCTCTTCCTCTCCTGCTCCTCATCAAATCTCTCATTCCTCCTCCTCTTTCTCTCTGGCCCCTCGTCAAAACTCTCCTCCCTCCTCCTCTTTCTCTCCGGCCCCTCGTCAAATCTCTCATTCCTCCTCCTCTTTCTCTCTGGCCCCTCGTCAAAACTCTCCTCCCTCCTCCTCTTTCTCTCCGGCCCCTCGTCAAAACTCTCCTTCCTACTCCTCTTTCTCTCTGGCCCCTCGTCAAAACTCTCATTCCTCCTTTTTCTCTTCGCCATCTCATTTCCCCCACCAACAGTAACTGACTGATAGTACTCCGCCGCAAATTTAGTGCTGGGTGTTGGGGGTGTAATTTGCTGGGGCTCGTACACCTGAGCGCTGCCAGAACTAATTTTTCTTTTAAGAGCCATGATAATTGCCAAAAACAGAAAACCAGATGATAAAAAACAGCAGAATTATCATTAAGAAAACTGAGCACAGTGAATCACCTTTCTAACTGTTGTATAATTCCACGATCATGACGGGGCTTCATTATGACGTCATCAATGTTAAACCGCAACCGCAAGGCTCGTTCTGAACTTTATCGCTGATAGACATACATCCCTTTTACATTAAACGAAAAAGGGCTTTTCTATGCACATTCATTCATTAAATCCACTTTTTTTTTTTTTTTTTTTATATAGATGAATATATATTTTGATTATAAATATAATACAAATGGACAGCCGGACACAATACTAGCCTCTCGTTGCTGATGCTTGAACGAGAACTCAGTTAGCCTGATTAAAACGTCAATAAAAAAAAAAAAACCAAATCAAATCAAAACTAGGAAATCGCCAAAACAAGAGAATGATTCTGCATTCATTTAGTGTAAGTGGAGAAGGTAGCCTACTGACAGTAAAGGCTGTGCTGTTGAGGCTCGCGCAGCCTCATGAGAAATGGAAACAAATGAGCGTGAAACTCAGTTAACATACTGCGGGTAAAACATACTGCGGGTAAAACATACTGCGGGTAAAAATGTGGAGTTTTTATATTGCATATATGATACAGTTAAGCAACATCACACGATCAAGAGTGCAGAATACTATCACGATCGAAAATGTGAAACAGTTCATAAGATCAATATTTCATATGTTCAATAAACAAGTAATTAATATTAAGTCACTTAATATTAAGTGACTTTTTGTTCCATTTCAGCACCGAAAATAGTTCCAAATAAAGATCACAGCAGAACCATAGCACGACTATTCATTTAGACGGTCGCCTGCGGCCACCTACTGGTGGTTTAGTTTCGGGTTTTTGTATATTCCAATAAATATTTAAAACAATTACATTATTTAATGCAGTTATAATTTTTCAGTGTAAATTTAATTTGACTGGTAACAGCCCTAGTGTCTTATTCTAATTTAATTTGATCAAATTTAAGAATTTAAAGTGAAAGATAAGGCATTTAAAACGATTAGGGAAAAGGCCCTTTTATAAAGGTTAAAATATCATACAGATTTGAATATGTCAAAGCTGACTGAACACTGATGATATTTTTTTTACTTCAGAATACATTATATTTACAACACCAAAAAAAGTAATACCTTTTTTTCTGGACAAGCTAATTTTTTACTCGGACAAGTGAATGACCGAATAATCTGACAAATGTGGCACACCCAATTTTTCTGATGCACACCCAGAGTCTCTTTTCTGGCTACGCTAGTTACAATAATATATATATATATATATATATATATATATATATATATATATATATATATATATATATATATATATATATATATAACTGAGCAAAATAGTGCAAATGCCCATTACATTTGCACTAACTACATTTTTCGTGATTCTTATAGGGTGACCTGAAACAAAATACAGAAATGAGGGTTATTGTCTACATACATTACACTTATAAGAGATTAGACCCTGACTCCCTGACTATCTGGCACATTCCTGAAAACCAGGAAGTATTTGAATTCAAGAGAAACGAAACTTACTTCTCCAACAATTGATTCAACCTTTATTAACACCGCTGTTCTTCGTGTCAAAGCTGTAAACCAAATCATTTTTGAGTTGTTTTTCTGTCGAGGTAAGGACTTCATTAGATCCAAAGATTATGGCTTTATCGTGTTGTCGCCTTTTAATAAGAAATGCAGGTTATCCTCAGAGAGTCAGTTGCTATGGTTACTTACATAACCCGAAAGTTACCTCCGTTTGTGGAACCGAAAGCAGAGGTTCTCTTACGAGAGTATCTCTCGTACTGCGTAATAGCTTACGCTAGGGGAAAAACTCTTTTCCGCGAGATATTGAAGCCAAAAATTATCCTTAATTTTTTATTAATGTAAAACGCTTTGCAGCAGCAAGCAAACATAGGCGAAACAGCTCGCGCGCCTATTGGTTGCTCTGCAGCAAATGCAGCAGCCTATCGAGAGAGACTCTGCGTGACGTAATGACCAATGGGGGCAATTCGCGCCCATATCGTCACGTCCCGCCAGAAGGGGCGTGGTCTCACCCTATAAATATGCTCGTTAGGCTGATACAAGCTGATTTTTACCTCTTCAGCGAAGCACACGCATCGCTGGATCCGGAGTGAGAAGCCGCGCCGTCGAAGCAAGCCTTTCAGCGGGACGAGCTCTGGAGTCGCTGGCCTCGCCGCCTTCAACTGCCGTACCTGCTGCGCTTTCCGGCGTTCTATATCCTTTCATACTCTGTGTGTATTTACTCTGTTGAGAGTGTTTGTTCGCTTACTTGACGCGACTCACACTTCTCTCACAAAAAGAGCAGCGTCTTTTTAAAGATGCCTTCCTGTGGCTCGTGCCGCGCCCCGCTCAGCGATGGAGACCGGCACGTCATCTGTGTTTCCTGCCTGGGTGAGGATCACGCGGCTCTCGCGCTCGCTGACGGCGGATGCCCTCATTGCGAGCTTTTGCCCATGGTGACTCTGAGGACGCGCCTGGCATCATTCTCCGAGCCTTCACCGCAGCCCGCCGTGGTGCCGCGCCGCAAGAAGCGCCGCGCCCAGCGCGCTCCCGAGCTTTCTCCAGCCCGCCAAAGCTCGCCGGTTCGCCCGCCAGCTTCGCCGGCTTCGCTCGAGTCGCTCACTGACGGACAACGGCCGCCGCCTGCCGCCGCGTCCATCCACGAGTTTGACGAACCCACCGAGGCGTGTTCTCTTCTGGCATCCGATAGTAAGGATTGGGCGAGCTCCGTGGATCTCCCCTCCGCTAGCGTTTCCCGCCAGACCACTGGTAAGAGAGCCGGCATTGAGACTGAGCTGATGCGTCTGCTCTCTCAGGCCGTGGAAAGCATCGGCCTCGATTGGGAGGCGCCCGCGCAACCGCCGCGCAACAGGCGAGCTCTGTGGACCTCCGCCTTCTGTCCGCGAGTCGTCAAGGAAACGGGCCAGCATCAAGACCGCGAGCCCTAAAACCGCGGCTAGCTTTCTTTACGTTATAAGAAATCTACCCCGCCCCCCATGGGCGTGCGTCACCGGCAAATGAGAAAAGAGTGTGTTTTAGTCCCCGCCGAGGCCGGACTAATCTCCATTTCTTAAACATTTCTCAGCTCCTAGTTTGAGCGGCTGAAAATGTCATTGCAGCAATGAGCCTGTTGTATAACACGCACACCTGCATACAAACGCCGACACACACAAAACTGTGATGACGCTCTTTTATCTGCTTGCGCTAGTGTAGTTCTCCCTGTGGCCCAGTGGCGGAACCCGTAGCTTTCGCGCGAGAGACTTTCACCAAAAACTTTTCGCTCGTTCAGTTCCAGAAAATACGACTGTTCCAGTGTATTTTGCAGTAAACAAGCTGGTACCACGGCCCGCTTGCCTGCACATAAAGGCCGTTTCCACGGCGACCCAGAAAAATCATGTATTCATTGTATTTCTGGTTTTCTGGCCACAGCCGATGGTGTTATAAGTGTAATAAAATGCTCACAGCCCAGTGTTCATTTCTACACACAAACACAGCCCGCCACGGTACAGGGCTCGCACAAATGAAATCGACGCATGTCAGTTGTGCATTAAATGTAGTAAATGTGCCCACAACCCAGTGCCCACAAACACTACCACGGTTTCTGTAAAACGAAACCAACACAAGTCTTCCTAGCCTCCTAGGAAATCGACGGTGTTTCAGTCTCGCCGTGGCCAGACTTCCACTGAAACGTTCAGTTCCAGAAAATGTGACTGTTCCAGTGTATTTTGCAGTAAGCAAGCCAGTACCATGCCCGCTTGCCTGCACACAAATGCTGTTCCCACGGCGACCCAGATAAATCACATAAATGGTGTATTTTCTGGTATTCCGGCCACAGCCGATGGTGTTATGAGTGTATTGAAAATGCCTACAACCCAGGGCTCATTTCTACACACAAACACAGCCCGCAAAAATGCAGGGCTCGCACAAACAAAATCGCCTCATGTCGATTGTGCACTAAATGTAGTGAATGTGCCTACGTCTCAGTGCCCACAAACACTACACACCACATGTCCCACGGGTTCTGTGAAAACGAAACCAACACACATTCAGTCAGCTCAGGCCGACGGTGTTTTTCAGTGCAGTAAATGTGCCCGCTGTCCTGCGCCCGCATTCACTCACAGACATGTTAAGCCCCACGGGGCTCGCCCCGCTCTCTCTCCCTCAGCAGACTGCTACAAGGGTTTTGAGCGCGGCCAGGCTGCCCGCCGCGATCGGCGCGCCCCCCGCCTCACACACTGTAAACACAGTGTCTGCGTTACAGCACGCCGGAGCTCTCTTGCCGTCACTATGTCTCGGCCAGAGCCCAGATCTCATTCTACCCCTAGCTATTCACGCGAAAGAGTGGACACAGCTTCCTGGGGTATCAGAATGGGTGCTGAACACTATAAATAGAGGCTATTCGCTACAGTTCGCTCGACGTCCCCGCCGTTATACGGCGCGCGTCGAGACGACGGTGGAAAACGAAGTATCTCATCTACTTCGAGCCGAGATAGCGAAACTACTGAGCAAAGGTGCTATAGGACCTTTATCTCAAGCTCAGAGCAAAGGGGGCCTACACAGCAGATATTTTCTCGTACATTTACGAAGTGCATGGACGCGGCGCTCGCACCCCTGAGACTTCAGGGCATGCGAGTCCTGAACTACTTGGACGATTGGCTGATTCTAGCTCGATCACGATCGGAGCTCATAGAACACAGGGCCGCATTACTCGAGCACCTCGAGGAGCTGGGCCTCACAGTCAATTGGGCGAAGAGCTCACTGTCTCCCAGTCAGAAAATTTCCTTTCTGGGAACCGTGTTGGACTCGCTGTCCATGACAGCACGCCTGTCACCAGAGCGCGGGCTAAATATTCAGCGCGGCGCGAAATCCTTCCGCCACGGCGCGATAGTTCCGCTCAAAAGGTTTCAGAAAATGCTGGGGCTGATGGCCTCAGCAGCCTCTGTACTCCAGTTGGGCTTGCTCCGCATGCGCCCACTGCAGATGTGGCTGAAAGCGCGGGCTCCACCCAGGGCATGGACAGCGGGTCTGTTTCGCCTCAGGGTCGACCTTCAGTGTGTTTCAGCTCTGGAATCTTGGAAAATAACCGACTGGTATCAGTCAGGTGTGAGTCTGGGGACCGCTTCGAGTGTGAAGGTGGTGTCTACGGACGCCTCCACCTCGGGGTGGGGAGCGCTGCTCGAGGGCAGACCGCTAGCTGGCCTGTGGTCAGAACGGGAAAAGCTCCTTCACATAAACTGCTTGGAGATGATAGCAGTCGACAAAGCGCTACGGCGTTTTTTGTCCCCAGGTAACAGGCCACCACGTCTTAGTCCGGTCGGACAACATGTCAGTGGTGGCATACATAAATCGCCAGGGCGGCGTCAGGTCACGAAACCTTCACAGGCTGACGGAACGCCTCCTGGTCTGGGCTCAGCACAACCTGCTCTCACTGAGAGCAGCGCACGTGCCTGGTCACCTGAATGTGGGACCAGACAGACTGTCCAGGAACAATGTTCCAGCAGGGGAATGGTCGCTGCACCCGCAGACGGCCCAGCTGCTGTGGAAAACGTTCGGCAGAGCACAGGTGGAACTATTCGCGTCCCACGAAAACGCTCATTGCCCGGAGTTTTTCTCGAAAAGCAAGGGCGCGCTGGCTCATGTTTGGCCCCGCTGCCCCCTATATGCTTTTCCTCCTGTCTCGCTCCTGCCTCAGGTGTTGGAACGAATCAGGGAGAACGGATGCCCAGTGCTGCTCGTAGCTCCGCTCTGGACAAACCAGACGTGGTTCCCTGCCCTGATGCAGCTGACCAGCACTGCCCCATGGCCTGTACCATTGAGGAGAGACTTCCTCTCTCAGGCGGAGGGCTCGATCTGGCATCCTCGCCCGGAGTTGTGGTCCCTGCACGCATGGGCCATCAACGGGTACCCGCTAGCCTCCCAGAAGGAGTGTTAAACACGATCGTGCAGGCTAGAGCTCTGTCTACCAGGCGGCTCTACTCCTCGAAATGGTCTGTTTTCTCTGCATGGTGTCAAGTCCAGAGCTTTTCACCTGTGGAATGCGGGGTTTCGGAAGTGCTTTCCTTCCTTCAAGAGCTACTGGATAAGGGCAGGACCCCATCCACGCTCAAAGTATATGTGGCGGCCATAGCAACGTTTGCAAAACCGGTGTCTGGCCAGTCGCTGGGGAAAAACGACTTAGTCGTGCGTTTCCTTAGGGGAGCTCGGAGGCTGAACCCTCCCAGGCCCCCTTCAGTCCCGATGTGGGACCTTTCCACGGTCCTGGAGGCCATGAAAGGCGCCCCGTTCGAGCCAATCCAGCTGGTGGACATGAAACATCTGTCGTTCAAAACAGTGTTTCTCATGGCTCTCGCTTCAGTGAAGCACATAGGGGACTTACAGGCGCTTTCAGTAAGCGTGTCGTGTATGGAGTTTGGGCCTCATGACTCGAAGGTCATTCTCAAACCAAAGCACGGGTATGTCCCGAAATCCCTCAATACACCGTTCAGGGCCCAGGTAATTTCCCTGTCCGCCCTTCCGGTTCTCAGTGAGGAGGAGGATGCGAGTCTCCTTTGCCCCGTCAGGGCATTGAGAGCTTATGTGGCACGCTCGTCTGTTTTCAGACAGACGGAGCAGCTTTTTGTTTTGTTTGGCGGGCGTTCCAAGGGACTCGCCGCCTCAAAACAGAGCCTATCCAGATGGATAGTGGATGCCATTGCGCTCGCTTACTCTGCGAAGGGCTTACAGTGCCCCTTGGGTGTCAGGGCGCACTCCACGAGAGGCGTGGCCTCTTCGTGGGCATGGTCAAGCGGGGTTTCCCTGCAAGATATCTGTACGGCCGCGGGCTGGGCCTCGCCGTCTACATTTATAAAATACTATAACCTGGAGGTACCCGCCTTACAAGCTAAGCTTTTGGCGGTCTAAAATTCAGTGCTATCTGCCCCGCTGTGCGGCCCAGATGCTGAGTTTACTGCAGCCCCATGAGTATTGACACATGTATGGCCACCCAGATCAGGCTGAAAGCTTTCACCCTGGCTGCGCGTTTTATTGTCATATAATAGCCCCGCTGGGTGCTTTTTTATAGGGAATGACGCTTCCAGCCTCTCTTCCTCCACTCTATGTGAGTTTATGGTGATTATGCACTACATGAGCCCTGGGCTTCGGCCCCCGGGACTTTGGTGTTGGATCCCTGTACGCACGGCGTGTTGCATTGTGTTCCCCTAGCGTAAGCTATTACGCAGTACGAGAGATACTCTCGTAAGAGAACGTACTCGGTTACTAACGTAACCTCGGTTCTCTCTAGAGAGGGAACGAGTACTGCGTATCTTGCCGTGCTTGGAATACGCTCTGGTTCGCTTCAGTGATAAAAACCAGCTTGTATCAGCCTAACGAGCATATTTATAGGGTGAGACCACGCCCCTTCTGGCGGGACGTGACGATATGGGCGCGAATTGCCCCCATTGGTCATTACGTCACGCAGAGTCTCTCTCGATAGGCTGCTGCATTTGCTGCAGAGCAACCAATAGGCGCGCGAGCTGTTTCGCCTATGTTTGCTTGCTGCTGCAAAGCGTTTTACATTAATAAAAAATTAAGGATAATTTTTGGCTTCAATATCTCGCGGAAAAGAGTTTTTCCCCTAGCGTAAGCTATTACGCAGTACTCGTTCCCTCTCTAGAGAGAACCGAGGTTACGTTAGTAACCGAGTACGTTATCCGCTTACTTACTCCTAAACTTACCCGGGTAAGTCACATAACCTGCTTTCTGGAATACACCCCTGGTGAAACAACATTTTCCTTTGTAGGCTACTTCTTGCTAAACGATTATCTTTTGATTTTGTTATCTATTGAAAACGTATAGGCTACTATTGAATTGAAATACTCGATTACATAGGCCTACCTCAAAACTATACTTTTTAACTCTTTACAATTTCAAAATCCTTTACAAATACAAAATATTTCTGTGGTGATCATGACTAAAAAGACTATTCTAGATAAATGTACAGCCTGCAGTTGATCAGAAGAGAACAGCTTTCTTTCTTTATCTTTAAGATTGTGTAACTTCTGCAATAAAGTCTGTATCATTAAATGGTAACTTTTCTTTATGTTGTTATTTTGTAGATGTTTGTTGTAACTAAGCTTAAATGTAATTCAATATACTTTAGTAAAACCATGGGTAAACTGGTTATACAACCAATTTGTGGTACATGAACCATGGTTAAACTAGAACTAGACTAAAACGAAAACAATTCAGATGACTAAAACTAAATGGCATTTTAGTCAGACTATGACTAAAACTAAATCAAAATTTGCTGTCAAAATTAACACTGCATTGTGATTAGGCTTCTCTCAGATGATGTTTTGGTTAGATACTTGGACTGTGTAAACTTTTGACAGTATCAATTCTTTCACTCAAATATTTGACAAATAATGTTGCTTTTCTTGGCAAAACAGCCCTTATTACAGGAAAAAGACTTCGAATCTGTTCATCTTAAACACTGCAAAGAAATGTCTGAACCTGCAACGAGTCAGTATGAGGATCAGTTCAGCTGTCCAGTCTGCTTGGATCCTCTGAAGGAGCCGGTGACGATTCCCTGTGGACACAGTTACTGTATGAGCTGTATTACTGACTGCTGGGGCCAGAAGGAGCAGGAGCCGCCGTACCGCTGTCCCCAATGCAGAGAGAGCTTCAGTCAGAGACCTCTACTGAAGAAGAACACTCTGATAGCTGAGATGATGGAGACGCTGCAGAAGACGTCTCTACAAACGGCTGCTGTGGAGTGTGATGTTTGCACTACAGAGAAGAACAGAGCTGTAAAGTCCTGTCTGCAGTGCTTGGCCTCCTTCTGTCAAACTCACCTGCAGCTTCACTATCAATCTCCTGCGTTTATGAAGCACAAACTAGTCGAAGCTTCCAGAGACATTCAGGAGAACATCTGTCTCAGTCATGGGAAACTACTGGAGATTTACTGCCAGGATGATCGTCAGTGTATCTGTTGTTTGTGTACTGATAATCACAAAGGACATAATGTGGTGTCTGTGGATTCAGACTAAAAAGGTAACATCAACAATAATATCCTTTACTGGACTGTTATTACTGGTGTCTATTTTTGCCTGTTTGTTATAATTTTTTATTTTAACTTCCTCAGAAAGAGTTAAAGGAGATAAAGGTGTCGTGTCAGAAGCTGATCCAGGAGCGAGAGAGAGGTCAGCGGGAACTCGGTGAAGCTGCGAAGCTTCTTAAAGTATGTTTCTTCATGTGTTCTTTAGTTTTAAAGTTTGACACGCAAAAGTTGATATTTTGATTTTAATATGTAGATGTGACCAGTAGCTGTTTAGCTTCAAATATTGATTAAAAAAGTGCTATAAAAGTGACAATTCATGGTGTTCTTACTGAAACTTCTGTCTTTTTTGAAGTTTGACAGCCATTAATTTACTGTCTACATCGTTTGGAACAGATACAGCCTAATTTGACTGCTGGGACATTTAGAGAATTTGACAAAAAATAAAACAAAATTCCATTATTTTGCTATTGCGCCAATTTGAGTCACAACAATGATGATCAGATCTTTGTGTCTCCGTCAGAGTTCAGCGCTAGAGAGCATGGAGGACATTGAGAAGGTCTTCACTGAGCTCATCTGCTCTCTGGAGAAGAAACGCTCTGAGATTAAAGAGCAGATCAGAGCTCAGGAGAAGACTGAGATAGATCGAGCAGAGGAACTTCACAAACATCTGGATCAAGAGCTGACAGAACTCAGAAAAAGACAAGCAGAGATTGACAAACTTCTGATTACTGATGATCAGATCCAGTGTCAAGGTAATGATGCAAAAATGTAGAGAACTAAAATGAAACGCTGTTGTGCCCTGCTTGTTTTATGTTTGGAAAATATCTGTTGTGCTTCACAAAATGTAAGATTTTTGGATGAAAATTTCTCCTGTCAATGACGTCATATATGCGTTACTTTTGATTTCCGGTTTTACTTCCATAGAAACCAGGGAAACACTAGCTTTAATATATTAAATGTTTTATTAGACAGGTGAGCAACTGTTTGGATGTCTTTATCAACAGAACTTATAATTGTTATATTACTCAACACGGTTAGTCTTGAAGATGACAACTCCCATGATCCACGCTCATTCACGCCTTGTAATTGTTTTGAATAAGCGACCTCTAGTGGCGAAAATTGCATACTGTGCCTTTAAGTCTGAATAATTATTCTAATTTCAGAGCTGTCAGTCTGTGTGTGTTTTACCCACATTTGAAGACGTTCCCAGCTTCACTCAACACACTCATCTGTCCTTTAAAGACATTTCAGTTTTAGCGTTTAAGGAGGTTTTGGTGGACGCCTGTCAACAACAATCAGCCAGAATATCTCGAGAAGGTCTTAATGCTTCTTTTCCTTAGAATATATAATGTGTCATTCATTGTATGTACTGTAGGATTACACCTAAATATTAGCTTTGTAGCTGAGTTTCTTCTTGTCTTTATAGTGTCAAATGTTCATGTTGCACAGAATCCAGAACCAAAGACTCCAAATACATTTTGGCAATGTAAGTTAGTTAACAATTTTTTCCAAAAACAAATACTGTATTTATTAATTGGTGAATATCAGTTAAAAGTGCTTTGGTAAAAATAAAAATATAATAGTATATTTCACAATTCTGTTTGTGTGCATCTATCCTCCTCAGATTTATGTCAACTGCAACTTGATCTAAACACTGCATACAAAAATCTCATCTTGTCAGAAGAGAACAGAAAATTATCATATTCTGATAAAGATCAGCAGTATCCTGATCACCCAGAGCGATTTGATGAGTTTCATTACATCTTGTGTCGAGAGGGTTTGTGCGGTCGCTGTTACTGGGAGGTCGAGTGCAGTGGGAGCATTTGGGCTGTAGCAGTTTGTTACAAAGGAATTGGTCGTAAAGGAAACAGTGATGACCTTAAACTTGGCTCCAACAAAAAATCCTGGAGATTGTCACTCTATCAACAGAATGTCCATTTCATTCATGATAAAGCAAAAGTCTCAATCCCCGGTGTCTGCTCCTCTAGAATAGGAGTGTATCTGGATCACAGAGCAGGAACTCTGTCCTTCTACAGCGTCTCTGACACAATGACTCTCCTTCACAGAGTCCAGACCACTTTCACTGAACCCTTATACCCTGCGTTTGGGGTTGGAGGTGATTCATCTGTCAGGATCATAGAGAAAATAAGAATTTAGATTAGTAATGAAATGCTTACAAAATGTCCAAAATTGTTTATGCAAAGGTATAGATATACTCAAAGCATTTATGGTTTTCTGCGCGTTCCTGTCAACTCTTTACTATTCGATTGCAGTTCATTATTAAAGTTCATTATTTTTATTTTTAATAAAAAAATATTAAAGGTCATGAACTTCTGAAATGGTGTTTAGAGCTGTCAAAGTGCTCACATTATTGCTTTAGATTAAACATGTTTAACAGCGTTAATAAATGTACCTAATTTGGCATTAGCCAAGTCATCCTCTGTGATATTTTTTCAGTAATTCCCAAAGGCTGTTCCTTTTTTTTTTTTTGTGAATTCTGTTTAATTTTGGGGAATATTGTGTTAAAGTATCTCAGAAATAAAGAGCACCTCTGCTCTATGTGAAATGTCAAACTCAGCTGTGCTCTTTAATGCCAGAAAAATACAACACAATGTGATTGCAATAGATTATATTATATCTTTTAGTGTTTGTATTTCACAAGTAGGTTAAGGTGTGTGTGTGGGAATATCTTTTTAATTTTGCTAAATTGACAAATGACCTGCCATATAATGAAATAGGAATCGCAATCTTACAAATCAACCATGTATAGAAGCATGTATATTGGAGCTTGCCTGGATGTCATTTTATGGCAATTGTCTCTTCACTATACACTTAAATGTGTAAAAAATGTGCATGCACGTGAATTTTCTGTTTGCATGACACGGCACGCATTGCTACACAAATAAAAGTACTTGCAAATTTGCATATTCTTTTTCTGTGTACTGCAGTATAAGTTATCTTTTAACTACTACTAAAAACTCTGCATCTTAAAAGCTCAGTGTGATACAAAAGCTTTCAGATAGACAAAACTTACATTCCTCAAATCTCTTCATTTTGGTGGCATTGGCAGAATAAACATTTCCAGTAGGTGGCAGCAATGTACTAAATGGTTTTCGAGTTTGCCATTCAAATCCAAAAGAACAAGAGAATGCGCATGCGTAGAGAGAAACTCGAGAGATGATGCGAGTGTTGAAGTATGAAACGCATTATGAGCTCTGGTGTATTAATAATTAGAGTGTAATGTGTTGGCAGAGAGTTCTTCAGAGACTAGTGAGTGTATATTTATGTGTTATAAAGAAGATTTTGTTTTATGGTTAAATGTTATTTGAAACTTTCTTTTCTAATGTAAGAATTGATTTTTGTGTTGAGTTGATGTACATTGTACTGTAAATTAAATGTAGAATTAGATGTAGCCATAAATGTTGATCAGCTTCTATCCAATCTATATAAATAGACATTCTCTACAAAAAAAAAAATCATTTTATTTGCATTTCATCTGTAACTTTCTTAGTAAAGCTTTCTGAGTACAAGTCATTGCACACCAGATTATTTATTGTCGTTTTGGAAAAATGCGTCTGCTTAATGGATAAATGTAATGTAAATGTAAGTCTCTGTTTTCTATGTCAGGTTTCTAATTTTAATTCAATAAGGTGAGCCGTTTCATGCTTACAAAAGCCCTGGTTACATAAGCAATCTTCCTATAGAGCTTTTTTTTTATATGCGGCTTATATATAACTCTAAAGCTGTATTATTATTTCTTTTCTTTTTTTATTTGTCAGATCTGGTGCCCCTCCCAAAACATCACTAATAAAAACTGGGAATTTTCCCATCATCATACAAGAGAAGGGATACTCCAGATGTTAAAGCTGAGTTCGTTGTGACTGTTAAAGATGGCGTTTGTTGAAGTAGAGATTGAGGACACGAGGGATTCAGAACCATCCCGAATCTATCATGAAGATACCGAGGAACAAACAGGTTGGTGTCCATTCTTTAAGGTAACAAAACAGATGTTGTGTCAGTGAAATAAGCAGTATGTGAATGGTAAATGATACAGAAAATCAGGGATGCACAACATATCACCCACCATATCGGTATCTGCAGATATATGTTGATTTTTAATGTTATTGTTATTTGGACATGGATTTAATGGTGAGACTTTTGTTTTTGTAATCAGGCTCTCAAAAATTATATAAAAATTTGGATTTAGATTTATCGCCCAATAATATATCTGTTTTCGGCTTTCAAATATAAAGAATTATTGGTATCGGACAAATTTTTCATATTGGTGCCTCCCTACAGTAAATGCATCTGAATGATCATATCATTCTATAGCAATTCTCATCCACTATTTAATTGCATTGACAAGAGAATGACAGAATGAACCTTTGGCCCATCAAAATACCTGATACGGACATATACCTGATCTCTGTTGATATCTGCTACTAAATCAGGGTTCACCTAAACTTAATATGTTTATTTTAGATTGGATGGAAGTTAAAGAGCCAAGACAAGAATTGAATGAAGAGGAGGAGGAACATTGTAACTTGAAAAAGCTGCACACCTGCTCTCATTGTGGAAAAAGTTTCAGACATAAATCATCTCTCAGGAATCATCTCTCCGTACACTCTGGAAAAAAGCCCTTCGACTGTGATCAGTGCGGTAAATATTTTAGCTCATTGTCACATCTCAACAAACACCTAAAAATTCATTCAGACGAGAGGCCGTACTTGTGTAGCGTTTGTGGAAAGAGTTTTTCACGGCTGGACAGTTTTAAACAGCACCAGAAAATACATAATGAAGTGAGAGACCATGTGTGCTCGAAGTGTGGGAAGAGCTTTACTACAGTTGGCCAGTTGAAACAACACCAAATAATTCATACTGGAGAAAGACCTTACAAGTGCTCATATTGTGACAAGAGTTTCACTCAATCTGGAAACCTGAAATCCCACGAGCGAGTTCACACCGGAGAGAAGCCGTACCACTGCACTCAGTGTGAGAAGAGTTTCAAAGATGCAACCGGTCTCAAAAATCATCTGCACCTTCACTCTGGAGAAATGCCATTTAACTGTGAGCATTGTGGGAAAGATTTTAATTCATCATCAAACCTGAAAAAACACCTGAAAGTCCATACGAATGAGAGGCCTTATGTGTGTTCTTTCTGTGGCAAGAGTTTTTCACTGCAGGAAAGTTGTAAACTGCACGAGAAAATACACACGGGTGTGAGAGATCAAGGGTGTTGTGTGTGTGGGAAGAGCTTCGTTACGCCTGGACAACTGAAACGCCACCAGATCATTCATACTGGAGAAAGACCTTTCAAGTGCTCATCGTGCGACAAAAGTTTCTCTCTCTCTGCACACCTGAAATCACACGAGCGCCTTCATACTGGAGAGAAGCCGTACCACTGCACTCAGTGTGGACAGAGGTTTAGACATTCAAACTCGGTAGCAAATCATATGAAAAAGCATTTTCCAAAGTTTCACAGTGAGCAAAATTCATCCATCCAGTTAGTTAGTTTGTAGTGCTTTATTGGCATGAATAATATTGTACATTTGTATTGCCGAAGTAATTGCAGTGCTTTAAACAGTGCACAATTAGAATAGTGCAAAACAATATGCAGAAAAACAAAACTGATGAATATAAAGTAAGTGGCACTAGTCACCATGAAATCAAAATGTACAATTCTAATATTTATGGAATATTGCAGTATTTATTATTAATTATTTATTTGTGCACATCATTTAATTTTTTTAGGGATAGTTCACCCAAAAATGAAAATAATTTATTATCCCTAAACATTTGATGGGCCCCATTGACTTTATTTTTTTTTCTCCATACTATGGAAAGTCAATGGGGTCCATCAACTGTTTGGTTACCCACATTCTTCAAAATATCTGCTTTTGTGTTCAGCAGAAGACAGACATTCATACAGGGTTGGAACAACTTGAGGGCGAGTAAATGATCATTTTTGAGTGAACTATCACTTTAAATTCATGTCATGTGTTATAATCTTGAATCAAAATAACTTGCCCTCCCTCTTGCAGTGACATCTCTTCTCTGATGATGCGTGAGGGCGGGGCAACCTGTCACTCACATGAGATCGACCAATAGAGGGTATGCATTGATGTCACTTTCCCGCAGGAACACGCCTCCTGAGTGGCAAAAGAGCTGCTGCGTGACTGGATTTAATAGGGGAAACTGCGAAACGCGAGTAAAAACAAACGATTGTCAGTTTAAACTAAAGGTTGGACTTGATATAGTGTTCCTTACAACTTACCAAAGATCAAGTGATCAATGGATATTGACATGCAGTCAGGAATCGTTTTTCCTGACATTTATATTGATCGATTTAAATGGAAGAGCAGGAAATTCATAAAGCAAATAAGCCTGTGAGCGATTTATATAAATACAATATAGGTAGGTCTAAATCCATGTGATTACTTATATATCAATGTTATATATCATCCAGCCTTAAGACTTGTATAGTTTTTTGTCAGTGTTTATTTAAAAACATCCAATTATGCAGAATACACGATGGTAAATATTTCATTGATGAGTTGTCGATACATTATATAACAATACAATATTATAGGGTATGATTTTACCCCTAAATTTAGCATTTTGACACAAAATGATAACTGCAGATCCACCTTTCGCTGCCTGTAGTCCAGTTGTTTCTGTGAATTGCAGCGATCCATTTGCTTCTCTTTTCTGTAGCTTTCCGCAGTCTGTAAAAATAAACCTCAGATTTCTTGTCAAATGTAGTTGTACAGTCAATCGCAAAGCTCTTTCCCGTTGTAGATGTGTTTTATGTGTTTTTCGCTGCATTCACGCTGAAAACCAATGCTGCCGCTCAGTCTTTCTGCCACTCAGTGTGTGTAACCGCAGTCACTCCGGCCGACGGTGACGTCAGACGCAAAACCTCTATAGCAAACCACAACCATCCAATCAATTCCCCCGTGGACAGTCAAGTCCCGCCCTACATTTGTTTTTGTTCGAGAAGCCGTTTCACTCAGATATACGTCACAATAGGAAAGAAAGGTGATTGAAATTTCTGTTTCATGCTGACTTCAGAGACTTGAACAAGTTAAAGTCATTAAATCTAATTTAAATGAAATGTAAACATGAGCAAATTGCATCTTACAGCATTAAGTGCAGGAATTTAAATATGGGTGTTATGGCAACGTATAAGTATTTTATCATAAGCATTGTTCTGTTGCACTGGAAACACGTTTTCTTCAGATTCAGTGTAAATAATGTGAGATTTAGATGAAGTAGTTGTGCGTAGTTAGTTAAAATAAACTAGAGTTTCTGTAAAATGCCACAAGATGTGTATGATATTTTTTCTGTTTCGTTGGGGAGCAGCAAAATTATTGAATCACTTTAATCTTTCATTTATGTATTTTTATTTGTCTGATTGTAAGCCACCTCATAAAGACATGAACAAAGAGTATGTCAGTTTGAAACGGTTCTCTCAATTTGAGTTATTGACTCTGTTTAGACTGATCTATAGATTTCTCTGCAACATAAACGTTGTCTATAGTCTCTGTATGATGGCAAAAATAAAATGATTGCACTGACAACATCTCTGATTATGTGTGATTTTAAGTAATGTGTTTGTCCATTATAGTGTTTTAAGAGACAGTAATAGATTTCGTTTCACTAGTCATGATCCTGTAGTTTGTCTCAGCCTGTTGACACAGTGCATTGTGCTTAATATAGTGTGCCAATACACAGAAGATCTACAGACGTCACCGCAATGAAACTAGAGAACTACTGGAATGGAAGAAGAGGCTTTTCAGCAGTTTTGTTTCTGCCTGACTATTGACAAGAATGAAATCAGCCTTTCAGTCTGCATGTGAGAGATCAGAGCTTCACATTAACCAGCTCCAGAGTTGAATAAGTTCTAATGTAATGAAACGCATTATGTGTCACGAGGCCCGAAAGGAGGTTTAGTGAAAACTCCTGAGAATTTTTGTGTTGTTTCCTGGGCACAAACAGGAACAGGTACTGGCCTGGGTACAGCCAGGCCAGTAACTGTCATTGTCACATTGTAAAGAAACACTACGCGCCTATAGATTTTACACGTAATGCGCATGGCGTCAGCGTTTTCACAAATGCGCGTTTTTCTATTTTACACGGATATGATAATGGTATCGTTTTCAAAAATGTCCAGAACACAAAGTTTTCTGTTTTTCGCTAAGCCTGACTATAAGCAATAGTGATATAGGCACATGTATTACTTGATTAAATTAACTTTATTTGAGCAACATTTCAGCTCTCGGGTTAAGAGCTGTGCAGAAGCATTTAGCCAGAGCAACAATTACATCAGAAAGGATATGGATTACTCCTTTCTCAAGCTTTTTGCCCTCTGTCTATTAAACTTTTAGCCTGCAATGCATCTCTGTAAACTGCACTGAGGTGTCTACGTGGCCTACCATAATTCACTGAGATATACCACCGTTTTTAGTTTATTAATAGATTGATTATTCAAGGCTGAGATTGTGCCAGTTCAGACAGAGACTGCTCTCTTCAGCTTCAACGTGGAATCAGCTTTTGCAAACACACACTGATCAGCACTTCTGCTAACACACACTGGTCAAGTGCATGCAGAGACCAGAAGAAAAGACCGGCGAATCAGTTCCCTTTCGAGAGGTCTCTCCTATTGCGTAAGTAGCTTACGCTATGGGAAAACTCCTTTTCTCGAGAAATATTGAAGTCTTTATGTAAAACGCATTGCAGCTGCACAGCATACAGCAGTGAGCAAGGCAGCTCGGTCATTGGCTGTGCTGCGGAAACTGCACGAACCTATGACGGGGCGACTCTGAACCCGCTTCCAATGAGCGTGCTTCGCGCCCGCGCGCGTCAGAGCCCGCCAAGATGGGCGTGGCTAAGGGCTATATATTGGGCGCCCCGTCATCTGAGTCCTTTAGATTTAATCTCCTTCAGCAAAGACCTTTCTCTTCGCTGGATCCTCCGAATTTTTGGAGTCTTTTCGCCGCCGCCGTCGACAAGCCTACAGCAGGACTGCTACGAGGACGCCGGCGCCTTCAGCCGCCTTCGAACGCCTTCTGCTAAGCCATCCGGCACGCATCACCTCATATCCTTTGACAAAAAAGCTATTATTCTAAGTGTTCGCCCCCGCGACACTTTTTCTAAAAGAGCAAATTAAAAGGCGTTGTTCCAAATGCCTTCCTGCGCCTCGTGTCGAGGTCTCCTTCCTGACGGGGATCGTCACATCATCTGCTCTCGCTGCCTGGGCCCGGACCATGCAGAGGCTGCCCTTACTCGAGGCGGATGCTCCGAGTGTGACACCCTGGGCCTCACCGAGCTGCGCGCTCGCTTCGCCGCTTTCGCCGCGAGAGAGCCTACCACCACCTCTTCCATCCCCTCTTGTTGAGCCGCGCAAGAAGAAGCGCCGCTCACAGAGGCCGCCAGAGCACGCGGAATGTAGTGACGTCACGCCGGGCCAATCCCCGCGTGCTTCACCGCCACCCGAGGATTCCCCGCCGCCAGTTCAGTTCACGCAGGCGGACCAGCACCCCTCCAGCAGAGTGATGGGTCTCGTCTCGTTTGGCGCGTCAGGGGATGACGAAAAGGATGACAGCCTTTCCCTTGATGCTGCATCCGACGACTGGCCGGGCTCGTCCTTCGACCCCGCGCCATCGACGCTAGTGGACACGAGTGTGGGCTCCAACATGGACTCGGAGATCGTCCGCATCCTGTCCAAGGCCGTGGAAGACCTCGGGCTTGATTGGTCTTCCCCGGAAGAACCCGCCGACTGGACGAGTGGTTCCTGCAGGGGCGCCGGCAGGCCCCCCGACAAAGGCCCTCCCCGTTCTTCCCGGAGGTTCATAACAAACTCACTAAGTCGTGGAAAGCCCCTCACTCCGCTCGCCTGAAGCCTTCTTTCTCTTCATCGCTCTCCTCTGTGGACCGCGCGAAAGAAAGAGGCTACGAGGGAACCCCGCCCCTCGAGGAGGCTGTGGCCAACCACCTGTGTCCACCCTCCAACGCGGGATAGAAAGCCAAAGCTTCTCACCCACTCGAAGCCCTGCCGATCTACCTCAGCTCTCGCCGGTCGCGCATACGCCGCCGCCGGCCAAGCTGCGTCAGCGCTTCACTCCATGGCTGTCCTCCAAGTCTATCAGGCCAAACTTCTCCGCACCATGGACGAGTCTGGACCTGATCCTGAAGCGTTCAAGGACCTGCGCAGCGCCACCGACATAGCCCTGCGAGCCACGAAAGCCACCGCCCAATCCATCGGCCGTGCGATGGCTAACTTGACTGTCCTTGAGCGCCATCTGTGGCTGACGCTAACAGAGATGAAGGATGCAGATAAGGCGGCGTTCCTTGACGCGCCTATCTCCCAAAGCGGCCTGTTCGGACCGGCGGTAAGAGTGTTCGCTGAGCGCTTCACCGAAGCCCGGAAGGATTCGCAGGCTATGCGTCACTTCCTGCCCAAGCGCTCCAGCCCGTCGCAGAGCCGCCAAAAGCCGCCTCAGCAGCAGCGAGTCAGGACGGCACCTCCCGTCTCTCAGCCCAGACCTGAATCTGACTTCCGACGCCGCTTGAGCTCCGCCAACAGGAAGCAACCGCCCGAGCGACGGGGACCTCGGCCCAAGATCGTGCTGAACCCGGAGCCTTGTAAGTCTTCCTAGCTATAGGGAGAAAAAGAGAGAGCGCGTGTCTCGCAGAAGCCGGACCACTCTCTCAAAAACGTCTAAAGCATTACCCAGTCCCCTTACAGGCGGCTGGAAATGTCTGTACAGCAGTCAATGGGCCAGCCGCACAGCTCGCTCACCTGCAAACAAACGCCGTTTTAACGGCGACACACAGAAATCACATAAGGAGTCATTTTCTGCCTGTGTCATTAAAGGGTCCCGTGTCCACACTAAAGTGCGCATTCCCACATTTCAAAACTGTCAAAGCAGTGCCAAATGCTTCCCCGGCTCAGGCTGGACGCCCCATAAATGTAGATCGTGTGCCCACTGTCATGTATGCACCACTACACATAAGCACTGTTCCCACAGTTATAAACACTTCCCCAGTAAAAGCGGGAAATCCTATCAAAGTAGCGCGTGTGCCCGCTGTAATGCACGCACCCCTACTCACAAACACTGTTTACATGGCCAAAAACCTACCGCCACGAGCGGGAGGTTTTATGAAAGTGGCGCGCGTGCCTATCACAGTTTATGCACCCCCACCCATAAGCATTGCCCATACAGTCCCAAAATTTTCTCCAGCCCGCGCTGTGAGCATTACAGATGCGGTGAGCGTGCCTGTAATCTCACACGCACCCCTGCACTCGGCACTCAACAAAGTTGCTCAGCGCGCGCCCGCGCCTCTGAGAGCTGTAAGCTCGGTGTTAGCACAGAGCGATTCGCCGGCGGGAGCCATACGTCACTGCGACACGCCCCCAGCCAGCATTCAGCCCATATCTGTGCGAGCGAAAGCTTGGGAAAATATCCCCGACATGCCGAAATGGGTTTTGAACATAATAAAACACGGTTACTCGCTTCAATTCGCTCGCAGACCACCCCGCTTCTCAGCGGTGGTCGAGACGAAAGTGAGAAAAGATGTTTCACATGTTCTACGCACCGAGGTGCTCAAACTAATAGAGAAGGGCGCTATAGAAACTGTTCCTCCCTCTATGAGCGAGGCGGGTTTTTACAGCCGCTATTTTCTCGTCCCAAAGAAGGATGGTGGTCTCCGCCCCATCCTAGATCTCAGACATCTGAACAAAGCTTTAATGATTCGCTCGTTCAGAATGTTAACAACCAAAAACATCCTCGCGCAAGTTCGCCCATGGGATTGGTTTCTATCAGTGGATCTGAAAGACGCTTACTTTCACATTCCGATAGCGCCTCATCACAGGCCATTTCTGAGATTCGCTTTCGAGGGACAGTCATACCACTACACAGTACTACCATTCGGCCTATCACTGGCACCCCGTACATTCACGAAATGTATGGATGCAGCACTTTTCCCCCTGAGACAACGGGGAGTGCGAATACTGAATTATCTCGACGATTGGCTAGTCCTAGCACAATCAGAGAGTCAGTTAATGACGCACAGGTCTTGGATTACCAGCCATCTAGAATGCCTGGGTCTAAGAATCAATTTTGCAAAAAGCACGCTATCTCCCAGCCAGAATATTTCTTTTCTGGGAATAGTGCTAGACTCAGTGCAGATGACGGCGCGCCTCTCATCAGAACGCGCGCTCACTATTCAGCGCCTTGCAACATCGTTCAGAGCGGGCGCGCGCGCCCCCGTCAAGCGTTTTCAAAGGATGCTCGGTCTCATGGCCTCGGCATCAGCTGTACTCCAGCTAGGATTGTTGCACATGCGTCCTCTCCAGCGCTGGCTCAAGAGCCGTGTCCCCACTCACGCGTGGCGCTCGGGCCACTTTTTAATCAGAGCGAATCACGGCTGCATAAAAGCCCTGACGCCCTGGAAAGCTGCCGACTGGTATCAGTCCGGTGTGAGTTTGGGCGTGAACACAAGGAGAAAAATTATCACGACAGATGCCTCCAAAATAGGTTGGGGGACCCTTTACGAGGGCAGGCCTGTCTCCGGCTTGTGGTCAAACCCGGAGAAGCGCCTACATATAAACTGTCTGGAACTGAAAGTGGTCGCTTTGGCTCTCAGAGCCCTGCTTCCGTACCTAAAAGACGAGCACGTCCTGGTCCGTACGGACAACATGACGGTAGTCTCATATATAAATCGCCAGGGTGGACTCAGGTCGAGCTCCCTGCACTCGATGGCCAGGGAACTCATCTTATGGTGCCAGTGCAACCTGCGCTCGCTGAGGGCAGCGCATGTGCCGGGTGCCCTGAACCAGGGAGCGGACATGCTGTCCAGAGACAAAATTCTCCCAGGAGAATGGTCTCTCCACCCCCTGACGATCCAGTGGTTATGGCAGACCTTTGGCAGAGCAGAGGTCGACCTCTTTGCCTCCAAGGAAAATGCGCACTGCCCCGTCCTCTTTTCAAAGAGCACAGACGCGCTCGCCCAAGTCTGGCCGAGCCGCCCACTGTATGCCTTCCCCCCGATCGCGATGCTACCTCAGGTCATCAGTCGGGTCAAGGAAGAGAAATGTGCAGTGCTCCTAGTAGCCCCACTCTGGAAGAACCAGACGTGGTTTCCGGAACTGATGCAGATGATGCAATCTGCCCCATGGCCGATTCCGCTGAGGCTAGACCTCCTCAGGCAGGCCAACGGGATGATCCTCCATCCCCGCCCCGATCTGTGGGCCCTCCATGCATGGCCCCTCAACGGGTTCCCGGGAACCTCCCCAGTGGAGTGTTGAGAACCATCACAGAGGCACGAGCGCCCTCTACGAGGCGCTTATATGCCCAGAAATGGACGGTGTTCAGTGACTGGTGTAAAACCAGGAACCTGAATCCTGAGACATGCGAGGTACCGAGCGTGCTCGTGTTCTTACAAGAGCTGTTGGAGGCAGGCCGCACCCCCTCCACGCTCAAAGTATATGTGGCTGCCATAGCGGCGTCACACGATCCTGTGGGAGGACGCACACTAGGGAAAAACCACCTAGTTGTTCGTTTCCTGAGAGGCGCCAGGAGGATGCATCCCCCACGCCCCCCCTCAGTGCCGATCTGGGACCTGGCCACGGTCCTGGACTCCCTCAAAAGTGCCCCGTTCGAACCTCTACGAACTGTGCACCTTAAACAGCTCTCGCTCAAAACCGCTCTCTTGCTGGCTCTCGCCTCAGTCAAAAGAGTGGGCGACCTGCACGCGCTGTCATCAAGCGCTGCCTGCCTGGAATTTGGACCTAACGACAGCAGAGTTGTCCTTAGACCAAAACACGGGTATATTCCTAAGGTGCTCTCGACACCCTTCAGAGCACAGGTGATATCTCTGGCTGCGCTATCGTCTCCAGCAGACGAAAGCGACGCTAATTTACTCTGCCCAGTCAGGGCGCTCAGAGTATATTTGGAACGCTCTGCCCTGTTTAGGCAGACAGAGCAATTATTTGTATGCTTTGGCGGCCGCACCAAAGGTCTCGCTGTTTCAAAGCAGAGAATATCGCGCTGGATAGTTGATGCTATAGCGCTGGCTTATGAAGCCAAGGGCCTTCAGTGCCCCTTGGGCATCAGAGCTAACTCTACGAGAGGCATGGCCTCCTCAGCCAATGACTGAGCTGCCTCGCTCACTGCTGTATGCTGTGCAGCTGCAATGCGTTTTACATAAAGACTTCAATATTTCTCGAGAAAAGGAGTTTTCCCATAGCGTAAGCTACTTACGCAATACTCGTTCCCTCCTCTCAGGGAACCGAGGTTACGTTAGTAACCGAGTCGTTTCTGTACTTACTGTAGTATTTACAGTAAATTAGGCATGCATACATGAAACTAATCTTTACACCAAACCAAAATTAAACCTTGAAATAGATTGTGGGGGTATAACGGTGGCACCGTTTGGTACTAATACCTCGGTTTTTTGGGGTCATAGTTCTATACAAGTTCGATACAATAGGAAAAATGGTCACATCTTAATAAGAGTGCATGTTTGATACTAAAATAAGTACATTTAATTGCTTCTCATTGACCTAGTTTGCAAAGGTCCTGCCTACAAGCACTGCATATTAATCATAAACTAAAATATTTACAGAACCTTAATATTTAATGGTATTTAATTATTTGTGCAATGCATTTAATAGATACAAGTTTCATGAAATCAATTGGTTTGTAAAAACTGAGCTTGAGCTGAGGTCTTGTTGCATTTGCGCAGTTTTGACAAGCAAAAACTGTGCCCGTCTGTGGTGTTTGGAGCGCTTCGATTCAGTGAATCATTTTGTCAAGCAATTGGCTCAAATGATTCAGAGTTTCGAAAAGCTTCGTTTCTCCAGAACCCTTCATGCCTTCGTCACCGCCCTTGCGTCGACGCGGCCAATCAGCTCGCACTGGCATACGGTGACGTCACTCCCTAAGTAGCTCGCGGAACAAAATCCGTCAGCGCGGTCTGTTCCTCCCCGCCGGAAGCGAGCGACAGGACGCAGACGCGTTCGTTTAGCATTAAAGTTTGTTTTAAACGAATTTGACACGTTATATACGGGCGTATACAGTGTGGAATTGTAAATCTCGGGACTGGCGGCGAGTGTTTTTGTCTGCGCTGAAGCTGCGAGGGATTCTCGCGAGAGTAAGTAGATGAGCGCGTGGCTGGTTTGTTTGTGTTTGTGCGTTAGATTGTTTCAAAGCAGCTGAAACCGCAGGACAGCATTGGGTCGTTTTAGGATTGTGTGTTCTAGTTATGGATCATGTCATGCATGTTTTCATGCTGCAAATATACTGACTCTTTAATTGTGCCACATGCCAGCAACATATTTGGCCTTATCCACCTTTAAAACTCATTGTTTCGCTTGCACAAATGTGTCTGTAAACATTGCGTTCAAGGCTTTTTTTCTTCTTCTTCTTTTTTTGGAAAAACGTTGTCAGTCAGGCAGTGCACATGAAAAATGGAAGTTGTGAAAATAGGTTTGTGTGTCAATTTCCATGAGTGTTTACGTGTAAAGGTCACTGTGGAAAGAGTTAACGTACATAGATAATCTAATCATGCTTTTTCCCTCCCTGTGTTTTTATCTACCACAGATATTGTGAAATGCATGAATAAATCACTGGTGAACAGTGGGGGAGACTGTTAAAATCTTTTGTATATACTTTTTATATGTGTCAGCAATGATTCAGACATGTTATTTATTTCTTAGTGTGGGCTGATGTCACTTCTGCAAAGTTTTTTCTATTCCCTTTGTCTCATCCGTCTTTGTTATTTAAAACCATGCCCGCTTCCCATTGTCTATATAATTTGCATATGTTCGTTATTCATTATGGATACCTTAAACTCAACCCTTATGCAAACAAGCACTGAGACAGGCGTGTACATGTGTGTTTGTTTGAGCTTCAAATTTTGTTTCCTTTAAAGGTCGAAGGGTTCATCAAATAAAGACTTGGCATATGTCATTCAGAATTAGCATCATGTCTTGACTTGACTCAAACTCCTAATTACTGTTTATAGTTAGTATGTTTAAGTATTGGAGTGGATTAAGGGATGTATAATATGATGTAGAATAAGGCATTAATATGTGATTTATAAGTACTAATAAACATAGTAATATGCATACTAATAAGCAAACAGTTAATAGTGAGAATTGGACCCTAAACTGAAGTGTTGCTCAGTTTTTTAGATAAATGCAATGATGTGAGTGTTGAAAAAGGGAATTTTAATTCTGCAAAAGTGTTGTTGACCATCCACTGAAACCAGTCACCTCATGAAAAGGCCAAATTTTTTCTTGTTCATGCATTTTATAAGTTGTATTATGTTGAATATAAATTAACATTGGACAGTTGTATATTAATGCATTTAACATAGATTATTAAATCTTAAAATAAAAAATTGTACATTATTGCAAAGTGATATAGCCTATTTTATCCCGAATTGAAATGTTCTGTGAATGTGCCGTTTTATTTTAAAATACAGCTTTTTTTATGACTATTATGCTATGGCTCTTCTCATGAAGAGGCCAAAAGTTAATTTTCTCAGCTTCTGTCTTGTGTTTCTAAAACTACAGCGCTGTCATTTCTCCTTTCAGCTGAGGTCATTCTGCTCGGTCATTTTTCGAGCATGCTCAGTACGAGACTGACGGAAGCAGGAAGTCCCAGTACGGTTTCCTCTTCCTCTTTCTTTCATCTCGTTCTATTCTCTCCTTTTTTTATGGCTCATGCAAAGACGTGTACTGTTCACCCGGGTGGGTCAAACGTAAGACGAGGTCGTCACGGAAGCACAAACGCATGCTTCAGGGGTCGTCATTGACCTGACGTTGAACTCTGTGTGACCTTTGACCTTCATTGTGACTGGCTGTGAATGTCACGCTGGTGGAGTCACTGACCACATGTGGTGCTCTGCTAATACATAAAATCTTGGCGCCTAAAGAAGTTATTAGTACTGATAGTCTTGTGTTAAATCAACACTATGCACAATAACTTCATCTATATACAACTGCACTCAAACATGGCTCAGATGCTCCACAGCATCACATCTCTGTTGATCAGACAGTTTCTGATACCTTTTTAATGTAGGACACTGCAAGCATGAATAATGCAGATGTGACAGATGGAGGCGGTCCTGTAGTCAGACATGACCAGCTGTTTTTGTGTCCACTAGGCCGTGCACGACTGCTTATTCTTTCTAGTCGACTAGTCAGCGGGTCAATGTTTACCGTAATGAGGCACAAATGCTGCTTTTGGGGAAGGTCATGTACTCTGTTTACTCAGGACATGTTTTGGTAACTTTTTATTATATATATTGTTTTTGTGTTGGTTTTATGGTTGTTCAGTGTGTTAATATTAGTTAATGCACTTCACTTGGTGCCATTACTAAGTAGCCATAACTACTAACATAAGTAATTATTTTAAAGGATTTATTAATGTAGGTTCATGTTAATTTCTGCATGCACATTATACAGGATATTATACAGAATGTAAATTATATTTGAATAATAGTATATTTATACATTAAAGGGTTAGTTCACCCAAAAATGAAAATTAAGTCATTAATTACTCAACCCCATGCTGTACCAACCCCGTAAGGCCTTCGTTCGTCTTCGGAACACAAATGAAGATATTTATGATTAAATGTGACAGCTGGATCACTCCTCCATAGGCTCCCTAAGGGAACGCGTGCGCGTCGTGGAAATCTCTTGAAGTCTCGTTTCAGGCCTACAAGGAAGAAAAGGAATAGTCGAATAAAGTCGTTATTTTTGTTTGTTTTTTCGCACAAAAAGTATTCTCGTCGCTTGATAAACTTATAGTTGAGCCACTGTTGTGACATGGAATATTTAAACATTTTCTTTAATGACTTTCTGGGCCATCAAGTTTCATTCCCTTAGGCAGCCTATGGAGGAGTGATCCACCTCTCAGATTTAATCATAAATATCTTCATTTGTGTTCCGAAGACGAACGAAGGCCTTACGGGGTTGGTACAGCATGGGGGTGAGTAATTAATGACTTAATTTTCATTTTTGGGTGAACTAACCCTTTAATACTTAAATACAATTTACCAATACATTGTTAATACATTCGTCCTGGGAATGTGTCCATATATATATATTAGTGTGTGTGTGTGCTTTATAAGAACAATGTAGAATACTACTCAAAATATAACAATAAAACCAGTTTCTTCACAAAAAACTAATCCATGGGGGTGAGTAATTAATGACTTAATTTTCATTTTTGGGTGAACTAACCCTTTAATACTTAAATACATTTTACCAATACATTGTTAATACATTCGTCCTGGGAATGTGTCCACATATATATATTAGTGTGTGTGTGTGCTTTATAAGAACAATGTAGAATACTACTCAAAATATAACAATAAAACCAGTTTCTTCACAAAAAACTAATCCATTTGTCTGCGCAACCCATAGTTTACATGAAAATGGAAAAAGATGAGCTTATTTTACTCTGAGAAACAGAAACTCCTGCATGTGTGCTGACTGATGAAATGTTCGCTTCCTGGTTCTGGTTGTGCACAGGTAGCATTTTTCCTAACAGAACTCTTCTTTGTCTCTGCGCAGGAGTTCAAGGTCTAATAAAACTCGTCCTCCTTCAGTCCTGCAGTGATCTGGAAGGTAAGTGTTTGCTCAGTTTTTCACACTTACACCACAGTTCATTCCGGTGATTCACCATCGTCATGAGTGAGAGGAGTGATCTGGATGAACGAGTGCGTGTGTGTGAGAGAGAGAGGGAGATAGAGAGAGGAAAGGCGGCTCTGTGTTTGGCTGAAGGGTGGAGAGTTGCTCTGGAATCTCTCCACTGTGAACTGCTTTACCCCTTTTCATTTCTCTTTCATTTTCTCCCTTTCCTCCTGCTCTATGCTGACACAGGAGAAGCAATGCATGCAGGGTAAGCTCAGACTGTTCTTGTGTGTTTGTTTTGGAGCAATCCAGTGTTTATGTGTGCTTAAAAAAATCTCATTCTTCAAATCGCTTTTATTACTATATATGTTCATAGTTGGTGATTTGAACAAACCCGTAACACTTAGTATTGAACTTCATCCCACACTATTCACTCAAATCGCGTGTCTTGTTGATGATATGTGTGCTGTTACTATTCTAAGCAACGAGATGTACAATTTTGGGCAACTGGTTTGGAAAAAAGTGAATGAGAAACCCGAACAATATTTAGAGACTTAAGGGTTGTCTCAAACCATTTCACCCTAGAAACTGGGGCTGCCATTTTGAGGAAAAAATATTTATTTATTTGAAAATTCTCCATGCTGTGCTTGTTTTTTGGGCTGCACAATTTGGCCAAACATTTTGTGATTTTTTTTTTAAATTTTTTTTTTTAATCAATGTCTATAAAATAGTTTTAATGATATTAATTGTTGTTTTAATAATAATAATGATAACCAATTATTAAAATGATTAAATAAAAATGTTATAACAAAATAAGAAATTACTGTTATTTCACTGTAAAATAAAATGGTTTAAAAATAAATAAATGTTTTATAACAAATTAAAAAGAAATACTACTGTCGTAATATTCACTGTACAAAAATTAGTATTTAAGAAACGTAATATAATAATGATATTTTTATCTTGTGGTACAACTATACAATTACAATACTGATATTAGGCTGTCTTTATTTCTTCATTTTTAAATGTTACTTGAAAGTCACCATAAAATCTAATTGGCAACTCTTTTCATGGAATATTGCTGTGTTTGTTATAAATGATTTATCCATGCACCTCAACATTATTGTTTTTTAATTCATGTGCGTTCATAATCTTTCATCAAAGACATTCACTGTGTCCGAAATGGAATACTTCCCTAGTATGTCTATGTATATAAAAGTCCCAGGATGACCTACTACTTCCGGCGAGATTCTGAAGCGTGCATTCGATGGACACTTCACAATCCCATGAGGCCACGGGAGAGGATTTATGAATAGCAGTGAAGTACTACTAAGTACATACTACCCATATTCATACGATAAAGAACATGCTTTTTTAACGGTCACTAAAGTAAGTTGAAATTCAGATGTAGTTCCTGCTCAGCATGTGATTTCAGCTGCAGCGATTAACTTGCCCTCACCCTCGCAACGACATCTCATCTCTTTATCACTCCGGTTATAACATTGCATGATTAGTAGCTGCATTCTTGCTTTTTGGCAAAATGTAACTTTTGATTATCATAGAAATCCAAGTTTCTTTACCCAGCATTTTCTCATTTTCTTTTTTGTTTCATCTTGTCGTCTTGGTTTATTAAGATGTAGGCGTCTTTGTTTGGCTTAGGCCAGTCGAGCTCAGTTCCTGAGCAGTGTTTGGCTCTTGTGATGCTCCGTTCAGTAACAGTAGCAGCTGGAATGATGAGTTGTGCGCTTCATGTGAGGGCGTTTATGGGAAATGTGCACACCCCATGTGGACAAGTGTGGCTCTTTTTCCAGAGAAAATGAGTTACTGGATTAGGTTTTGGCCAGTGCAAGTTTGCTTTTTGGCCCTGACTGCACGTTTGTGTCAGTGATTCCAACAGAACGTGCTGTCGTTTCTTTCTTTATTGCTCAAGAGGGAATATTCATCTCCGATCCACACACTCTTGTGAAAGCTCGGTCTTCTCAGGTTCACAACCGATTCCCTCAGTCTCATGCTTGCGGTGGAGTGTGAGCGCAAGCGGCGCCTTCAGATGCTGTGAAATCTCATCTCCGTCTTGAGGAGTGTCTCTTTAGTGAAGACTTCTTCTGTACTTTTTCTTTTGCCTTTTCCTGATTTACAGCCAAACTGGGTAGAAATAATTTCTTTGCTAAATAAACTAGTTTTAGCTAAATATTTAACTGTGTATATTAAGGATTCAGATCTGTTATACTAAATTATTCATATTAATATATATTTTTGATTTCGTGTACACGTATCCATTCTAGTTTAATGCCATTACCATTATTGAGTTGATTCAATAAGCTTATGATAGCTATACTACTCTTCAAAAGCTTGGGTCAGCAAGTGTTTTTTTTTTTTTTTTTTTTTTTAAATGAATACTTTTATTCAACAAGGATGCATTCAATTTATTAAAATTGGCAGTAAAGATATTTATAATGTTACAAAATATTTGTGTAAGTTCTTTTGAGCTTTCTATTAATCAAAGAATCCTAAAAAAAAGAATCACCAATTCCACAAATATATGAAGGAGCACAACTGTTTTCAACATTGATAATCAGAAATGTTTCTTGATTAGGAAATCATCATAGAATGATTTCTGAGGGATCATGTGACACTCGACTGGAGTAATGATGCTGAAAATTCAGCTTTGATCACAGTAATAAATTACATTATAAAAATATATTCAACGAGAAAACTTATTTCAATAGTTTTTTTCTGTTTTTGATATACAGCCTTATGCTCCACAAGGCTGTATATAAGAGAATACCATTCAAAAGTTTTGTAATGATTTTATAAAGAAGTGTATATTTGAAAAATATTGTTTGCTAAAGAAGTTGCTTGAGTGTAAAGTACAAACTTTTAATTTGTAAAATATGGGATTGCTTGTCCTTATTGTGCAAAAATTAGCCCTTCCTCCATGTTGTTGTTTCCTGACGTGTCAGGAATGATGATGATGTTGTTGTGCATATGAGTTAAGGCGAGAACAACCTTGTAATTGATGCACCGTCTGCAATTAGTTTGATTGAAGTGCAGCAACATAAAAATGTCACAACAAGCATCCTTACTCTTTCATTTTGCTCTACAGTGCCGTCTACTCCGGTCCGAACGACTTCTCGTGGATGGGGCAGTGTCGTCTCTTCTGATTGGCTGACGCTCTCCGGTCCACCCTGCTCATGAGGTAACCCCGGCTGTCGTTGTTGATGCCCGTGGCTGGGCCGTGATGGGGCAGAGGGTGTCGGGTGTGGTGAAATCCGCGGATGAGCCGGAGACTGGTGAGCTGGCGTATCCGCCAGTGTGTGCGTCGCTCCATAGTCGCGGCGTCCCGTTACCCGGCCGTCTGGAGCTGCTGTTGGACATGCCTCCGGCGGGACCGGAAACCCAGCTGCTGCACACCTGGAACCCGGACGACCGCTCGCTCAACCTCTTCATCAAAGACGAAGACCGGCTAACATTCCACCGCCACCCGGTGGCCCAAAGCACGGACTGTGTGCGGGGAAAAGTCGGCTTTACTCGCGGATTGCACGCATGGACTTTGCGATGGCCCATTCGGCAGCGCGGGACGCACGCTGTTGTTGGGGTCTCAACTTCTTTGGCTCCATTGAGAGCCGTCGGATATTCGGCCCTAGTCGGCAGTGACGCTGAATCCTGGGGTTGGGACTTGGGACGAGGCCGACTGTACCACGACAGAAAGAGCCAGACCGGCCCGGCGCCGTCGTACCCGCAGTTTATTGAAGACGAAGATGAGGAAGGGGCGTTCTCCGTGCCCGAAGAGGTTCTAGTGGTGCTGGACATGGATGAAGGCACACTGGGATTCTGTGCCGATGGGAACTACCTGGGCGTGGCGTTTCGTGGACTGAAAGGAAAGAGGCTGTACCCGATCGTCAGCGCCGTGTGGGGTCACTGTGAAGTCAGCATGACCTACATCAACGGATTAGACCGTATGTATCACTTTCAGGTTTTGCTACTTCTCTTTTTCCTTCTTTCCCATATTTTCCTTAATCCCGTATCCAAGGGCGGCGCATGTTGATTTGAAGCCAGCTCTTTAGATTTAAAGGGGCTATATGTACACATTTTTATGCATTAATCTTTTTTTTTATTGCCAATGTGTGAACCGCTTGTAACAAAACTTAAAAAAACAAGACCTTCCCCGACTTCCTAGGTTGTCTATGAAAGCCTGTTGACTAATTTTTTATGTGAAGGGCTCAGATGTTTTTGCTGGGAAAATCAAATTTACACACGCTCCTGAGAGCCTCTCATCCGTTCTGACTCATGAAACGAATGCTTATACAATGTTCAGGATAATGTTGAAAAAGCTTTTCTGTAATGTCAGTGTCATGCAAAGAAAAGGGATTCATTCAAACTAGTCTCATATAGTCAGACCTATATAGTCTATAGTCTCGGATATACTTTATACACAAACTATCATAAGTGTAAAGTTGCTGGCTGCAGTTCACTTAACGGCCACCGGTGTCACTAATAACAAGGGTTTCTAAATTCTTCATAGAGCTTCTTTTAAGGATGTAATACACTACTTTTAAAATCTTAACGGATTTTATAACACTAGGCATCATACACATAGTGACTACATTGTTACAAATTAAAGGCCCGTTCACACCAAGAATTATAACTATAACTATAGTTTTAATAATCATTCTAATTGTATTAGAATAGAGAAGTCCACTCCACAACTATAACAATAAAGGCACGGAGGAACAATATCGTTTTAAAATGTTTTTTTAACAGCTCATTCTGTCTGTCATGCATCACTACGTCATTTCTACGTCATTGCACATGCGCAGAACTTTCCGGTTTTAAGTTTTCAATCCGTTCAAGTGTTTCCATGTCCTCTCGAACAGATTAGACAAGGTTTTAACCACCCCTTACAACCCCTCCGAATGAAATTTAAATCTGATTTTACCAATTCATTCTAAGTTGACGTGGTTACATCTGACTATTTATAATAGATTTGGTCACTAGCTATTGACGGAGCTATTAAATTCAGCATCAGAATTCATATTGCTTTAAAGAGCTTAAGCATTTAAAGTCACTGGCCACAAAACTGTAGCATGTGCTTATAGTAAACAAATATATAATATAACATATAATAAAAATATAAAATAGTTATATATTAATAGTTATCGTTCTTGGTGTAAACCGACGTTAAAACTGGGTATTATACAATTAAGACGAAAATACTTTCAAGTCGTTCCGAACACAACAAGCTAATACAGAAACATGCGCCCCTCATAACAACGCATGACAAATAAAAACAACGTGCACTACAATAGACACAAAATATCAAGCATGTTTGATCGCCTCAGACTGAATGGAATCAAAGTCTGAAGCTAAAAGAATAGCTTAAAGCTAATAGAATAGCTTAAAGCTAATAGAATAGCTTAAAGCTAATAGAATAGCTAAAAGAACAGAGTCTGTGTCCATCATAGACAACGCAATATTTTCTGTGAAATCTGATTTGAAACCTGCAGACTGTCTCTGACTTTCCGCAACTAGCATTGACTCGTTCAGACTGTAAGTCTGGGCAAAAGACGTGTAGTGTATTTTCAGCCTCTAGCTGAGATGCTGTTTATAGCTTTGCTGTTGCTTCATTATGTGAGTAATTGCGCAACCATTTGTAACAACATGTTTACGTGTAGCTCATCTAGTACTTTTTTTGTAATGGCAGATTTTAAAAATGATGTACCTATGAAAGCATTTTCAATTTTTTGGTGTGACGCACATGAGCATGTTTCCTAACATTTGTCTCTGAAAATGCAATCTAATGGACGTTGCAACACCGATCACAAATTTAAAGAGATCATATCCTACTACACATAGTAGCATTTGTATCTGGTATTTCCTCCCAATAGCCTATGCAAGTCACACTTAATGAATAAATAATGCCATAAATTGAATACATTTTAGCAGATGCTTTTACACAAAGACTTGCTGTGCTGCATGATCTTTTCTCTTCACCAACATCAATTTTCTTTAATATTTTTGCTTGGGTCTTTAAATCAGCTGGTATTCTGGTAAATTAGTGAATGTATAGTACCATTGAAAGGTTTGGGGTAGGTAAGACTCTTATTTCATTAAAAATACTGTAAAAACAGTACTATTGTAATAGTAAACATAGTATAGTAAAGTAAATATAGTAAACCGTAATAGTTTAAAACTGTTTTCTATTTGAATGTATTTTAAAATGTAATTTATTCCAGTGATCAAAGCTGTATTTTCAGCATCATTACTCCAGTCTTCAGTGTCACATGATCCTTCAGAAATCAGTATTATATGCTATATTAATATAATTTGTGCAATTCCTGATGCATTTTTCCCCAGAATTCTTTGATGAATAGAAAGTTCATAACAACAGCATTTGAAATCACTGCATATTTTGTAACATTTATAAATGTCTTAACTGTCATGCTTGATTAATTTAATTCAAGCTTGCTGAATAAAAGTACTAATTTTTTTTAAAACAAAATAATACTGATGTCAAACTTTTGAATGGTAGTGTATGAAGTCAACCCTCAAGTTGCACTAATGTCACACAATGCTTAATTTTTAACCGTATATGTCTAAACATTTGTAAGTGAGTTGTGGGTCAAATTAAATCGCAAAGATGTTTTTTACAAACATTCCCACCTTTTTCTATTATTCTCTATATAAATGTCCGTAACACTTTATTTCAGGGTTCAACTTTGTTTCTTATTCTACATCCCTTACTCCTACCCAAATACCTAAAGTTAAACGCTACAAAAACTACCTTACTATTAATAAGCAGTAAATTAGGAGTTTGAGGCAAAAGTTGTAGTTGATAGTGAATATATGTTCCCCATACTGAAGTGTAACCAAATGGCCTCTCTTGTGATTGGCTGGCTTTTTTTAACAGTTCTTTTGCTGTTTGTAGTGTCACAACCATGAATCGTTGAGCTTATCTTGAATCAATGTTGGTCTTTGAAGTCCAAACGAGTGTTTTCACATGATGGCTTGAGGTCTTTGACCCTTGACCCTAACCGACCTCTGCTGTGTCCCGTAGCTGAACCCCTGCCGTTGATGGAGCTGTGCAGGAGAGCGGCGCGACAAGCTCTGGGTCGACACCGAATCCATCACATCCAGTCTCTGCCACTGCCACAGACGCTCAAGAACTACCTGCAGTACCAATGAGACTCTCACACACACAGCCAAACAACTGGACACCCGCTCAGAAATGATCCCTGGTGCTGGTGACTTCAGGACTGTAGAAGCTTTGTGCTGTGCACAGATGTTAGTCGAGTGACGTATAGGGACGGGCGCTACCGAATTGAGCAGCCAGACGACGAGTATCTAGTTTTTATACATGATTATGAGGTGATTGTAACAATAAGGTGTTTGTGTTTGAGAATGACTCAAGTTCATGTCTTCCATGGAAATAATTTTCTTAAGAACTGATGATTTAGATTTTCCTTCACTTTTATCTCAACAAATATAGACTTGGTTTTCTGCACATAAATCCAGCATGATATTTTATTCCAGAAAATAAGTCGTTATTGTTTCACCAGTCTTAACTAATACGCATCATCCACAGTGCCTGAGATCTTTTAAAATCTTTTCTGTTGTTGTTTGTTTTTTGCCCCCCATCCCCCCCCCCCCCCCCCCCAAGCTGTAATCATGACGAAGCTGATTAAATCGGTTTTCAGATGTTTTAGCGTATAATTGCGAGTATGCCACTATGAAATGTGCCGCGGCGTCTGTGAAGCAGATTTTTACAGAACTGATTTTTATATGAATTTGATGTCTGCCAGAGCAGTCTGTGTTTTGGGCCTCTGGGTGGTGGTGGAAAACCTGCAAGATGGCAGACACAACTTTGTTCATTTGTGACTTTTGAAATGTGAATAAAAATAAAACTCAAAACCCAAATGCAGTCTGCTCCTCTTTCATTGCTGTATCACTTGCTTTTAAATTCATATTTTTCATTCCAATTCTGATGTAGTAACATTTTTGTTAGTGTATTTTCAAATGGTCATCATGTTGAGTTTTGCTGAATCTACTGATGATTTATATTTATATGATGTATTTTCGGATTTATATTATTGAGTTTTGGGGTTAATGGCGTCACCTTGTGGGTCTCTGAAGAATAGCGTACAGAAAGCGTTCAAAGTTGTTAGCTTTAAAGTTTATAATTTATATTTAACTTAGTGTAATTTATATTAAGACCTAAAGTGTATTGCTCATATTGATATATTAGCTGTTAAATATTCAAGTTTTTGTCACTTTCATTGCTGTGTGTGTACAGGTTTGGCTATAGTCTATTTTGTGAGGTCCAAATGTACCGGTATATAGTGAAATTATGACAACTGATCATGAGGACATTTTACTGGTCCTTGCTATTTGAAAAGGCTTATAAATCGGCCAAAACATGTCTAGTGTTTTGCACGTGTATGTTTATAGGTTAGGTTATGTGATTGAAATTCAATTGAAGTATATTCAGTTTCCTCACTAATAATATAGTGAAACAAACGTTTGTGTACGTAACGTGACCGGCAGTTTTGCTTTTACCGTGGCCGTGAACAGACAGACGAACAAGTGGAGGTGACAACATTTATAGGCTATAGTATAATACAATGTGAGAAAATATAGTAGGATTGTTAGTAGCATTAGTAAATCATTTGTCTGGAAGTTTTACAATATTAAAGGTTAGTTCACACAAAAATGAGAATTCTGTCATTAATTACTCGCCATCATGTCGTTCTAAACAGATAATATAAGAGTATAGTAGTAAGTCATTTTTATTAGGTTAAACAGTAAATTTAATTTGATAACGTTTCGGCCCACCCACAATTGGTCTGGCCCATCCAAAACTGGAATCCTGGCGCCGTGCCTGATGCATTCTAAGGCTAGCTACCGTATAACCATACACACACCACACCTCTGAGGTAATTGAAATCGATTTAGAAAATGTGATACGAGTACAGGAATTTGTCTTCAATTATTTAATTCATATTATTAATTATATATATATATATATATATATATATATATATATATATATATATATATATATATATATATATATATATATATCATTCGAGAACAAAAGAAAACTAAACCGTTGAGCCCGACTGCCAAACAATCTGTTTCTATGGCAACCATGGATGGCGCGTCACGGCCGCTGGCTGCTGCCGCGTCATCATGTTTGATTACGTCACAGACAGCACAGATTATAAAGGCTCACGCTCTAGTCCTTGCAGTTCACCGTTATTCCCGAACAGAAGCGATTTTGAGCGATATATCGATTGAATTATAGCAGAGAACTTTAGTAAAACGACGTCGTCATTCTATACAGACAGAGTCTATACTCATCGTAGGCAGCTACTCACAGTTTATAGACTCAAACTGTACAGTCACACACAGTGTGCTTGATTGTCGTATAGCAGCTATAACGTTACAGTTGACAACTGTAAGTTACATCTTTGATTTGTCAGCATTAGATACACAACTCGCAATGTCTACAAACTACATTGAGGTGTGTATGGAGATATACGTTGACGGCGAGTTCTATACCTCTGAAACTTGCTGGGTGCCAGAAGAGGAAGATGCGAAAGTGGAGTTTAGGGTCAGCGAGGCGGTTTACGACCTTTTCGGTCGCTCGGCAATGATCGATGCGAAGCTGGAGGTTGATACAACTGAGGACATGTCAGTCAGTTGCAACGTTTTGGAGGGGGACGTTGTGGAGCTTGACCTTGATGTGAAAACCTCAACCTCAGCCTCAGCTTGTGTAGAGAGAGATGAGCACCTGAAGGTCAAGAACGTATTCTCAGTGTTGCTGCCACCAACAGAAGCTCCTGAAACTCCTGAGAACAGCACAACAGGTGAATGTTAAACATGCACAGGTCAACATGCACCACTGATAAATGTTATAGCACTATATATTTAGGGGAGCGGGAAGTAGGGGAGCTTTACACAGAATTGTCACTTTTAGCATTTAGTATTTTTTTGCAATACAATTTATTTGCAAGTGGGCTATTTTTTTGAAGTGTTATTAAAATGTTGAATTTTGTTTTTAAAACATATGACGTCCTAGTGTGACCGTTGCAGTGAAAAAAAGAAATAATTTGTCCGCTACTCGTTATTTGAAACTGCGCCTGCCTTTTGAGAATTGTAAAGTGTTACTGTTGTTTGTTCAATGCCTATTTTGTATGTAAATTAGTTTATTTCTCAATAAAAAAAAACTCCTGAGCGCTTTAAAATGACGACTTCGCGGTGTGCCCGACCGTTGAGGGCGCGTGCACGCCATTTTTTTTTTACTTTTTCCGCGCGGCTCCGTTTCCGAAGATGCACGACTTTGAGGCGAATCTGGCCGAGCATATCTCATCATCACCGGCACCCAGTTTGCTAATGTCTAAATAAGTTGATCACATTTACAAAATGAGCCTACAATAGAATAATAAGACTTTTTAATGAACGTAAAGGTCCAAGTTCAATAAAAATCTTTACAAAGCTACTAAATATTCAGTGAAATAAAAAACATTTTTTAAGAGATCGGTAATTTAGTTGTATGCATGCATGTTCTCATATCCAGGGACGCAACTACCGAGTGTCAGAGGGGTATGCAGCAACAATTTTTGCGCCGCCCCCCCCCCCCCCCAAAAAAATAATAATAAAAATAAATAAATAAAGAAGTGTGCCATGTAATAAGTGAGTAGGAACGAGTGAGAGCTAACAGATAAAATAAGTGCAAAATTGTCATTTATTAATACAATTAAACTATAGCTATACTCCACCGTGATGAACCCCCCTAAAAAAACTATAAGCTCCATTGGAACAGCAATACCAGTGTTTCTCACAGGATTTTAGGTAAAACTGTGGTAGTGGACCTCTGTTTCTCTAGGGGGGTTCGGGGGCATGCCCCCCGTAAGAACATTTTGTGTTCTTTAATGTTAAATTCAGCAGTCTGGTGCACTTTGAGAGTTCAAAATTAAAAGCTCCAACCCACTTTCAGGGTGCAAATTAAACAAAGAAAAATTCAAACCTCTTTTAGTTAGTGTCTGTCTACATTACACTAGCCTACTACATAATAATAGTTATAATATTAATCCCATGATAGTAGGCCTAATAGCCATTTATTGTAAAACAAATGCACTGAAAAGTAAAGAAAACTTTCATAATTACACCAGCACTAACCCAGCGCCGCCAATTAAGCAAAAAAACTAAAACAAAAACAAAAATAAAAACGAATGGGCCGCCGATGTACGAGTTTTAGGGGCCGTTAAGACAAAAAAAAAGTATGAGATGTATCGGCCGAATAAGCACGTCGGTCCACCGGGAATCTCCCGGTAGTCCCGATGGCCACAGAGATATAGATAGCCTACATGCCTGGATGTCACACTTTAAATCCTACCTGTTGGCTTTCAGCATGCACTTATTTAGCTGCTGCCGCATCAATTGACATGCCATCTCCTTTTCCCTCTTTCTTTTTCTATTTTTAGCCCCCCAGCATTTTGTTTTATCCATCTTTTTCGACGACAACTCACTAGTCACTAGGCTACTCGTACCTTTTCCGCTCAGCGCTCACTGCGCCCCCGCCCGCTCGCGATATTACCCGCCCCCCTTCTCCATGAGGGCGCCTGCTCTAGCCTGTTAGTCCTCTAAAATGTTATATAACATTTAAGAAATGCAGAAATGATTTAAACGCACAACAGCAGCTACATATAAAAAAAACAATATATATATATTTTTTTTATTACTTTTTTTTTTTTTTTACCATCGCTTTGGCGCCCCCCATGGTACTGCGCCCCTATGCGCCGCATATAGCGCATACCCACTTTTTGCGCCACTGCTCATATCCATATATTTTGTTATAATGTCACAAGTTATAATCTCAAGGGTTACTGTGTTTTACACTTAATTTGTAGGCCTAGTGTGGTTTTGGTGAAGTGTACTAAAATAAACAAACAAACAAACAAACAATTACAACAACAATTACTCCAGTCACCACCTGTAGTTTAAAAAAATAGTACAATGGCAAGTGTGTCAAGTAGGCTATAAATTAACAATGAGATGCAAACAGAAATGTCTTTCAAGTCAAACTAATTATTTATATCTAATCTGTGGTTTGAGATGTTTCTAAAAACATATTCTTCTTTTGTTTTTCAGAAAGTACACAAGTTTGGCTGATGAAGAAAATTTGTGGATTCTATCAAATGCTTTTTGCTGTTCCTGAGCCATTGTGTGACCCAGGCATTCCTGAGCCAACACCTGAAACGGGTCTGGTTGATATCGTTCAGTCAAGTGTCCCAGTTCCAAGTGTTTCTGAGCAGGAAGCTGAATTGGATCTGAATGATCCAGAGGACTTGAGTGTCCCAGATCCAAGCCGTTCTGAGCAAGAACCAGTGCCCTCAGAAGGTCAGGAGGTTCAAGTCAATGATGCCATCTCAGACCTGAAGAGCCTGTCTGATGATCTGACCGACTCAGCAGAGCCTTCAGGGAGCAGAAGTGGGATCGATCAGGGTAGCATGGAAGCTGAATTGGATTTGGTTGATCCAGAGGACTCAAGTGTCCCAGATCCAAGCTGTTCTGAGCAAGAACCAGTGCCCTCAGAAGGTCAGGAGGTTCAAGTCAATGATGCCATCTCAGACCTGAAGAGCCTGTCTGATGATCTGACCGACTCAGCAGGGCCTTCAGGGAGAAGAAGTGGGATCGATCAGGGTAGCATGGAAGCTGAATCGGATCTGGTTGGTTCAGATGAATCATGTATTCCGGTTCCAGGCGTTTCTGATATGAAGGAAAAAACCTGTTTCACATTGCTGGATCGTGTGAAGGCCTGTACACTGCCTCAGAAACCTGTCACTGAGGTCTGGAACAACATCTTCATTGGAAATGAGTAAGTCTACAACCCATTTAGACTAATATGAACCATGTGATTAATAATGTAATGCAGGAGTATGAACTTGAATCAAACAATTATATTTCTACATTATAAATCCTCTTTAGCAAAGACTAATATTGGCTGTTGTGTTCTTGTGCAGAGAGATAGCAAGGGACCGAAAGAGACTGAACGCGCTGGGTATTACTCACATCCTCAATGCTGCTGCAGTGAAGAAGAAGCTGAGGGTCTTGTTGGGATTCCCACGGGAGAAAGACCTGAGAGAAACAGTTGATACAGGGGCGAGATACTACAGAGGCATGAACATCACTTATTGTGGCTTGCCTACAACGCGCTCTTTGAAAATCAACAAATACCTCTTGACAGCTGCCAAATTCATCCACAAGGCCCTGAAAAACCCAGAAAGTAAGATCTTTTATCAAGTGTTCTGGAGTGACAAACTGTTTGGGACTTTTTCTGACTGTCTTTCTGTTTTTATTTCCACAGATAAGGTATTCATTCACTGCACTGAGGGTGTCAGCTACGCCCCTACTCTTTTTCTGGCATACCTCATAATCTACCATCACTGGAGAGTGGAGGATGCCATTGATGATCTCATAAAGGTTAGATACATCAACCCTAACATAGACTTGCTGAAGCAGCTGGCAATCCTGGATGAGGAACTTCTGCACAATAGATCTACAAAAAATATAGAAGAGAAAACAAAAGCTGGATATACAGGGAGCCAAAGACGTGTCCACATTTTAAGGAGGATTATGCAATTCATAGACGTCGCTCCGAGACCAATATAAATAAATAAAATAAAATTGTATTTAACATTTTATGAAAAAAAATTTACAAATTTGAGATGCAGTGTTGTCATTGTTCCTGATTTCATAATTCCTAAAATCATTCCTTAATCTGCTTGTGTATGTGTTTGATATGATGCTAATCTTCACACCAGTGTCTTTTTCTAAGAACAAATACCAAACTTTTTAGAAAATAGCAAGTGCTATTCGCCAAAGTTTTTTAAAAGTAGTTTGCTAAGTGTTTACTCTCAGTGTCAAATTAAAATATAAATTAGAAATATATTGTCAAAGAAATCATGATATAGGTAAATGAGGAAAAGTGAGAAAATTTGTTGGTTGGTTTTAATAATGGGAGCTGTTTCCTGGGGGTATTCCAGAAAGCAAGTTTAACTTACTTAGTTACTTACTTGCTTATTAGGCTGCATAGATTAGGCCAGCCGGAATCGGGAACACTTCTGTTATAAGTAAATCTATGGAACAGAATGTTATCTACGCTAATGTTAGTCTTTCTGTTTATTCCGAGGTTAACTGTAATCAGCCGGACCCGGGCCTTATCCAGTGGACCTGCGTCTAGACACGACCACAACACATGATGTAGTCAGCCGGATCCGGGCCGTATCCAGATCAGATGGTGGACCTGTGTCTAGACACGACCACAACGCATGATGTAGTCAACCGGATCCGGGCCGTATCCAGATCAGATGGTGGACCTGCGTCTAGACACGACCACAACGCATGATGTAGTCAGCCGGATCCGGGCTGTATCCAGATCAGATGGTGGACCTGCATCTAGACATGACCACAACTCATGATGTAGTCAACCAGATCCGGGCCGTATCCAGATCAGATGGTGGACCTGCGTCTAGACACTAGTCTATAATGCATGTGAAGGCCTCATCGACACGACAGCCATCGGCATTGATCCCCAACAAACCCGTCTCCATACGGCTCCAGATGGAACTGGATAATATTCCTAAAATTCCAATCCAATCTGTTTTCTGCCCTATAATGCTGTGAATCATAATTATTACTATAATGCATAATTAATGCTGCCTGCCCTGAATCATAATCATACACTGTTCGCTGGTTGGCCAGAGGAGAACTGGCCCCTCCTGACTGAGCCTGGTTTCTCCCAAAATAAAATTCTCCATTCTGCCACCTGATGGAGTTTTGGTTCCTTGCAACTGTTGCCTTTTTCACCTTTCTTCGCCTTTGTCACCATTGGCTTTTGGCTTGCTTAGTTGGGGACATTTAATTTAATATTCAACAATATTATTGATCTGTTGGCATTAGCACCATTATATGAGAACTGCATTGAGCTGGACAATGACATCACATTTAAAAAAAAAATGAATCATCACTGAGCTTGCTTTAACTGGACTCTGTGATGCTATTTTCTTCTGGAAACAAACTTTGTTGCATTATTTTCCTGTGAAAGTATCTGTATTGTAAAAAGCACTATATAAATAAAGGTGACTTGACTTGACTACCGTAACATAACATAATAGTTTCTTGATCTGATTGATATTTTGCGTGTAAAGAACTCGCATAAAAAAAAAAAACAGTTTACATGGGGTCCTTTTCATTGTGCATTCAACATTCAAATCTTATTTCTTCCTCATTTGACTCATATTTCTCTTTCAGTTTCAAAGAATCACAGTGTCATAATCACTCTCTCAGCCCACCTTCTACCAGAACTCATGTTTAACAAAAATAATTGTAATTCTGTTTTGTTAATGACTAATAATGTTAAAACTATGCCTGAATTAACTTTAATTGACAAATGGGAATGGGTTAAATTTAGCATTAAAATATTGGCAATTAAAGAAGGTAAACGAATTGTAAACGCGTCGTGCCTAACAACGCCCTTCAGCCGGGCAAGTGAGCAACATTCACTTTCGTGTCAAATACATTCAAATAGATTGTGAGTTAAATAAAATAAAGGGTGATTCTGAATACTCAAATTGATGCTTCAGATTTCTTTTCTCAGAATTGTGAGATATACACTTGCAATTTGGAGTTATAAAGTGCATTTCTGAGGAAAAAAAATACTTTTACATAGAAATTGTGACTTTATATCATGCAATTCTGAGAGAGAAAACAAAGTCAGAATTGTGAGATAAAAAAATGCAATTACCTTTTTATTTTTTATTTAGTGTGGTGGAAACAAGCTTCCAAAGAAATGCCACACAATTTGTGGAGTTTTTTTTAATGTTAAATCTTTTACACTGTGCTGAACGCTAGAGACAAAAACAAAACGTAATTTGTCGGTGTGAAACGATGCCCACAATTTGAGGGAGTTTATTAAAACTTTGTGTCTTTTTGTGAAAACTGTCTCAATAAACATTTCTCTGCAACCTAAAAGCTGTCCATAGGCTATGTATAGTGAGTGTGACATAAATAAAATTACTCTTTCATTGACAACATCTCTGTAGTATGAATCGAATATTTGTCTGAAACCTGCTGCGATTTATACAATGAAATTAACTTCAAGCAAGCAATCATACCTGTAGTGGTAGGCTACTGCTCTGAATAAGATCTAATAGAGGGTATGCGCATGACGTCACCGTCGGCCGGAGTGAATGCGGTCACGCCCACAAGTGGCAAAAAGACTGAGCGGCAGCATTTGTTTTCAGCGTGAATGCCGTGAAAATCACACAAAACACATCTAAAACGGGAAAGAGCTTTGCGATTGACTGTACAACTAGATTTGACCAGAAATCTGAGGTACTGTATATTTTTACAGACTGCAAAAAGCTACAGAACAGACTATATTCTGCATAATTGGATGTTTTTAAATAAACACTGACAAAAAACTATACAAGTTTTAGGGCTGGACGATATGATGATATACAGTATAACATTAATGTAAGTGATCACTCGGATTTAGACCTATCTATATTGTATTTATATAAAACGTTTACAGGCAAATTTTCTTCATTTATTTCCCCGGCGTCGAAATCAGGCACATATAAATGTCAGGAAACACGATTCCTGGCTGCATGTCAATATCCATGGATCACTGGATCTTTGATAAGTTGTAAGGAACACTATATCGAGTCCAACTTTTAGTTTAAACTGATAATAGTTTGTTTTACTCGCGTTAACGCAGTTTCCCCTATTAACTCCAGTCACGCAGCAGCTCTTCTGCCACTCAGTCCCGCTGAGGGGGGCGTGTTCCGGCGGGGAAGTGACGTTAATGCATTCCCTCCTTACCCCCCGAGTGTAACACGTGCTTCGTGTGATGCACGACTAGAAGGCGCTGTTGTATTACAGATATTTTGTCTTTGCGCGTTCGCAGCCGTTTGATTTTCCAGTTCGACGTTGATACATACTTTTTATAGTTGTGTTTTAATTCTACTACAGCAAACATTTGACAGCCATGTGAAAGAGTAAAAATTAGACGACTCATTTATTAAAACCATTTTATTGACCCATGTACAGAAAGTGCAGCAGCGACCACAAAAAAGTCGGTAAGATATACAAATACAATATAACCCATCCATTCGCACTTTATAATGAATGAACAGTCATTTACAAAACCATTCGCACACAAAACACACAGGCAGCCAATGTTACACAGAGTAGTAGTACGTTAGTAAGACAACATTTAAAGGGCGCACGCATGGATTTATAAAAATTTACGAGACTCACGACAAAAAAAAACTTTTTCACCGTCAGTTATTAGAACTAAAATTCATGGGTGTTTATGAAAGGAAGGTCATTTCACATCAAATGAGATGAACGGCGCAGAGAAAGTCTTGTTCTGTGACTTCACTGTCTCGTACTTTCTGTTATTATTGTCTCTGATCTCATAAAATTGCGTGTGTATGACACGCCAATTCGTATTTCCATTTTTGGCGTGCTATTAACACGCACAATCGCTTTTCAGCGTGTTTATGAACGCAGTTGACTTAACGTTATTACTGTATATATAAATATATGACCTACCTCCACCCCGTCCCTAAACCTACCCGTCACTGGGGTTAATAGCATTTATGAGTCTTCCCCTACCATCCTAGGAAAAAAAATATCGCTCCCCAGATGTAGATCTACATTTTGCTTCGTTTCGCTCGGAAATTTAATGGCGTGTATGGCAAGCCATTTTAACATTTAACAGCTAGACTGGATATGTGTTGCAGATATCTGTAATTCAGTTTTGCCTAGTCAAAAAGAACATTTCAGATATCCGCAACTACATTCTTCCTATCCATAATTGTCATTTCAGATATCCACAAAGACATTCTTCCTAGGACAAATGACATCACTTTTGCCATTCATTTGTATGGGGTTTATCATTACAGAAATCTACAATTCAGTTGGAGATATCCACTCTGTGAATTACGGATATCTGCAACTGAATTGTAGATATCTGTAATTCCAGTTTGAGATATCTACAATTTGATTCTGACTAGTCATAACTCCAGTTCAAGATATCTTTAATTAACCTCAATTCAAGATATCTACATGTTCCTTTTCAGATATCTTAAATTAAGTTTTGACTAGGCGAAATGACGTTGTAGATATCTGTAACTGGAATTATGACTAGTCAAAATGGCGTTGTAGATATCTCAAACTGGAGTTAGGGATAGTCATAATTTAATTGTAGATATCTATTATCAAGTTATAGATATCTTGAAATTAATTTTGATTAGAGATATCTGAAATTTGAGATATCTGTAACTTTCATTCTGCCTAGTCAAAATGTAATTACAGATATCTTGAATTAGAGTTTCGACTAGGCGAAATGACGTTGCAGATATCTGTATGCAAATTAGGCCCACATCCCACTTTAGGCGGGAGCAGAGCATGTTTTTAATGCTGTTAGCTACTGTTTTAACCTGAAATCAATACCTACAGGCTATCATGGGTTTTTACTGTTAAAAAATAAAATAAAAAATAAGAACTAATCTGAACTAAGAACTTTTTTTCTCATCTAAGGAAGTTAATGTTATTGCACTGCCATGGCAAGAATAGCATGCATGTAAGCATCTTTATTAAAGACAAAAGTGAATTAGTGTGAATCTCTCTCATGCGTAAATCCTACATCAACAATAACCTAAGGTAATTTTAAGCATCATCATAACATAGAAATGCATGGCAAACATTGCATGTTGCCAATATTTTTGAGAAACCCGCAGGCTAATGCTAATGAATACAATTTGTGTCATGCTGGAAACATTTTCTGGTGTTTTTCGATTACAGCCAATGCCATGACTGCTTCTCTCTCCTTCCATTCATAGAAATAAGGAAATTAACCCACTTCTTCTTTGATTATGGGGGAGGGGAAATTATGTATTCATGGATATCTAAAATAGAGCAACCTCATGCAAAATAATTTGCTCTAGTCATAATGGCGTTTGAGATATCTTTAACTTTCATTCTGCCTAGTCAAAACTGAATTACAGATATCTGCAATTGTCATTTAAGATGTGTGACGAGTTGAATGTCGTTTTCAATGACGTCATTCCAGATATCTGTAATTCAGTTTTTCCTAGTCAAAACTGAATTACAGATATCTCTATCTGTCGTTTCGACTAGTCACAATTACGTTACAGATATCTTAAATGATAATACAAACTATCCAAAATGTAATTACGACTAGTCAGAAAGACGTTGTTGATATCTACAATGTTAATTCCGGATAGTCAAACTTAGCTTTTAAATGTTAATAGGGCTTGCCATAGTATGTGTACATATACGCGGAATCACTTGGACATTAATGGCGTAGACATACACGCATACACGCGGATATCTCAAAATGCGTATAGATAACACGCAACTTGACTTGAAAGTGGCGTGTCTGTTTACGCAAAAGTCATGATGTCATGTTGTCCAGCGATAGAGACAGAGCGCGTAAAGAATGGACGGGATGCAGGGCTTTTATTAGTTTGTCATCTCACACCAAAACAGTTTCACTAAAGATCAGAGCCGAGTCTTTTCGTGTGTTTGCATGTAAACTTGCTTGGCCACTACAATGCTACAGGTAAAGCGTTGTGTTTTCAGCGTGTTTTCAGCAGTGTAATGTTGCTTTACCCCATTGAATCCTGGTTGGATGATGTATGAAAGATGTGGTAGCTTCCTCTTCATCGCTGTCTGATTCGGTACTTGATACTCCACATTTCTCTTCCTCCTCTTCTTCCTCCTCAGTTACTTCTGCTGCTGACTGAAGCTCCTGAAGTTCTAGGATTATTACTCTCGTTCATAATAATTTAAATGAAATATTTTGCATTGTTTTACAAAAATGAGAAAAGAAAGGATCTGAAAGGAATAGTTTAAATTGTGTCTTCATTTGCTCATGTCTTTTTGGAAACCTGGACTTTCTTTAGACTATTATGAGATATTTACAGCTAAATGTCCAAGCTGCTCTTTTCTAAACAATGAACTTGAATGGTGACTACGGCTGTCGAGCTGGACTTTTAGTAAATAACAAATCAATATCAGTCTCTTCTACACATAAAGTTATCATAGAACTTAAAAAGACACGGGCTTCATCCGAAATAGCATACTTCCCTACTATATAGTAGGCGAAAAACAGTATGTGACAAAAGAAGTATGTCAGAATTCAGGAAGAAAGTATCTCGATGACCTTCTACTTCAGGTGAGATTGTGAAGTGTGCATATGATGGACACTTATATATCCCATGAGGCCATGGGAGAAGATTTGTAAATGGCAGTGTCACAACTGACGCTGGTAGCCGGTACATCACATGATAATGACAACATAGCAAAAGTAGTACGTCCAGATTATACTACACACATTCATACTATATAGAACATACTTTTACAGTGGTTGTGAAGTAATTATTTATTCTAAATAAGTACCTACTCAAAAGAGTATGAGATTTCGGACGCAGCCATGGAATAGTGTATGAGTCTTATGGACTAATTTCATAGTGTTTTTACAGTGTTTTTTTTGTTGTTGTTGTTTTTTTTTTAGCTTGACAGCTCCAGTCCCCATCCACTTTCATTTTAAGAAAAAAAGTAACACAAACATGCTTTAAAATGTGGTTATCGAACACATAAAACATTCATCTTTCTCAGTTGATAGTAATTAAAATATTAATTTGGTAAATTTTCTAACCATTACAACAATTCTACTTTATCACTGTTTTTTTATTTTTTTATTTTACAGGATTTTGTGTTGATGACGAGCCAAGGAAATTAATTGCAGATGTGAACATTCAGGAAGAAAGTAAGTCAGATGCGTTTGGAACAGGAATGTGAAAATTAACACAAAAATTCATTTAGACTTGTTCCTCATCTTTAAAAAGCACAAATCGAGGCTACGATGAGGCACTTACAAATAAATGGGGCCAATTTCAATATGGTCCTCAATGCAGAACATGAAATCAAAGAACGTATATTGGCCATAGGCCTATTTCACCAAAAAATAGTTCTGTTAGACAGTAGTGTAATTAAAATGAATAATGGTAGTTAATAGTCTTATCGGCCTGTTTAGCTGAGCCATATATAGAACTAACAAAACAAACCATGACAATTGTTAAAAGAACATACACTTGATAATCTTATTAGATGATTAGATAATTGTATTTGAAAGATTTTACTTTCAATAAAACATTTGCAATAGATTTGTAAAAGGGGTTTGGCCTGGGCTTTTGTTGCATTTACACCGTTCTGACCACTAGGGGTCACCATGGAAACAGGTGTCGGATTGTTTCGAAGCCTCGACACAATACGGCATATTTGCTTAAACTGTTTCAGTGTTTCACGAAGCCTCGATCTGCCCACCACTATCTGTAACCAAGCGGCAACATTCTAATCTGAAAAATGAAACTATAGGACTACAAAACTTAGCACAAGACAGGAAATGACAAAAGTACACACACAAGACAGGTACAGTGGAACACAAGACAGGAATCATGACAATAAAGCTCTTCCCACACTCGAAACACATGTGATCCCGTACAGCATCATGTACTTTTTGATGCGGTTTCAGAGAGTCGGCCGTGAAAAAGTCTTTCCATACAATGGAAAGTACTTATGGGGCTTCTCATTCAAATGAATTGTCAGGTGTTTTTTTAAGATTTGGCAATGAGGTGAAATTTTTCCCACTCTAATTACAATGAAATGCTTTTTCTCCAGTGACGATGCATATGATAAGTGAGTCCTGATGACGATATGAAGTTCTTCCTAAATTGATGACGTGTGTGGCTTCTCTCCAGTGTGATTTCTTTCATGTTACACAAGGTGGTTTTTACTTTTGAAACTCAGTCCACATTGAGAACATGTGAACGGTGAGTTTTCTGATGCTTTCGCAGATATTCAGCTGTGATGAAGGCAGTGGCGTAACGAGCCAACACCGGGCACTTATGCAGGATTATCAAGGCGGGCCCCCCTACTAAAGCACGTGATGACGCAATGTCCACGAGTAGGCTAACATGAATAGGACAGGAGGATAGGATCATAGAGACACAGGCAGCATATAAGAGATGAGATGACTGACAAAATCAGGAGTAGCCTACGCGCACCAAAAAACAAACAAACTGGTGACTGCAACATTAAAAAAAACTGCTGGTGACTGCGCACCATGACACATTGTTACTCACTGCTATGACTACACACACAGTCACCGAGTAAGACAGGATCCTGGATCAACATATTTTGTTGATCCTGGATCAACATTCCTGTCCCAAAATGTAGTCCTTACCCAATCCCTACCACTAAACCTAACCCTACCCATAACTTTTCCCTAAAATCAGAGGGTAATGACTAAACTTGACATAAACTGTAAACTTGTCCCGCAAATCTGATTGGTTGATTGGAAAGTTGATCCAGGATCAACAAAGATGTTGATCCAGGAACATGTGCTACACACACATAGGCCTAGGTCCAAATACATAAAAAAGATGCTCACTTACATTATAGCGGCATTTTCCGGGCTTTCCTCTGTGCGAAGTTGTCGATTATACCCTTAAGATCCAGATGGCGCGCACAGGCATTCTCAATTGACAGTATGGCAAGTCCAGAGAGACGACTCTGTCCCATTGAGCTCCTGAGATAGCTTTTTATCCGTTTCAGTTTTGAAAAAGAACGCTCTGCAGAGGCCACTGTCACTGGGATGGTCAGAAAAAGCATGAAAGCAGTGCAAACCTCCCCGAAACTCGCAGTGATGCAGCTGTTCGATCAACATCTTCGTCAGCTGTTGCACTATTTTCATTTGTGAGATACGGTCTTTCAAGCATGAACGGAATGATAACAATTGCATTGGGAAATCAGTAGTAATGTCATCTCTGTAAATCTCCACCAGCCTGTTTGCTTGCAAAAATAGTTCATCATCTCTTGCAGTGCAAAGGGGCTCGGGCAGATGTGAAAGCTCATCAAAATGCGCTTTCACTTTTCTCAACCGATTGTTCTCAAATGCCTTGCTCACTCCCCACTTCTCTGAAAGGTTCTTCGCTGTTTGTTTGGCATCTTCAAAATTTTCTCGGAACGCAGTTAGGTCTCTGATGGCGCTGGACTGCTGTAGCCAGATCCATGTCTTGGGATTGTAGAAGTTTTGATATCACATTAGTTCGTTCCAGGATTTTGCTTTGGAGGACAACAAGACAAACAAATGAGAATTTCTCAATTGCCTGTTTCAACGATGCAGCCTCGTCCCGTTCATCTTTCTTACTGCTTGTCAGTGAAAGTTTTGCCAATGCCTTCATCACATCATTGTACCGATATCTCAGAGCGGTTACTGCTTCGTAACGTGAGGACCATCTAGTCGGGCATAACTTTTATGTTGGAGTCATTGTTTGTGTCGCCACTGTGTGTTTTATTTGAGAGCATTGCCCATCTCTTTATGCTGTGCCCAAAGAACACATACATGTGCTCAACAATGTCAAATAACTTCTTGTATCTTCACATCAGTGGCAACACCGCGAGCATCTTGCTCAACTATGACATATCTGAAGATCTGGATCATCTGATCAACTTTAGCCACATCTTGTGTTGTGACCATAATCACGGAGAAAAATGGAGCTGATCGTATTTCGTCTAGAATGTCTTTCTGAGTATATTTTGCTAGAATTTCGATTAGCTCATTTTGTATCAGTGGGCTTAGGTACTTGATCGAGCGGGCAGGGCGGCTAATCAGATCTTTAAGCAGTGGGTCGTACATTGCCAGGAGCTCAAAGACAGAAAGGAAATTACCATTGTTCATTTCCCCTATTTTTTCCCTATGTCCTCTAAACAGAATGTTGTTCATAGCTAAAGTGAGCGTAACATTAACCACACGGTGTAGTACCTGTCTCTAAAAGCTGGCCTTATGAAGTATGTTCCTCTCCATATCCATATCCTTATCCATAGTTCTGTTCTGACGCCAAAGGTCGCATATCACACATGCAGCTTTATGTAGAGTGGATGACTTGTGTTGTTGAATTTTGTTTGATAAATTACGTCAGGTATTTGTTTTCCATGTTGACTTGGCAAAAAGCCAACAGGGCTCGCAGTAGGCTACATCTAGTGTGAGGGAGTAGCACAGCCATGTCCTCGGTATCTCCAAACCAGACTTGGTTTTGCAAACGTAATATGCCGTAGTAAAGGAGCGGCTATCCTGTGCGGGATCCCGTGGGAAAGGGCCAGTAGGTTTGCATGACCCCGAAGATACTATATATCGTTTGACATTGAAGTCTAGATACTCAGGGAAATGACCCATGTCAGTTGGATGCTCATGCAGTGATGGGCATATAATCTACCTCGTTCTCCTCGATGCTGTTGGATGACCAGCTGGTGTTCGCACAGGCCACCGAGCTCGCAGTGGGTGCCTCACCATTTCACCATCCTCCTCAACATTTTCACCTTCTACATCGATGTTACTTGCTTGATCCACTGGTGCTAGCATTAACCACAGAGCTGCTACTACCAACGGTCGCTTCAGGTGCTTCACATCTCAATCTCGATCTCCCCCTCCTGTGTCATCTTTTTAAAGAAGCTTCCTATTTTTGGTAATTTATTAATTAATCTGTCAAATTCCGCTTTTCGTTTGCGCTTTTAAAGGCCACTTTTGTGTTTGTAATTTGCCGACTCCATATCTGTCTCCAGTTCAAAGTGTTTTACTGTTTTGCACGCAATACGCATGTTCACCCGGGGATTCCCCAGTCCCAATTCGAAACAAATTACACCAAAATCTATCATTGTTCGTTTCAAACATGTATTTCACGAGTTTACATGTTAATGAAATCTGATGTAATATTATAATGCGTATTTGGCTTGCTTTCCGGGGGGAGGGCTCCGAGCTCAGAATTCGGCCCGACCCCAGAGTACTCCCCCCCATAACCTTAGAGATCATAGGTATCTTTGAGCGGACCCAGCCGAATGTGGGGTGAATGGGTGGAGGTGGGGTTCTGAGAAATTAGTCACGAGACAGGAGGTAAGGGAAGGCTTTATTTATACTGGCTTCTTCTTGTGCTGATTGGATGATTACCTGAACATGCTCCTCCCGAACTTTGTTTACAGAAAACTTAATTTAATGATCAATAAAAGATGTTGTTGTCATTATTTATTCAAATAAATTCGCGAAAAATTTAAATGCGATCAGACTAAAAGTAGTAAAATGCGATAGGGGGCCCCGCCCCCAGCTGTCAATCAATATCTTCCAGTTAGCAACGGCTTACCCTGCTTACCGATAGTTACGCCTGTGTATGAAGGTCTTGTCACACTCAAGCATGATTTCTCACAGAAGAATGGATCTTCTGGTGCTTCCTCCAGTTGGACAGCCGTGAAAAGCTCTTTCCACACACTGGACACAGATGAGGCCTTTCTTGCACTTCCATTTCATCTGAAATGTAGGCAACATATTTCATTGTTAGAATTAGTTAAAAAAAATTATTTTAAGGAAGAACAAATGAAAAAAAAAAAAGAATCCTTATTTAATCACAAAAAGCAACAGAGGTCAAGTATCTGTTCACAACTCATATGATCTCAGCTATGATTTTATAACTATACAGCCACAAATCTGGAGAACTGAGGCTTTGTTACTTCAGTGTTTCTCAGCTGTCAATTATGAAGAATCAAGAAAGAACAGCAGCCGCTTTGCTCCTCAGCATCTTTTATGTTTATTGCTGCATGGTTTTGGAAGATTCATGTCCGCAATCTCCGGCCCAATGACGTGACGTGCAATTTTGATGTCCAAACCCCTTTATGAAGTCAAAATAAGGAAATTTTTAATAAAAAGCACATTTATTGAATCTATTAATCTCTGTTTATCAAATGATATGAACAAATAGTGAGGGTATTACAAAGTGTAAGAATTAGTCTCATTATAGTCTCAAAATGTCATACCGGATAACTGTCCATGAGCATGTGAACGCCGTCAGCGTTAATCACAGGTTCGTGTTTAAAGTCTGATCATTTCGACGGAGGTGAATCAATCAAAATGAACTTTAGCTGGAAATAACATTATTCAAGAATCGCTATAAAGCCAAAACAATCTCTGTTACCTTAAATTATATGTTTATCTCTGTAAAGCTGCTTTGAAACAATCCATTGTTAAAAGCGCTATATAAATGAAGATGACTTGACTTGACTTGTCCGGACCTTAGAGCAGTACCGCTGCTAGCCATTTTGGTGCCCTAAGCATAATTCCTTTATGATCCCCCCCGAGAGAGAGGGAAAAAAAAAAGTTTATTTTTGCCAGTTTAACTTTTTAACGCGCAATCCAACGGATCACTGAGGCGGCGGCGCCATCGTTACTTTCTAGAGCAATTAAATACTCTTGTTCCACCTGTTTTGTTATATACATCCCTAAAAAGTGCCTAATAATATTTATATACTGAAATAATATCGGCATTATAATTATCATGACTACGCGATATGATGATTGGTTTTTCATTAGGCTATTTTTGGTGCCCCCTCAGCATTGGTGCCCTACGCACAGCGCGTGATGCGCGTGGTGGGAGCGGCGGCGCTGCCTTAGAGTGATACAAAAAAGCCAAACAAACTGTAAAAAATCTAATAAACCCTACCATCTCTGCCACAGGCATTATTGTACGAGTCTTGACAACAATATATTTAAATATTACAAAGAATATGACATCCAGTTGATTGTTATGCTTTGGAGCATTCGGTCCCAAAACTGGCTGTCAGCCAATGTCATACGGGATAACAAGCAAATTGGAGCGATTTTATTGTAAATTTTATTTTGACACGATGTGAGACAGCATGTTACACAATCAGGAAAACCCTGAAGGACCCCCAAACAATGGTGAAAGTCTTTTATGTCTTTCATAAAATGTGTTTAACTTAGCCTTTTTCCTCACTAGCACTCTATGTAAAATCCTGTGTCATATGGGATAACGCTAAAATAACATATATAATGTGGATTTTATGTCAATATGTTTATTTAGCATGAATTTACATATTTGGAAGTTGAAGGTAAAGGTTGCAGATTTCTAAAGGTAGCCAAAAATACTGCCTGATTAAGATTTAATCTGAGTTTTGTCATACCGGATAACAATTTTGTCATACTGGATAACAATTTAGTCATATAGGATAACAGTAGCCCATAATGTCATCCGTTATCTTGGATGACGTGTTTGACAATATATTCTTATACAGTTTTCAGCTTTAATTTGCATAATTTCCATTCAAATTGTAATATTAACATATCATTAACATTGTTAAGTTGAATATTAGCAAATTATATAATTCATAATAATATTCAATTACAGTTACATTAGCTACATTTACTATAGACATTGTCTAAAATAACATTTAGTGTTCATTTAATGTGATTTAATGATTCAGTGTTCAACCCATTAATAAGATTTTTCTTTATAAATATGTTGTTCAATTAGATGCTTTTGTAAATTTGTTCAGTGAAATCAGTGAAGGTCGCCTACTTTAACCCTTTACATTATTTATGAATATTGATGTAGAGTGACTATGATCAGTAAAATGGTTCAAGGTACTTTTCAGTAATAAATTAAACCGAAAGTTGAAAAGTTGTGCTGTTTTGATATTCATAAACATGAAAAAAAAAATGGTTTAAATGTATTTACTTGCCAAATCTGGGAAGAAACCACACTGAGTTTGTGTGTAACAGTTTACACACTGAAAACCACATCTGTATTTCTTTAAAGTGGAGCCTAATTAATTTCCTTGGAAAAACATTGCATATCATTAATTATTTATGAACATTATTATGTGTAAGTGTTGTAAAAATGACAATTCATGTGTTAACTCATATGGTGTCATACCGGGTAACAATTTAAGTCAGGCGGGATAACGCTGTTTTTTCCCATTGAAATGCATAATTTCACTTAATGTTGAGGAAACAATAATAACATGATATCAAGTCCTGTAAAACTTTTTCAGACATTTTGCATTTTAAATCACATTGCAGTGTTAAAATGTGTGTAAAGAACTTGAACAAGTAGGGTCATGTTTAAAGAAATCACAATATAATGAGAAAAAAATTGTTGTGCAGATTTTTTTTCAGATTGTTTACTGCATCACTTTACATATTCATTAAGTATTTTTGATTTGAAGTTTTAATATCATAATATTTAGAAAATGCATTAAGGTTATCCCGTATGGCATTTTGACTGGTGTTGTCACATAGCCTATTTCTCAGTTAAACCGCTTAAAATACATTGTTTAAAATTTAGATTTTAGTAATAAGTAAAAAAACATCCCCATAAAGATAATAACTACTTTGATGTGCAGTTTTAACCTATTTGAATTTTTTATCAGTTGAAAACCTTATTTGTCACTGGCCCATGTATTTCATACAGTTGTCACAACTATATTCCCAACATTTGCAGGTTCTGTTGTTGTTGGAGTTTGTAGCTTCACCGTAGGTTGTGAAATGGTTTGTGGCAAAGTAGTCTCAGGCTATGTTTACACATAGCCGGGTATTTAGAGAAACGAATATCTATAGCTACGAATCTACGAATAGCTTTCTTATTTTTAACCCATTTAAGAGACTCAACATATATATCAGTTTCAATTAGGAAAAGTTTAATACATGGCTTTGACTTGGAAAATGTAGCTTTATGAATATGGAACTTGCCTAGTAAAATAAAGAGATTTACCATATTACATAAAGTTCTATCTCTACAATCAAAGACAAGAGACCCCTTTCTCCCAGTTGACACGTCAACACATAACCGGCGTTTTCAGAATTCTCCACTTCGGCCGGAGTTTTTAGAAATAATCGTTTTCTGTGATAAAAACGGGGTTTTCGTGTAAATGAGAGGCCAAACCGCAGGGAAATATCTGCGTTCCCTTTCGAGAGGTCTCTCTTATTGCGTAAGTAGCTTACGCTATGGGAAAACTCCTTTTCTCGAGAAATATTGAAGTCTTTATGTAAAACGCATTGCAGCTGCACAGCATACAGCAGTGAGCGAGGCAGCTCGGTCATTGGCTGTGCTGCGGCAACTGCACGAACCTATGACGGGGCGACTCTGAACCCGCTTCCAATGAGCGTGCTTCGCGCCCGCGCGCGTCAGAGCCCGCCAAGATGGGCGTGGCTACGGGCTATATATTGGGTGCCCCGTCATCTGAGTCCTTTCGATTTAATCTCCTTCAGCAAAGACCTTTCTCTTCGCTGGATCCTCCGGATTTTTGGAGTCTTTTCGCCGCCGCCGTCGACAAGCCTACAGCAGGACTGCTACGAGGACGCCGGCGCCTTCAGCCGCCTTCGAACGCCTTCTGCTAAGCCATCCGGCGCGCATCACCTCATATCCTTTCAAAAGCTATTATTCTAAGTGTTCGCCCCCGCGACACTTTTTCAACTAAAAGAGCAAATTAAAAGGCGTTGTTCCAAATGCCTTCCTGCGCCTCGTGTCGAGGCCTCCTTCCTGACGGGGATCGTCACATCATCTGCTCTCGCTGCCTGGGCCCGGACCATGCAGAGGCTGCCCTTACTCGAGGCGGATGCCCCGAGTGTGACACCCTGGGCCTCACCGAGCTGCGCGCTCGCTTCGCCGCTTTCGCCGCGAGAGAGCCTACCACCACCGTGCTACCATCCCCTCTAGCTGAGCCGCGCAAGAAGAAGCGCCGCTCACAGAGGCCGCCAGAGCACGCGGAATGTAGTGACGTCACGCCGGGCCAATCCCCGCGTGCTTCACCGCCACCCGAGGATTCCCCACCGCCAGTTCAGTTCACGCAGGCGGACCAGCACCCCTCCAGCAGAGCGATGGGTCTCGTCTCGTTTGGCGCGTCAGGGGATGACGAAAAGGATGACAGCCTTTCCCTTGATGCTGCATCCGACGACTGGCCGGGCTCGTCCTTCGACCCCGCGCCATCGACGCTAGCGGACACGAGTGTGGGCTCCAACATGGACTCGGAGATCGTCCGCATCCTGTCCAAGGCCGTGGAAGACCTCGGGCTCGATTGGTCTTCCCCGGAAGAACCCGCCCGCAGCCGACTGGACGAGTGGTTCCTGCAGGGGCGCCGGCAGGCCCCCCGACAAAGGCCCTCCCCGTTCTTCCCGGAGGTTCATGACAAACTCACTAAGTCGTGGAAAGCCCCTCACTCCGCTCGCCTGAAGCCTTCTTTCTCTTCATCGCTCTCCTCTGTGGACGGCGCGAAAGAAAGAGGCTACGAGGGAACCCCGCCCCTCGAGGAGGCTGTGGCCAACCACCTGTGTCCACCCTCCAGCGCGGGTTGGAAAGCCAAAGCTTCTCACCCCTCGAAGCCCTGCCGATCTACCTCAGCTCTCGCCGGTCGCGCATACGCCGCCGCCGGCCAAGCTGCGTCAGCGCTTCACTCCATGGCTGTCCTCCAAGTCTATCAGGCCAAACTTCTCCGCACCATGGACGAGTCTGGACCTGATCCTGAAGCGTTCAAGGACCTGCGCAGCGCCACCGACATAGCCCTGCGAGCCACGAAAGCCACTGCCCAATCCATCGGCCGTGCTATGGCTAACTTGACTGTCCTTGAGCGCCATCTGTGGCTGACGCTAACAGACATGAAGGATGCAGATAAGGCGGCGTTCCTTGACGCGCCTATCTCCCAAAGCGGCCTGTTCAGACCGGCGGTGAGAGAGTTCGCTGAGCGCTTCACCGAAGCCCGGAAGGATTCGCAGGCTATGCGTCACTTCCTGCCCAAGCGCTCCAGCTCGTCGCAGAGCCGCCAAAAGCCGCCTCAGCAGCAGCGAGTCAGGACGGCACCTCCCGTCTCTCAGCCCAGACCTGAATCTGACTTCCGACGCCGCTCGCGCTCCGCCAACAGGAAGCAACCGCCCGAGCGACGAGGACCTCGGCCCAAGATCGTGCTGAACCCGGAGCCTCGTAAGTCTTCCTAGCTATAGGGAGAAAAAGAGAGAGCGCGTGTCTCGCAGGAGCCGGACCACTCTCTCCAAAACGTCTAAAGCATTACCCAGTCCCCTTACAGGCGGCTGGAAATGTCTGTACAGCAGCCAATGGGCCAGCCGCACAGCTCGCTCACCTGCAAACAAACGCCGTTTTAACGGCGACACACAGAAATCACATAAAGAGTCATTTTCTGCCTGTGTCATTAAAGGGTCACGTGTCCACACTAAAGTGCGCATTCCCACATTTCAAAACTGTCAAAGCAGTGCCAAATGCTTCCCCGGCTCAGGCTGGACGCCCCATAAATGTAGATCGTGTGCCCACTGTCATGCATGCACCACTACACATAAGCACTGTTCCCACAGTTATAAACACTTCCCCAGTAAAAGCGGGAAATCCTTTCAAAGTAGCGCGTGTGCCCGCTGTAATGCACGCACCCCTACTCACAAACACTGTTTACATGGCCAAAAACCTACCGCCACGAGCGGGAGGTTTTATGAAAGTGGCGCGCGTGCCTACCACAGTTTATGCACCCCCACCCATAAGCACTGCCCATACAGTCCCAAAATTTTCTCCAGCCCGCGCTGTGAGCATTACAGATGCGGCGAGCGTGCCTGTAATCTCACACGCACCCCTGCACTCGGCACTCAACAAAGCTGCTCAGCGCGCGCCCGCGCCTCTGAGAGCTGTAAGCTTGGTGTTAGCACAGAGCGATTCGCCGGCGGGAGCCATACGTCACTGCGACACGCCCCCAGCCAGCATTCAGCCCATATCTGTGCGAGCGAAAGCTTGGGAAAATATCTTCGACATGCCGAAATGGGTTTTGAACATAATAAAACACGGTTACTCGCTTCAATTCGCTCGCAGACCACCCCGCTTCTCAGCGGTGGTCGAGACGAAAGTGAGAAAAGATGTTTCACATGTTCTACGCACCGAGGTGCTCAAACTAATAGAGAAGGGCGCTATAGAAACTGTTCCTCCCTCTATGAGCGAGGCGGGTTTTTACAGCCGCTATTTTCTCGTCCCAAAGAAGGATGGTGGTCTCCGTCCCATCCTAGATCTCAGACATCTGAACAAAGCTTTAATGATTCGCTCGTTCAGAATGTTAACAACCAAAAACATCCTCGCGCAAGTTCGCCCAGGGGATTGGTTTCTATCAGTGGATCTGAAAGACGCTTACTTTCACATTCCGATAGCGCCTCATCACAGGCCATTTCTGAGATTCGCTTTCGAGGGCAGTGGCGGTTCTACTTTGAATTACACCCAGGGCGAGACCCCCTTCGAGCGCCACCCCCCCCCCCCCCCCCCCCCCATTACCCCCAATAAAAAAACCAACAACCCAACAATAAAATCACATACCGTTCATTTGAAAGACACAGTTAATAGAATCCAGTTATTTTGTTAGATTAATCTAACTTTCAAGGGAGGAACCAATAGCACATTGGTTACTGCCTTGAATGATATGCATGGCACACTTTTAGTTATGATTTGTTAAACTATATTTTGTCACGAAATGGAGTTTTTAAAAGTGAAAGGGTCAGAGAGATACTTATTTAGTAACACAATACTTAGGCTATCTCTTAAATAATTTCGAACAGCTCTCATATAAACAACTATGCAAACTGTTCTAGACCTAAAATAGCTTTTGTAGCCCTATGTCACTCTTAAATGTCAGAGAAAAGGACAGAATCAGAGATTATTAAGAAAATAGAAAATTGTACTTAGCATATTACTGTAAAAACACATAATTAAAGTTGATTTTAGTTGATCATTATGAAAATTATTTTCATTTCATGAATATAATGACCAAAATGATCACATACACAGAATCTTGTTCAAAAAGCCTAATACACAATGAAATCAATTCTCCAAGTTAATAACATTAAAGATTTGTTTTGAAGGAGTGTCTTTTATGTTACCTACTAAACTTAAAAAAAGGTTAACACAAAAAAAGGTTTTATAAAAAGATAAACCTCATATTTCAGCATTTAAATCATCTCTATAAAAAGAATGAGTCAATAAAGATACATTCCTGACATTTATAATGCACATTAGCTTATCTTTTATTATTAATAGTAAAATTCAGAGCAATTTTCCCATGGCTGTCATTGCTGTACAACCATGCGCTGCGCTCTCCACAACGACAAAGAAGTTTTAGTAGCTAACGTATTTCCACCACAGAAAAACGCTTGCTGTAGCTCTGCTAAAACTTTATTTACGGAGAAGAGAAAAACACCCACGTGCACTCCCATACTGAAAAGTTTATGAGCGCGCTTCCCGTGAGCGCATAATGAGCGCGCTTCCCGTACGCCTATTTGAAATAACGACCTCGAGCGCGCAAAAGACGCGATACGTGAACTAATCAGGAGACCCCCTTGACATCGCTTCTGTGCACGGCACCTTCTCAGCAAGCAGGGGCGCCGCGCCATTGCCAATAATTGAATCGTAAAGATAAAAAAATAGAAAACCTTCGCGGCACAGATGATTTTATTTAACTGCTTGTGCCGCCCCCCATGTGACATGAAGAAATGCCGCCCTGGGCGACTGCCCGGTTCGCCCGTGCCTAAAACCGCCACTGTTCGAGGGACAGTCATACCAGTACACAGTACTACCATTCGGCCTATCACTGGCACCCCGTACATTCACGAAATGTATGGATGCAGCACTTTCCCCCCTGAGACAACGGGGAGTGCGAATACTGAATTATCTCGACGATTGGCTAGTCCTAGCACAATCAGAGAGTCAGTTAATGACGCACAGGTCTTGGATTACCAGCCATCTAGAATGCCTGGGTCTAAGAATCAATTTTGCAAAAAGCACGCTATCTCCCAGCCAGAATATTTCTTTTCTGGGAATAGTGCTAGACTCAGTGCAGATGACGGCGCGCCTCTCATCAGAACGCGCGCTCACTATCCAGCGCCTTGCAACATCGTTCAGAGCGGGCGCGCGCGCCCCCGTCAAGCGTTTTCAAAGGATGCTCGGTCTCATGGCCTCGGCATCAGCTGTACTCCAGCTAGGATTGTTGCACATGCGTCCTCTCCAGCGCTGGCTCAAGAGCCGTGTCCCCACTCACGCGTGGCGCTCGGGCCACTTTTTAATCAGAGCGAATCACGGCTGCATAAAAGCCCTGACGCCATGGAAAGCTGCCGACTGGTATCAGTCCGGTGTGAGTTTGGGCGTGAACACAAGGAGAAAAATGATCACGACAGATGCCTCCAAAAAAGGTTGGGGGACCCTTTACGAGGGCAGGCCTGTCTCCGGCTTGTGGTCAAACCCGGAGAAGCGCCTACATATAAACTGTCTGGAACTGAAAGCGGTCGCTTTGGCTCTCAGAGCCCTGCTTCCGTACCTAAAAGACGAGCACGTCCTGGTCCGTACGGACAACATGACGGTAGTCTCATATATAAATCGCCAGGGTGGACTCAGGTCGAGCTCCCTGCACTCGATGGCCAGGGAACTCATCTTATGGTCCCAGTGCAACCTGCGCTCGCTGAGGGCAGCGCATGTGCCGGGTGCCCTGAACCAGGGAGCGGACATGCTGTCCAGAGACAAAGTTCTCCCAGGAGAATGGTCTCTCCACCCCCTGACGATCCAGTGGTTATGGCAGACCTTTGGCAGAGCAGAGGTCGACCTCTTTGCCTCCAAGGAAAATGCGCACTGCCCCCTCTTCTTCTCAAAGAGCACAGACGCGCTCGCCCAAGTCTGGCCGAGCCGCCCACTGTATGCCTTCCCCCGATCGCGATGCTACCTCAGGTCATCAGTCGGGTCAAGGAAGAGAAATGTGCAGTGCTTCTGGTAGCCCCACTCTGGAGGAACCAGACGTGGTTTCCGGAACTGATGCAGATGATGCAATCTGCCCCATGGCCGATTCCGCTGAGGCTAGACCTCCTCAGGCAGGCCAACGGGATGATCCTCCATCCCCGCCCCGATCTGTGGGCTCTCCATGCATGGCCCCTCAACGGGTTCCCGGGAACCTCCCCAGTGGAGTGTTGAGAACCATCACAGAGGCACGAGCGCCCTCTACGAGGCGCTTATATGCCCAGAAATGGACGGTGTTCAGTGACTGGTGTAAAACCAGGAACCTGAATCCTGAGACATGCGAGGTACCAAGCGTGCTCGTGTTCTTACAAGAGCTGTTGGAGGCAGGCCGCACCCCCTCCACGCTCAAAGTATATGTGGCTGCCATAGCGGCGTCACACGGTCCTGTGGGAGGACGCACACTAGGGAAAAACCACCTAGTTGTTCGTTTCCTGAGAGGCGCCAGGAGGATGCATCCCCCACGCCCCCCCTCAGTGCCGATCTGGGACCTGGCCACGGTCCTGGACGCACTCAAAAGTGCCCCGTTCGAACCTCTACGAACTGTGCACCTTAAACAGCTCTCTCTCAAGACCGCTCTCTTGCTGGCTCTCGCCTCAGTCAAAAGAGTGGGCGACCTGCACGCGCTGTCATCAAGCGCTGCCTGCCTGGAATTTGGACCTAACGACAGCAGAGTTGTCCTTAGACCAAAACACGGGTATATTCCCAAGGTGCTCTCGACACCCTTCAGAGCACAGGTGATATCTCTGGCTGCGCTATCGTCTCCAGCACACGAAAGCGACGTTAATTTACTCTGCCCAGTCAGGGCGCTCAGAGTATATTTGGAACGCTCTGCCCTGTTTAGACAGACAGAGCAATTATTTTTATGCTTTGGCGGCCGCACCAATGGTCTCGCTGTTTCAAAGCAGAGAATATCGCGCTGGATAGTTGATGCTATAGCGCTGGCTTATGAAGCCAAGGGCCTTCAGTGCCCCTTGGGCATCAGAGCTCACTCTACGAGAGGCATGGCCTCCTCGTGGGCGTGGTCGAGTGGGATACCCATTCAGGATATTTGTGCGGCAGCAGGCTGGGCCTCGCCGTCAACATTTATCAGGTTTTATAACCTACAGGTCCCCTCATTGCATTCCAACATACTGTCGGTCTAACTATGTATAGACTGGAGTGTGTATATGCTGAGCATTATCTCCTCCCTTATAGGGTCCGTCTCTGACTGACTTAAGAGGGTTTTTTATGCATATCAGTACATAAAGGTGCTTGTGTGTTTTTCCACTGGACGGCCATTGGGCCGTTCTACATTGTCCCTTATAAAGCCCGCCTTCGGCCGGCTCGTTGGATAATTACTTTGCTTAAAGGCTCAGGCATCTGCCTCTGGCTATAATAGAGCGAAGTCAGCATGCACGGCGTTTTACATGGTGTTCCCATAGCGTAAGCTACTTACGCAATAGGAGAGACCTCTCGAAAGGGAATGACTCGGTTACTAGTGTAACCTCGGTTCCCTGAGAGGAGGGAACGAGTATTGCGTAAGCTGCCGTGCTTGTGCTTGGTCAGTTCGTTTCAGTCGATTGAACCTAAAGGACTCAGATGACGGGGCGCCCAATATATAGCCCGTAGCCACGCCCATCTTGGCGGGCTCTGACGCGCGCGGGCGCGAAGCACGCTCATTGGAAGCGGGTTCAGAGTCGCCCCGTCATAGGTTCGTGCAGTTGCCGCAGCACAGCCAATGACCGAGCTGCCTCGCTCACTGCTGTATGCTGTGCAGCTGCAATGCGTTTTACATAAAGACTTCAATATTTCTTGAGAAAAGGAGTTTTCCCATAGCGTAAGCTACTTACGCAATACTCGTTCCCTCCTCTCAGGGAACCGAGGTTACGCTAGTAACCGAGTCGTTTTCCCTTCGTGTAAACGGGGCCTCAGCCTCACACTTTTCTGGAAACACTTCAGGAGTTTCGAAGTCGCAATCTGATTGGTTGACTTCTACTGGATGTCCGAGAGACGCGTGTGTCGCGTTCTTTAACGGTCGGCGTGGAAACAAATGCCGTGACGCCAAAACCCGAAGAAGAAAGCCGTTTTGTTTACAACTGACACCTGTCGTCAGTCTGAAGGTCTGGCTACGCGAGTGGCGATGAGGCTGAAAGAACCAGTTCTGGCCAAATCAAAACATGTTAGAAATACAGAGCATTTTTGCTAAATGAATAAATGTAAAACAATTGTAAACAGGAGGAATGATATTCTGCAGGAACATACACGCCTCTCTAAACACATGCAATAAATTATATATAATCTCTTGTATAAATCTGGTTGATCAACAAGTACTGACTAGCCTATATTGAACTTCATATTTTACTTTGAATTATTGCACTGAATCGGGTTGACACGCATGCAAAAGCCTTTGGTACCACCAGACTGTAAAATATCATTAGTTCACAAACGATTATTGGGTCTCGATTTCTTTAGTTAAAAAAATTACATACAACATGTTTTTTTTCTGAAATGTCTGCCAGATGCTTTGAAATGTAGTGAAGAAAATGGAAAATAACATGACACATTTAATGCCTTATTATTTAGGAAATGTAGAAAAAGTACAAACTGCATCTTATTGAGTAAATCACAACTGCACGATTAAAAGTGCAACATAAATACCAGACTTGTACCAGACTGTAGTTCACGAAAATGACCACCAGGTGGAGCCAGACATCGACTTTTCAAGATCCTTCACGGAGTAACAATAATATCACTATTTTCAGAATTTTAGCTTTTAGTTAATTCTTAAAAATATATATATTTAACAGACAATTTATTGGGTGCCACTGCCAGCAACCCTATCGTTTAGATAATGGCATTTTATTTGACACACAGCAATTGTAAGCGGTGGTCAAGAAGTTATCTCTCTCTCTCTCTCTCTCTCTCTCTCTCTCTCTCTCTCTCTCTGGACTCAGAGTCTCGAGCTCTTTCACGCGACAGAGCATCAAATGAATTCAACTGAAATCTTTCAGCGACTCTTATAGTTGATTCTGCTATTTTATTTAGATACACATAGGATATTACACTTCACTGATTGATCTCGTTGTGTTAGTGTGAGAAAGATCAGGAAGAACGGAAAGAACGGAGGAGTTTTACTACAATGAAACGAATATTGATCCTGATGCTGCTCGCGCTCGGGCTGTCTTGCGTGCGCGCGCACAGAGGTAAGACAATATCCTACATCAATAGATCTTTACCTAAAAGTACGACATGATGTATTGACGACAAAACACTTTAAACATAACAAAGCACTTAATAAAAAATTAAATTTGTAGTAGCCTACCTGAGAGAGTTTTTTATGCGCTTCTTCTGAATGACCTTCATCCTTTCGATCAGAGTTTTGAAAATATAAGTTTCTGCTTAGGCCTACAGTCAGATCATGTTAAACTCTAGACCTTTGCAACATTCTCATGAATTGTTTTTAATTAGGAGCTTTTATGGTTGTCTTGAGATTGAAGATTGAATGTCAGATTTGTAGATGGTTTTTGTAATGAATCTTTGATACAGTACAACATTTATCGCAGTGCACTGTATGTGAGTTTTGGGGATAAGCTATTATTTCTGTCATCCTCTGTCACAGTAAAGTGTCATATGCGAAAATTTGAGAGTTTTGATTTGAGAGAGTAAAGTGGTCCAGTTCGCAAGTGTAAAAATATATTAGCCTATATGTAATGTTTTTAATATGCAAAATAATGATGATAAACTATCGATTGCTTTTGTAGTAACAATTAATTCAATACTCTCTGGCAATTCTGCTGTAATATACAACAATAGTTTACAGTAAATCAGATTTTGAAAGGGTTTAAGAAGGGTTTGAGATAACATAATTGCCTTGGTGTAGGCCTATGTGTTACTGCATAAACATTCTCATAAAATAAATTGGTTTGGTAGTGTCGTCACACCAAACTGAAGATATTAAGTATTAAGCTTATAATAATGTATCAATGCTCAGCTTCTCTCCTTCTCCTGTTCTTATTCTTGTCTTATAATGTTGTCCTGCCCTATCCTGTGATCCATGGTTTTGTCTTTCTCTTTCCATTTTCAGTGTTTATCCATCCTGTGTTTCAACTTGTTTGTGTGTTTCATTATTCAGTTGACTAGCTAGAGACTCCTCATGCTGTTAGTCCCTGTCACAGGAATACACAAATCTCCCTTTCGCTCTTATACAGACACAGGCAAACAAAAGTACTGGATGTCTACATTTATACAGTGGTTAATTTGGCCTGGAATGATCTGAAACATCTGGAAATCACAAAATATCGGATCAGTGTCAACAAATGTCGTATATTGGTATTGGTAGTTAGACACCTTTGTGTTTGCAGCTACTGTGACACATACACTCACACTCACACTCACTCACTCACTCACTCACTCACTCACTCACTCACTCACTCACTCACTCACTCACTCACTCACTCACTCACTCACTCACTCACACACTCACGCACACACACACACACACACACACACACACTATCTCCCTCTCTCTCTCTCTCTCTCTCTCTCTCTCTCTCTCTCTCTCTCTCTCTCACACACACACACACACACACACACACACACACACACACGATGGGCAGCTGCTGAATTCTCAGGTCAGTCTATTGCGTTATGTTTCCAAGCAACAAAGGACATGCATTATTAGGAAGAGAAAGGAACCTACAGACCCTGGGTTTTCAAATCAATGCCATCATGGACTTCTTTCATAGTTTATATATAAAATTAAGCTTAAACTCACGCTATTAGGTCTGGTGGGATATAAATACAGTATGCAAATATGTATTTTCACTATGTTTTAAATGGTTCTTTACTGGCAGAAACTATTGATTTGAAATAGGGTTGCACAATGATTTTTTTACTTTATCAGTAACGGCACACTTCCACTTTTTTTTCATTTAAATTGTCTTTACCATCACCAAATCACTTACAGTTACTCATTTATAATCCTACTAACTTAGTAACACTGTTGATTTCTTTCAAATCTTTCATATACTTCATTGTAACATTTTGATATTTAAAACTATCAGTGAATCCCAAATTTTAAAACTATGATATCGTTTCAATCAGAATGTCGCTTTTCGTTGGAACTGGATCTTTGTAAGACAGCGGTGCTGAAGAGTCTTGAACTAACCATGGTTGGACAGACCTTGTTAGGCTCTTGGGTTTGGATTTGCTGAAGCAGCGCTTTACATGCCTTTGATTAATGTGTCGAGGGTCTAAACCTGTGTTCTGACAGCTCTATGATTGATCGTTACTCGTGTATCATATTCAATCATTAGTGGAGTGAACGTGTCATTATCATCATTATCATCATCAGACAATAGAAGCTATGTTCCTCCTCTCTCAAATGTGTGTGTGTGTGTGTGTGTGTGTGTGCGTGCGTGCCTGCGTGTGTGTGTGTGTGTGTGTGTGTGTTTGGCCGCTCATGGGAGGCTCACACCATATGTTCTTCTCTCATTTTTCCTGTAACTCTGTGTTGATGGATGCACAGCTCTCTACACACTCCTCATGCAGGAGGTGCAGTGTGTGTTTTAGAGTTTAGGAGCTCTTACATCAGGTCTATGTGAGTGTTACAGCAGTATTGCAGAGCATTCCTCATGTTCCTATATCCAGGGGCTGCTGGGATTCCAAGAGTGGACAGGATGGAGAAAAAGAAGAGAGAAATAAATATTAAGTAAAATATTATTATGAAAACAGGAGTACTGTATTATATTACATTATATTGAACTCCCAAAATAAAGTAAAAACAAAAGGTTGCAGGTCTTGAAAGTACATATTTACATGTAAGCCTAAATATCACAATTTCACAAATGCAATGGTCCTGTTTATTGAATTAAATATTAATATTAAATAAATAATTAAAGCACTTAAAGGGATTTAAGCGGAAAAAGCAAGTAAAACAGTTTTTTCCCATTTATTTTTTACTATTTAGAAATAATGTTTTCATTTACTCTAATCTCATGCCTAATATGCTGAAAATGTCTCCGTTTATGTTTCTTGTCTCGTCACATTAGGTTACGATTTACATGAATCCCGTAAATGATGTAACTTTCAATCCAAAACAGCAAAATTGTACAAAAAAGTTGCATCAATTCAGCCATTTCGGGTCGGTAAAACAGTTGTCAAATATGAAATGCTTGGCTGCGCACTCTTTCACCGTTAAAATGTAAGTTTAAAACTCCACCACAATGGAAATCAAGCTCTGCTTCTGTTCTTAAATATTTTGACAATTACTGTCAGACATTGGCTGCATCCGAAAACTTAGGCAGTGACTTGTTGCTTCGCCTTTTAGGCAATGACTTTGCAGGCAGTGTTTGCTCACAAAGGTACCTCACGAACCTGACTTCAGACAGACTTCTGAGGCAGCGTAACAGTTTAATGATCTATTCTACAGCAAAATAGAGCAAGCTTTGGTGAGAAATAAACACATATTTAATCACTACAATAGTAATTTCTCACTAGAAATAACATCAAAAAATGAAAATTAGTCAAAATTTTGGTCAAAATTTTACATTTGCACACAAACTGACCACCAACCGCAACTTTCAGACGCCATCTTTTAACACTATTTTTAAAGCTACACTGTGTAACTTTTTTAGTTTATTCTTAGGTAAAAACACTTAGTACTTTCAAAAATATATGTGCTCATTAATGTATATTTACTTCGTTCAAGTAATAAAGTATTCTCGTGAGTGTATAATATGCCGTTGAAAATACACACGGGTAAGGGGTGCTAATGTCGGTCGCCATGTTGCCCCTCCATTTTGAAAGTACATTAGCCAAAGAGGGACATCAAGCTTCGCCTTTCGCGTTTTAACACTCGATGGCACCGTGTCGAGGAGGTCGTACTGGAAGCCATGTTAATCTTGGACTCCATTGGCCACCGTAGGAGTTAAAACGAAATCGAAATTGAGAGGAACAGAAACTAATATTCACTGGATGGTCATATACCTTTTCACCGCTAGATGGGGGTAAAAATCACACAGTGTAGCTTTAAGAAATCTTCACTGACAAAATATACTACTGGAAAAATAGTCTTTTATTCAACTGAAACTGAGAGTCACAAAATGCAAAACAATGGAGGTGCATTTTGCAATGTTTTAACTGGTCATCTTGTAATAAATGTCACTTCAGTTCTACTTTCTGAGTATGAATTATTATATGAAGTAAAAGACAGAACAATATAATTGAACAATCAACTCCATCATGCTGATATATTACAAGCTTTTCATCTTGATGAGAAATATCGTCACGTTTTAATATCACAAGATCTCACCACAGCCATATTAATAAATGTTGTTTTGTCATCCTAACAGCATACAGAGCAGTTCGTAATATAATATCAAATATCAATTTTAAACAAATCTGATTATTGGAGAGGTTGTGTCCCCCTCGGTTGGTTATAATTATAGGCCTGATGTTTTGAATGCTATTGAAATATATTGAAAACAATTTGTTCCATTGTAGATTCTCCATGAGACTAACAAAGTCACTCAATCCCACTGTTGTCAGTTTGTGTGTGTGTGTGTTTGTGTTTGTCCAGAGAGTCCGCTGAATTCTATCGGGTCTCATCTCCGATCCTCTCATCCCCAGTAATCTTTGTAGAATTAAGTTCATTTTAATCCATTAGTGCAGCCTAATGGAACCATCTGAGAGTCACTTAATCAGACTCCTTCACATTATGTGATCATAGAGACAGGGATTTTGGATTGCACTGGCCCTGAAATCCCAAGGAAGTTGGCATGATCCTGAAAAATAAGACAAATTAGAAAAAATACTTTCAGAGCAGACCTGGATGTCATCTCACATCTTTTCTACTCGTCCTTTGTCTTATCGCTGCCGGTATCTTGCAAACAAAAACCTACTTCTTTCTTATTTCTCATACATATAACACAAACACAATTACACACACATTTATATGCTAAATGCACATGGAACTGTCACATATCCTCAATCAATTCTGTTGGATTTTCAAAGAACACAACACAACACTCATTTTCATAATTCACTAAAAATTATTATATTCTATTTGTATATTTCCTGTAACTTTGTTCTGTCATTCCTTCCATGATCTGAACAAATTTTTCTCCAAAAGTGATGAGATGAAAGGAACCATTTTGGCTCCTTAGGCCCTGTTTCCACCAGGTATTAAGATGCGTTTTGGTCGATCGGATCACAAGTAGACGAGGGAGACACATTCCCGTTTACACCTGGTGTTTTATCCGTCTATTTTGTCCACTTTTCCACCACTTCTGTCTAATGATCTAATGGACAAAATAAGCTTGCAGTTTACATTTACAATGTGTGAAATCAGGAATGGTGAGAGAACATTGTGTTTCATCTTCAAACCAAACCTGGGTCTTCAGTCGACAAAGTTTAAATCCCGTCTGGCTAGCGCACGTCCCATAATGTTTATTATGCTTTAGGCCAGTAGGTGGACTTGTGTGGCTGTTCGAACACATTCGACCACATGAGCGTTTACACTACGAAAGCAATCTGGTGTAATGCGTTTTTGATGACCTCTGGAAGTGGTGGAAAGGGGACAAGCTGAAAACGTTTTAGACCCCGTTTACTGCTGTATTTAGCGTCGTTCACTTGTGATCCGATCAACCAAAATGCATCTTAACACACCAGGTGTAAACAGGGCCAAGCCTGTAAAGGAGCCATTCTGGATCTGCTCCCACATCACATGTGTGTTACAGGCTCAAGCTGCAGGGGAGCAGTCGCACTCCTTCAATGCCAACTGCTCTGCTGCTCGGGAAAATGGTGATTATCATGTGCGCTGCGGTTGGGATTGAAGCCACGAGCCTCGATAACTAGTACTAATGCTAGCAGGTCTCAAGCTGAGGAAACCTTCAGCCAGAAATATGCAGTTAATGCCATATATCATAAAGCAAACCCTTATGTTGCAAAAATTAAACACACCAATGCAACTTTCCACAGTGAACAAATGGCTGCTATATTATCTATACCAGGGTCTGTACTATTATTATTATTTTTTAGGACTGGGTGTCAATACAGATTTCCTAGTTCAATTCTAGAATTCTTTCTGTAGTAAGTGCAGGCTTTCTTGTTAATGTTAATGTTTCCTGTTTCATGTTAAAAGGTAACAACAGGGCCCAAAATATTCAGTTCAATTGCTAATTATTCTTTCGAATTCTGTTCTTTCGAACTTTCTATTCATCAAAAAATCCTGAAAAAAGTACCACGGTTTATAGAAAATATGAAGCAGCACAGCTGCTTTCAACATTGATAATGATCAAATATTTCTCGAGCTGCAAATCAGCATATTATACTGATTTCTGAAGGATCATGTGACACTGAAGACTGGAGTTTGGAATTCAGCTTTGATTCACAGGAATAAAATAAATAACAGTCATTTTAAATCGTAAAAAATATTTCACAATATTACTGTTTTTGCTGTGTTTTGGATCAAATATTTGAAGCCTTGGTGAGCAGAAGAGACTTATTTTAAAAAACATTCCAAAATTTTACCATCTAAAACTGTTGGCGTACATTCATTAGAAACACTGATTCATGCGAGAAACACTAGATCGATAGGATTTTACGAATCGATATTGAGATTGTTGAAATAACCATTGAGATTAATTGGAAAAATAATATATTTTTTTTCCCTTGTCTTGTAGATTTTGTTATACAGTAAAACTGAATTCCTGCTAGAAATACCCAAATTATGGCATTTGTGACAAGAGATGAAAAACGAGAGAAAGCGAGAGTATGCATTTGGGTGGGAGATCGGACACTCGGTATGTAGGAAAACCCATAACAGCTGCCAGCGGATTAAAACAGCTTTAAGATAGATTAACACTTTATTTCCTCTGTTGTGTGTGTGAGAAAGAGAGAAAAGCAGACTGAGAATCTATTACTGTGTGTTGATTTAGTGCATTTATAGTGGCAAAGTTATTAGTCTTGCAGGATATATGAGGTGAAATACTGTCAACAGTGAATGAAAGTCCTGCTTATTTTCCAAGTCGATTTTTAGTGATTTGGCCATGGTTTCTCCTGAGGTTTTTTCTCCATTCCTGATGGAGTTTTGGTTCCTTGTCAATGTTGCCGTTGCCTCTTGACTTGCTTAGCTGGGGACATTTAATATTGAACAATATTACTGATCTGCCTGCATTGACACCATTATATGAGAACTGAACTGAGCTAGACGATGACATTACTTTTTCTCCAGAGCGGCTGTATAGATAAATGAAGTAAATTATTAACTTTTTCACAACAGAAATGAACCATCACTGAACCTACTCAAGCTGGACTTTGACACTATTTTCTTCCAGATCTGCTGTACAGCAGAAAACAAACGTTGTTGCATTGTTTTCCTGTTGTTACCGTGAAGCTGCTTTGAAACGATCTGTATTGTAAAAAGCGCAATATAAATAAAGGTGACTTGACTTGACTCGATTCAATCACACATTCCCAATTTGCCTCATCTTTCTTTCTGTCATTCTTTACTCCTTTCTCCTGTGCTTCCCTCAGCTTTAGTTGGTCTCTCTGGGACATAAAACAAGTAAATGATATGGCCCTGACCTTCAGAGAGCATGCTTTATTTCTTAAGATGAAAAATTGTGGATGGAGAAGAAGGTGAGAGAATATCAGGTGCACATGTGGGTTGACCTTTTCCAAGAGTAATTCACAAAAGACCGTACATTAATTACAAATGATTGTATATTTTCATTTGCCCTGTTTCTGTCACTATTGTATTCAGTCAGCGCCTCTGAATAGAAATCAAACAACATAGCTTGTATGTGGTCTTAAAGATCAAAATGTTTTTATATCTCATATTGCATTATACATTTTTTAAATTAACCCACATAATTCACTGTTACAACATAAAAAAACGAATGGCTGCTGTAAGCCGTCGGCTCATTTTTAAATGTATGGTTGTAAAATACACTGATTTAACATTAAACTTCAGACTTCATTATGGATTCTGCCTCAATTATAGTGTTGATTTATCTCATATGCATGTATCTTGAACATGAAATTTCTACAAAAAGAACTTCTACATGCGAAAGGAACAATCCATAAAGTTTTAACCCCTTCTTTGACAGGATGACGTCATATCGGCTGGAGAAGAAGCAAGCTTGCACTGTTCATATTGTTGTGTGACGCTTACAGCAACTGGTGTAATGTCCCGTTCACAACAAGAACGATAACTATAAAGATAACTATATCTAACTACGTTAGCGATAACGCTCTGTTTATTCTAAGCACACTGCAGTTTTGGCGTCTGCCACTTTAAATGCTCCAGCTCTTAAAAGCAGGATGGATTCTGATTGGCTGTCAGTGTTTTTATCGTTCATCAGCTGGGGAAAAAAATGCTCTGAAAGAGCAATACAATTGCATACAATTGAGTTCATTCATGTCAATATGAATTGATTGAACAGTATTCTTAGAAAAAAAAACCTTTGTGAAAAGTACCAGGTTTAGGTTTCTATTTCAAAACAGATTCACAATGGTTTATTTTTGGACGTAAATCAAAGCTCATTTCTTTCTTTCTCTCTCTTTCTTCTCTCAGTGAATAAACACAAGCCGTGGATCGAAACATCATACCATGGCATCATCACAGAAAACACAGATGTGGTTCTGTTGGATCCTCCTTTAGTGGCTCTGGACAAAGATGCACCAGTTCCATACGCAGGTAAGAAAGCAAGAAATGAGAGCTTTATAGGCTACTGGGTTTGTAGCACAGTGCTGCACACACACCTTTTCTGAGGCCGTCTCAGTTTATGAGTGTGTGTGTGTGTGTGTGTGTTTTATCTGTTCTTTCTGGCTATTAGATGCGTTATGCGTTTTACAGATTGCACTGCCAGTGTATCAGATACTCCTACTAAACTGTACTTCTCTGATACACTTAAAATGAGTCACTGCCCGAGGACACACACACAATTGTTGGGTTTCCATGTTTTATGGGGACTTTCCATAGACATAATGATATTTAAACCATACAAACTGTATATTCTATCCCCCTACACTACTCCTACCCCTAAACCTACCCATCACAGAAAACGATTTCAAAAAACAACACTTAGTATGATTTATAAGCTGTTTTCCTCATGGGGACCAAAACATTTTTCCCACAAGGTCAAAAATGACTGGTATTACTATCTTTGTGGGGATCTATCTATCTATCTATCTATCTATCTATCTATCTATCTATCTATCTATCTATCTATCTATCTATCTTAATAAGATTCAGGTGGAATTAATTTTAAAATAACAATTAGCATAGCTCAAAACGGGAATCTTTCTTTTTACCTTCTCTGATTATTTAATGCCACTGGCGGATTTCATTTTCTCTCCATAAAATATTATCAAATTTAACAGTCTCTTCACTTTCTTATTTCTCCTAAATAAATGAGTTCTTTGGGGAGTGAATTCAGAATTCTGTTCAGACATCTGCTGGTGAAAGAGACCGGACCCCTTAGAAAGACAGCGAGATCCCTGATACCTAACACACACACACACACACACACACACGCGCGCACACACACACGTTGAGTTTCCGTGTTTTATGGCGACTTAATAGACGTAATGATTTTTATACTGTACAAACTGTATATTCTATCCCCCTACATTTACCTTATCCATCATAGAAAACGTCTCAGGTTACGACTGTAACCTTTGTTCCCTGAGAACAGGGAACGAGACAATACGTCATCGACGTTATGGGGAACGCCTCAGGCGTGACAGGTGTCTGAAATCACTATCAAATCACGTCAATCACATTGACCGGCGACAGCCCGTGAATCATTAACGTGAATGATTAACGTGCGACCTGGAAGTATATAGGGGCGCCTTGCAAACATGACAAATCACCTTATCGTCTGAAGGGACTGTACGGTAGGCAAGCCCCGAGGCATGGCAGGGAGACGTATTGTCTCGTTCCCTGTTCTCAGGGAACAAAGGTTACAGTCGTAACCTGAGACGTTCCCTTTCGAAGGGAACTCAACAATACGTCATCGACGTTATGGGGAACGAAATACCCACGCCGCCATGCTGAGGGGAGTGCATGCCCAAGGGCAGTGACAACTGTCCGAACCAGCAAATTCAAATGAAATGCTAGAACCACTCACCCTCAGGTCACACTGGGCTGTCAGTGACGGCATCCCCTACGGTCATAGCCTAAGCAAAAAGCCTCACAGGAAAACTTCCATTAACATAGTTAAATGAAAGGCCTACCTGGGCCTGTTCAAAGGCCTAGGACCACCACTTCAATTAGAAGGGGGTCCCTTCTAGGGAATGTGGCTAGGGAACCCGAAGGAACCCCAGCCAGTCACTATTCAGGGGAACGTACTCACCCCGAAGTGCCACCAGGACGGCCTGACCTGGCGTCAGAACGTAGACACTAGTCTGGCCAAATCCTGTCTGTCTGAAGACAGAGCCTCTGGACAAAAGCCTTAAGTAAGGCATCCAACCCGAGGGACTGCGAAGCTGGCAGTGAACCACTCGGCCCGGATCTCAGAGACGGGATATCCCGGAGAGTATGACTCAGCATAGTGCTTTATGACCCTTGCTAGCGAGGGGAGTTTCTCTACTCGATCCACGGATCAACCCAGTGTCTGTGTTTCAAAACACTGAGGAGGCCTGTGAAGGCCTAAGGGCTGATCTAACTGGGAGGCCTCTCGAGAGGCCTACGGCCGTCTGACCAGACTCAGGAAGCCGCATGCTCCTAGAGACCCTCCCTGAGGGGAGCACAAGGTCTGCCTGGTAGGCAAACCAGGCTGTAGGCAGGAAAAGTTCCGGGAGGGAACCAATAGCAGAGAATAAACACTTTAGCGAGCCAGGGCGCAAGCCCGCCTTCAGCAGCTGCCTACTAAGGCTAGCTGAAACTGATACCAAGAGGCCACTAGCTTCATAAACCCAGCACCATTAGGGAAATGTTACAGGGAGGCCCGGAGAGGCCTACTACCTGATAGCCAACGTAAGTGGGAATTCGCCTTCAGGGAGGCCCGTGAGGCCTACTACCTGATAACCACAGTATGTGGGGTGCTCCATCTTCAGGGAGGCCCGTGAGGCCTACTACCTGATAACCACAGTATGTGGGGTGCTCCACCTTCAGGGAGGCCCAGAGTGGCATACTACCTGATAACCACAGTATGTGGGAACTCACCTTCAGGGAGGCCTGGTGAGGCCTGCTACCTTACGACCACAGTATGTGGGGAGCTCACCTTCAGGGAGGCCCGGTGAGGCCTGCTACCTTACAACCACAGTATGTGGGGACCTCACCTTCAGGGAGGCCTGGTGAGGCCTGCTACCTTACAACCACAGTATGTGGGGAGCTCACCTTCAGGGAGGCCTGGCGAGGCCTGCTACCTGATAATCACAGCTGTTCGGTTGTCAGTCCTTGGGCTCGTCTCCAGGGAGGCCTGGTGAGGCCTACTACCTGACAGCCAATGTAGATGGGTGACAGTTCCAAGGCGGCCTGCTAAGGCCAGCCGGCTGGGGACTCGCCTATCAGGGAGGCCTGGTTGGGCCTACTAGCTGATAGCAAGTCAATTCTGCTACAAAGGAACACTGTTGGGAACCATACCGCACCAATGTAACTATTGGGCCCACCCACAGGAGGCCTAGTATGGCTAGCTACCTGTAGTGGCTATAAAGTATGTCCCACAATGTTGGGACTCACCCCCGAGGAGGCCTGTTTAAGCCCTACTACCCACCAGTGAGTCAACTGCCCGAACCACCAAGGCCAACCATTTCTCTCGAGAAGTGGCCTACAGCGCCCTATTGGGGGCTGCCCATACAAGGAGGCCTGCTGAGGCCTACTACCTGATGGCACAGCCTTCGTTGGCAGATAAGCTGTTTACACAGCGCCTACAGCATCCTGGTGCCTAATCACATTGCCCACGGCAGTGTACTCAGCAAGAGAGCTAGCACCCTTAAAACAAGGGGAGTACAACATACGCCACTCTGCCTAAACGGAGGCCCCAGAAGTCAGGGGCCTACCATCTATGCATGGGCGTCAGCTCAGGGCAATGCTCTGGCTTCAGGGGAGCGAACTTCGACAGAGGAAGAAGTGAAGGCTTACTTCGTACTCGACCCGAGCCATAGCGGTGCGAGGTAGGAAAATACAGAACTGGGAGTGAAGTGCTCAGACCTACCCTGTAGCACAGGGCAATACTCACACTTCACCCTGAGGTTACCAGGGTGCAGGCCTGCCAGCGGCTCTAGGGGTGACAGAAATGTATCTGTGCCCTACTTAGGGGAGTGGGGGCTTCCTAGAAGCCACCACCTACAACCCAGCACTCGAGCAGTAGCTCAGCGAGGTAAGTAAAGCCTATACTGGTCGGCCTAATCCGTATGCCAGTTCTGCACGGCAGGGTCGGGCAGACAAACCCCTGTCTTCTAGTGAAGCGAAAGACGACCTAACCCTGCTCAAAAAAGACAGAAATACCACGGAGGCCTGATTGAGGCCTACCACGTCCTTATAAACCAACCTCTGCACCAAGCTGCATTACTCTTAGTCGCCTCAGAATGCAGAGAAGGGGGCGGGCCATGGCCTAACGACTCCCATGGGAGGAGGCTGTTATACAGAGATGCAGAAACATACATTCACAAAGTGAAGAGTCAGAGGAAGAAATGCTAATTTTAGCAGAACGCCTCTAATATCCCTGGCACAGCCTAGGCCAGCTAGAGAGGCGGCCCTGGTGAGGGCCAGCCTGTAAGCATAGATCTATCTGAGGGCTCGGAGGAGCCACAGCCTACTAAAGAATATAGTCTGTATTATTCCATATAAAGGGCTGCAGAAACGCTCAACCTAATGAAAACTCAACAGAGCTCAAGGGGCGAAATACTCAGAAAATTCAAAACGGTCCCATGGGCCGGACATTAGATCTATCTGAAGCTCTAGCGTCAGTCAACACTCTAAGTAAAACATTCTATCAGAGAGAGACCAACTACTTTACCCTGAGGTGGCTAATAGCCCGAAGGCTAACATAGTTATCGTTCTGGCCACCTAACGGGGAACCGTTCAGGGCCCTGATAATCCAAAAAAGTTCTCTTACCTTTTTACCTTGACATGGCCCCATAACTCTATACAGGGAACGAGGTCTGTAAAGAGAACATAATATTTTTTAATCACAAAAAAATACTCTTTGAAAGACCAGCAGCTCACCTGCGGCGTGCAAAGTGAAGACTCACCAGACAGTTCTTCATGAACATGGGGTCTACCACCTTTACATACCTGAAAGGGGCACTCTCACTAACCAAGCCGAGGCGGGCCATCAGAACATTGTTCTAACCATGAGCCCAGCCTCAGGCCTGATGTAGGAAGCGCCGTCAACACGGAGGTGCCGAAAAACTCAGAGGGCGAAACCAGCGAATCGAGGAGAAAGCCTTTCTCTTTCTTCCCGATGTCGGCCAAGTCCAAACACAAATGTCTCTCCGTGGCCAGTATCAACGCCATCGACCGGCAGATTGCGGCAGCAGTCTGATTGGTGGCCCGGAGAGCTATATATATATTTTTTTTTTCATTTGCGGCGCAGCTCAGTAACCACCTCAGGGGCCCCACCTCCTGGTCGAGATCCCCCAGCAGATCGGCCTGGTGTACCTGCAACACCGTCATGATGTGCAGGCTAGCACCGGCCTGACCCGCTGGCGTGTATGCTCTGCCATAAACTGGCAGGGTTTGAGCTCTCAGTGTCGATTGTTTTGCCATCGACGCATACCCACGCTCTCCTATCCTCTCAACATCAGTGAGACTAGCCCACTGATGTTGGTGGATACAGGCAGAGTATGGGTTCTTCCATGTCCTCTCGATCTCAGTATGAGATCAGGAAGAAATAAAAGGCTCACCTGAGCTGGTGGTTCTATGACCGGGGAAAAACCGCTCTCATCGCGAGCGATTTCTCCCCCAACGAGCAGCCACGGCAGCTGCAGCCTGCCCGCGGCGCGTATCATAAAACCAACCAGCTCAGCATACACGGGGCAGGGTGGCTGAGACGATACAGGAAATATACTATTATTACCACCCTCATCAGCCATCTCCTGTTTGTCCGGGAGAGCGCTCGCTGCCGGACTAAGTTTTCCCCCTTTTTTTTTTTTTTTTTTTTAAAACTTCATCCAATCGCAGCTTACCCTCGTCAGCCGCCGCATCGTCTGAGAGGATTACACCCCTCTCAAAGCGATCGGCGCGCTTCATCTGCGAGAGCGGAGCGATCACAATTGTACAGGCAGTTCCCTCGAGAACTGCCTGTGCGCGCTTCCTTCCCAGACAGAAAAATGCACAGTTCGTGTGTGTCACCGGGCCTCAGCACGGGTCTGCACACTCCTGAAAGCATTTCATAATAACCTGATTTTCAAAGCAGTAACAGACAAAACAGTCCCTGAAGACGATGAGATGATTTGTCATGTTTGCAAGGCGCCCCTATATACTTCCAGGTCGCACGTTAATCATTCACGCTAATGATTCACGGGCTGTCGCCGCTCAATGTGATTGACGTGATTTGATAGTGATTTCAGACACCTGTCCCGCCTGAGGCGTTCCCCATAACGTCAATGACGTATTGTTGAGTTCCCTTCGAAAGGGAACTTTCTGCATTTTTACATTTTCAAAAAATAATAATAATAATAATTTGGTATGATTCATTAGCTGTTTCCTCATGGGTGCCACAAAAATGTCCCCTTAAGGTTAAAATTGACTGGTATTACTATCTTTGTAGGGACATGCTCTCCATAACGTAGGTTTAACAGGAACACACACACGCACCAATTTCTTGAATTTCTTGCAATATACATATATGCACTCTTTCCCTTAAAATTTAATCAAAATGCATCCATGACCTTTATATATGTACAAATAATCTATACATTAAATATCACTCTTGGTGCATTTCAATATTTTAGAAAAAAAAATAGGAGTAAAATATCACCCAACATTGTGTGCATACAATTTAGTAGACATATGACCCCCACAGCCTGACTGAAATGTTAAAAGATACATGCGCTATTGATTTTAATGACGCAAAGATCAATTTTGTCTCTAAGAACATCCCACCCAGACACTGCTTCACTGTGGTTCCGTGAAAGCATCATGACAATCTTTGCATGGGTAAAAAATGATCTTGCATTAGGTTTTCAGAACATTGCTAGACTCCAAAATAATAATAATAATAATAAAACGCATACATATTTCTCCAATGAAGTGACATCTATGCATCTGTGGAGGCAGAGCAGAACTGATATTGAAGCTCTGATGCTTGTTTATGTTGTCTTAAAATGCATGACTTGTCGGCACCCGTTTCTTTCATGTGATTTACTGCCACATGTGACCTTTTCTCAAACATTGCTGACTGTATTCTGACAAGAAAATTAATTAACCAGTATACACAACACATTATCTTGAGAAAGATGGAAAGGGGAGGAAGAAAAAAGATACAGAAAGGTTCTGGTTGTAGTCTGATAAAAACGGAGAGAAAGAGTTTGATATCCCTCAGATTAAGCCACCAAAAATAGCAAAATAGTATTTTTTTTACTGGGGAAAAATATTTATATTATATATTTATAAAATATGTTTTTATTATCAGATTTAAATTAAATGTCAAGAATTATTTTTCTCAATTCACCCATCATTGGCAGGTGTGGAAGAAAATGATACATTGATACGTTCATACAGGGTAACTTTCATTGTGTATATTTATAATCAATAAATAATATTGTATAATATATTAATGAATAGTATAATTTAATATTATACTTATTTATATATTTGTAGATAATTTTATATACTTAAATATTTTTTAATAATTTTTATTTATAATAATCAAATTTGTGTTATATAGACAGATAGATAGATAGATAGACAGACAGACAAACAGAAACAGATAGATAGATAGATAGATAGATAGATAGATAGATAGATAGACAGACAGAAACAGACAGACAGATAGATAGATAGATAGACAGACAGACAGACAGACAGACTGACAGATAGATAGATAGACAGACAGACTGACAGATAGATAGATAGATAGCCAGACAGACAGACAGACTGACAGATAGATAGATAGACAGACAGACAGACATACAGAAATAGAGAGACAGACAGAAACAGACAGACAGACAGATAGATAGATAGGCAGACAGACAGACAGAAACAGATAGACAGACAGAAACAAATAGACAGACAGAAACAGATAGGCAGACAGATAGACAGATAGTTAGATAGACAGACAGACAGACAGACAGAAACAGATAGACAGACAGACAGACAGATAGATAGATAGATAGATAGATAGATAGATAGATAGATAGATAGATAGACAGAAACAGATAGACGGACAGATAGACAGATAGATAGATAGACAGACAGACAGATAGATAGATAGATAGACAGACAGACAGACAGACAGACAGATAGATAGATAGATAGATAGATAGATAGATAGATAGATAGATAGATAGATAGATAGATAGATAGATAGATAGATGGATGGATGTCTGTCTAAACTTAACAACTTTAAACTTATAAGTATAGAGTTTAATACATGAAGTTTAAAGTTGTAAAGTTTATAGCATTTTGAACTGGACCAAGAAAATATAATCCATGCATGCAAAAGCACACGACTGATTGAGTTTGGTTTTTAGTTGACACTTAACATGTCTTCGAAATGATGTTACAGGTAATGTACCTATAAAATGCAATTACGTACATATAAAGTTTGATTAATGGTTCTCCAGCAACCACCAATGAAGTATAATTAATTAAGAGGGTGTAATTTACACGGAAACAAGAGTGAGTTTGTTAAGAGGGTAATCGTTTGCAGGTTACAAAACATTCTGAATAATTGATGGGCGTAAACCTCCAGTGTTCTGAACAGAGCGTTGTAACAGATTTATACAGAAATGTGTGGATGGAAAAAGCCAGAGGTTCTTGAAGTCAAAGGTTGCAGTGAATGCTAGATGAAATGCAAGATTCATCATGTAGTTGCTAAGCAATGCTTTGAAATGTTTTAATCTTAAACACTTTGAAGAACTTTACCTTAAAGTACAGAGTAACTACTTGTGATGGACAATAAAGCAAAGGTACAGTCTGTTATGGTTATAATGGAGGATAAATCCAGATTTATGCTGACTAGATGGAAGTTAGGTATTCCCTCTGAAATATCACTTAACCGCTTAAAAAAAACTAGTGTCTGAAATTAACATTGAAGTGCCAAATGTGAGTAAAAAATGCCAATGCTGCTAAAAATACACATTTGCTAGCGGGTGGCCATAATGGGGTCTTTTTGTGACAGGCAAAATGTAAGGAAAAACAGCTTAAAGGGTTAGTTCACCTAAAAATGAAAATGATGTCATTAATGCCCTCATGTTGTCCCAAGCCCGTAAGACCTCCGTTCATCTTCGGAACACAGTTTAAGATATTTTAGATTTAGTCCGAGAGCTTTCTGTCCCTCCATTAAAAATGTATGTACGGTATACTGTCCTTGTCCAGAAAGGAAATAAAGACATCATCAAAGTAGTCCATGTGACATCAGTGGGTTAGTTAGAATGTTTTGAAGCATCGAAAATACATTTTAGTCCAAAAATAACAAAAACTACGACTTTTGTATTGTCTTACTGTAAGTTAAGTGTAACAAATAAGCTATAAAAGACTGAAGGGTATAAGTGCTAGAATCGAAAGAAAGAAAGAGTGAGTGACAGAGGGAAGGAGAGAAAGCATGCTCATGGTGTCACAGCCCACTTCAGTAATGACAGTATTCATTAATGTGTGTGTGGTGAAGGGTCACTCCGAGTGCAGACGTATACGACTCCCACAAGGCCTATATGAAGCTCCGTCTCTTAAAGGGACAGTAACAGAGAGTATAAATTATAGCTGTTGTGTGGCTCTTCAGCCGGCTGTAAACATTGATTAAACACATGATGGTTAATGGCAGACGGTATAGTGTAGCTGTTCGAATAGTATAGTATAGCCTTCATAGGCAGTGTTCAGTGTCTGCGTAGCATGCATTCATTCAGTATTCAGTTTTTGTAGGCGTCTAGTCGACTGCATTTATCAAGAATACAGTAAAAACAGTAATATTGTGAAATATTAATGCAATTTAAAATAACTGTTCTCTATTTTAAATATTTTTGATTTATTCCTGTGAATCAAGGCTGAATTTTCAGTGTCACGTGATCCTTCAGAAATCAGTATAATATGCTGATTTGATGCTCAAGGGATATTTTATCATTATCAATGTTGAAAACAGCTGTGCTGCTTCATATTTTCTATAAACCGTGGTACTTTTTCAGGATTCCTTGATGAGTAGAAAGATCGCAAGAACAGCGTTTATTTCTTGATTAGTTGAACGCGTCATTTCTGAAAAAAAATATTAATTTCTTTCGCGGGAAAAAAAAAATCGTACTAACCCCAAAGTTTTGAAAAGAAGCACAGGTAATGAGAGACACTGAGAATGAAGAATATCCTGATGGAAATTCATTGGTAGAAAAAGCGAGAGAAGAAACAGATTGTCTGAGGAAGAGATATGAGCTGGAATTCTTTTGTTCAAGGGTTTCCTCTCTCTTTGAGCTTTGTGTTCAGCTGACAGCTTATTGAAAATACTGGAGAGCATGTCAATCACGTGACGTATGTGTGTGTGCGTTTGTGTGTGTGTGTGTCCTTTTAGGTCCTACCTTCAACTGATGTGCTCCATACTGCTTTTTCATTCCTCTATATAACCAACGCGGTTTTGGTTTGAAAACACTTGTGCATGGTCATCTCTATATCAATATTCAACGTGATCTCATGAGAATACGTGTGTATTTTACGTTAAGTGTAGTTCTACCACGTACATTTACTTACGTTTTGTACACTCAGAAACGTATAATACTGACGTATTTACAGCACTAAAACGTAAAATATTTACGTATTGACAGCACAAAAACGTAAATTATTTACGTATGGACTCTACCGACGTACAAATTTGTACCTGTTCCTATGCTTATTAAAATCGTGGCATTAATGTTTTGACTCTATTGCTTTCAACTGTCGTATCAATTACGTTTTCAGTCGCATTTATTAAATGCAGTTTACTCATTTAAGAAATAATAACATTTCACTCTGTTCGTGCCTTCTGCTGCAAACTCGTTTCAGAAGATTAGCCTAAGTTAACTTACATTGTGTTAAACAAGACTACACTTTAAACCCTTTAAAATAAAATTACCTTCTTAATTGTTTTAACCATTTTGTAATATAGTTTATTTACCGTGAGACACAAAATGCGTTTTCTCCTATAGAACCATAATACACCAAAACACAACATAAATTCACAAAAGACATACATTTTATTAGCTTGATGTAATCCAAATCTTTAGAATCCATAACTTACGTTTGCAAGAAACAGATCCAAATTCAGCCCTTTATCCAGCGATCTTAATCTCCATTCTCATCACCGACCGTAAACGTCAAATCCCGCGCTCGTGATGAATTCAAATAAAGAAATTGCGCCATGAAGAAGCGTTACGACATGTTTTACGGCAGGGAAATCAAACGCTCATTGGCTCTCGCCTGCTTTGTGAATAATTGCGACATTCCGTGTTCCAGTCGGTGTGCAACATTTGAAATGGAGAAGCGCGCGCGCCTTCACAGTGCGAGCCGAAACCGGATTATGGATTAATAACTTAAATTCTACTCAGAGAGGACTGCGTCTGCGACTGCAACACATAATGATGTGAACGACTTTTGCTACCGGTGTTGACATTTTCGCAATAAATACATTATTGTGATTATAATTGTCTGTCTGTTAACGTTATGTTTTTCTTTATAATTGTAGCCTACGTAGTTTTAAGGAATGGTTATGGGTAGGTTTAGGGGTAAATTAGGAGTAGGATTAGTGGCTCAAAATATATTTTAATGCTGTATTGTTAACCCTTTCACACGTATGTTTAAAATATTCTAACTGACCCCCCAGCGTGAGTTTTTCAAGGCGACCGTTATTTAGAACTTGTCACTTTAATGTTTCCATGGTGACGCGTCTTTGCTTGTCACGTGACACAGCACAACCACAACACAGCGCTGAATGAGTGATGATCTGCTTTTATGTCATTTTTCCTTTTTTATTAAAAATATTCACAAATGTATTAGCTATAGCATGAAACACTGATATTCCGATTGTCAAATATGTGCTAGTGGATGGGTTTTGTTGTTTAAACATCTTTATAACGATCGCGTTATTTGAGCTGTATGCACAGTGGGCGGCGCCATTTTAGTTTGTTTTACAGTTCAGAGAATCGGATCTGTTGGATTACAACACGTCAATTCCTCCACTTCTCACGAAATACATGAAAGTAAGTGGCCGGTGAACTGGGAGAAGAATAGGGTCAAATGTAAAGCTACTTTCACAATGTGTATCTGATATGAATAAAATGTGTCGTCTTATTATAATAGAAAGGATTATTATTGCCGCTTCCATAGACATCAGTGTGTATTTTACAAACTCAAAATCATTGTTTTGCTAGTACTTATGTGTATTTAAATGTCTGAAACCTAAAATAAACATTATGTGGTTGAAAACACTGAATAGTTGTGATATATGACAGCACTGTCTGTCTCTGGCTCAGCGCCAGCCAACGCGCGAAAGCACGTTTGAATTTAGCAGTTGATCACGTGATGCACTGACCGTTCTAATCACACCGATCGTACGCTCCAGGGACCAGCCAAGACTGATCACACCGGTGTGATCGTACGCGTGAAAGGGTTAATAAAACTGCCATTTCCCTACACACCTCTGTCCATTACGTTTTATCCTTTTTATATTCTGTATAAAATGGGTATGTTTAGGTTTAGAAGTAGGGTTAAGGGATCTCACATTTATCAATAAAATGGTAAAAGGGAAATTATACAGATATCTTTATGATATGAAATATACGTAAACAGTTAACGTTTTGTAGCTGAAAAAAAACGTAATTATGTTACGTTTAAATGTTGCAGATACGTCCATATTATACGTTTCAGGATCTATGAAACGTACAAAAAGTACGTTTTCTATCTTTGAAAAAAACGTATTAATACTTACGTATTAACAATGAGACCAGGCTGCAATATTTATGTGTATAATCAGAGCATATTCAACCCTGGCAGAGCATGAATATATATATATATATATATATATATATATATATATATATATATCACAGTTATGGAATATCGAGGGGTCTGTTTACATCCAAACACACCAGCTGCATAGGTTTGTGTGTGCGGCTCTCTGAAAAACTTCATACATATCTCTCATATCCCTTCACGGTCCCTTTCTTCTCTCATAATAAAATAATTTCAACTCAAATCAATATTTCAAGTCCATTTATTTATTTATTTGGCAAGATAATGTCCAGTTTCCCTTCTTTATTGCAAAATAACCCCCCTCAGCATGATACAAGACTGGTCAAGTCACCCTATCTGGGTTTATTTTGCAATAAATGACTCGTACTTAACATTCATCTCAGGTGATACAATCACAAGTGGTCAGCCGAGACAGACTGCTGTTTATGATTAGTATTGATGCATCTCCTCTGACAGCTTATGATTGGATTTTATGAAAACATCCCTCACTTACATTTACATTTCTGCATTTAGCAGATGCTCTTATCCAAAGCAACTCACACAATAGAGAAGCATAAGCAATTTGTCACAGAAAGGGCCATTCACACATTCATTAAAAACATCAAGATGGAACAAAACAGAATGAAACAAAATTCACATTTATAAAAACATGTAGACCAACAGTTAAAAAAATAGCGCAGGCTAAATGCAAGAGTATGCCCTCTCAGTACATCAGTGCATCACTACATTTAGATAAAAATGAAGCTAAAATAAAACAAAATACCCACACATTCTGAAAGTAACTTTTTTCATATGCATGAATGCACTATTATTCATTTTTAGTCTTTTGTACTCGCACATGCACAAAGATAGCCAGTGAAAGATTTTGAAATATTATTCAACAAAGGGATTGCTGCTTTTTGCCGCATCTCACTCGCACTTTCTCTCTCTGTTGTTTTGTATACGTGGTGAATGTGGGATTATTCTGAAGATGAAAGAGAGGAGAGATGGAGAATACTCTTATCGGTGTCGGACAGCAGTGCTGTTTTACTCACAACACACACACACACACACAGAGAAACACTCACAAGAATAACTAGATTTAACAAAAAGTCAGGGTGTAAAACTTGCCTGGACAATTCTAGGGTGTTGTGCGTGGATGTGAGCATCTTGATGTCCATTTTCTATGGTCTTTCGGGGGTTGCTAAGGTGTTGCTAGGGTATTGTAGGTGGTTTCTTACTAGCCAAAGTCAAATTACATCACCATGAGGACTCAGTGATGATGTCAGCTTGACTAACATTATAAGTGGACTTGTTTAATGTTTAATAAATTTCTTTTGCTCACCAAGGCAGCATTTATTTGATCAAAAATACAGTAAAAGGTAAAACTGCAATATGGTGAAATATTATTTAAAACTGTTTTCTATATGAGTATATTTTAAAATGTAATTTATTCCTTTTAAGGGCAAAGCTGAACTTTTAGCATCATTACTCCAGTCTTCATGCTGATTTGTTGCTCCATGCAATCATTGTTGCTCAATTATTAATAGTGGTTCTTATTATCAATGTTGAAAACAGATAATAGAATTTTTTTTAAATAGAAATCTTAAAGTATTTTTTTCTGTACTTACCCCAAACTTTGTAATACAGTTTTTCAAAGTTTTTGAAACTTTGGCTCCATTTCTCAAAACTTTACACACAAAACCACAAAACACACACACACACACACAACATGCAAAACATCAGACATCTCTTGCAAAAGCAAACACTTCTTTCACAACTATTTTAATTCTTCTAAAAATGCTATTTTTGTGTAGTATACACACAAACATAAAATGATTAGCCACATAAACAATAATATACACACATATGTGAAAAATGTAACTTTGTGTCTTTTGCTTGTTTAGTGTGCAGTGGAGTTACAGGAGTTACATTTACATGTGCATGTATTTTTACACATATACGTAAATATATACAGTACACACATACACACATACATATTTACACTATAAACAGAAATGCAAGGGGGTAAAAAATTATTTAATTCTTTCTCAAAACACTGATGTTCATGTATAAGTGTTTTCACACATGATCATTGGGTGTAGGTCATCACTCATAAATGAAACAAGAGCGGTTAGTTTTAAGTGATTTGTCTAATGTGGAGAACTGTGTTTAGAGTTTTGAGTATATTTCACAATATTAATGTTTTTACTGTATTTTGATCAAATAAATGCAGCCTCTGTGAGTTAGATGCGTTTATGGGTCAACATAATTATTTTGAACAGCATTCCTGTCCAAAAATGTTGTCCTTTTCATTTCCCTACCTATAAATGATGACAGGTGAATAACACTGATGTAGAAGCACCAAACCCCGACTGTAAGCCTAAACTTGACATAAACTGTAAACTTGTCTCTCAAATCTGATTGGAAAGTTGTTCCAGGATCAACAGAGATGTTAATGATCCAGGAACATGAAATCAGGTTCTGCAAGAGGCTTACTTCAGTGTATGTCCATTTATACTGACATTTCAAGGGTAGAAAAACAAAACTTCTCTAAAGCTGTCACTGGAAAGCATTTCTGGGATTAAAAAGAGCAACAATCCGGAGATTACAGACAGAGAGGCTGATGAAATGAAATCTTGAAATGAAAGTCCTAATCTGTGGTCTTGTCTCTGTGTGTATAGGTGAAATCTGTGGCTTTCACGTGCAGGGTCTCAGCGCTCCGTTCGTGGCCGTGGTCCTGAACAGCACGTCAGGAGAAGGCCAGCTGCGGGCACGGGGACCGGTCGACTGCGAGAGCCACAGAGACTTCACCTTCATCATTCAGGCGCATGACTGTGGCACGGGGCCGGAGGGACGCGGGGAGAAGCGATCACACAAGTCAGTGTGTGTTTAAATCAATGCATGTTCTCCAACTCAGTGTGATTCATATTTGTGAGGGAATGTTTTTGAAAGCAACACTGTGAACTATTTCTCAAATGATTCATCTGTGCTTGACTCACCTCTCTCTGTAACTCACAGTTTCTTCTTTTGAAGATTTGTATTTTTTCCTCTTTTAGAGGTTCCCCGTACCTGCTAATGGGTAGTTGAAACTTTTTAAATATATATTTATACACAACCATTCAAAGGTTTGGGTTTGGCAATTTAAGTTTTTGAAAGAAAAACTGAGGCTGCGTTTAGTCAACAATCCTACAAACAGTAATGTTTTGAAATATTATTGTAATTTACAATAACTATGTTAATGTATTTTTTAATGTCATTTATTCCTGTGATCAAAGCTGAATTTTCAGCATCATTACTCCAGTCTTCAGTGTCACATGATCCTTCAGAAATCATTTTGATATCATATGATGATTTGCTGCTGAAGAAAAGGTCATTATTATTATTATCAATGTTTAAAACAGTTGGGCTACTTCATATTTTTAAACTGATACATTTATTTTAGGATTCTTTGAATAATAGATTTTTTTTAAAAGAACAGCATTTAATTATTAATAGAGACATTTAATGCATCCTTGCTGAATAAAATTAAATCCTTATTTACTTTTATACAGTAGTATATCTATATGATTGATAAGGCGCAACAATGAAAACATACAGGTGAAACTCGAAAAATTTGAATATCGTGCAAAAGTTCATTTATTTCAGTAATTCAACTTAAAAGGTGAAACTAATATATTATATAGACTCATTACATTCAAAGTGAGATATTTCAAGCCTTTGTTTGTTATAATTTTGATGATTATGGCTTACAGCTTATGAAAACCTTTTCACAATATTCTCATTTTGAATTTGGGGTTTTATAAGTAAGCCATAATCATCAAAATTATAACAAACAAAGGCTTGAAATATCTCACTTTGCATGTAATGAGTCTATATAATATATTAGTTTAACCTTTTAAGTTGAATTACTGAAATAAATTAACTTTTGCACAATATTCAAATTTGAGTTTCACCTGTATTTTATTAAATATAACATTTCTGAATTCATATAATTCTAATAGGTCTGTAGCGTTCCAACCTTTATTGGCAGTCAGTCAGTGTTCAGACTCAATAATCTTCAATAAAGAAACCATATTTAACCTAGTAATCGGGCATCCATGTTTCCATCCAAAGTTGCAAATTTACCATAGGCGGAAATATGGAATATCGCATAAAACATTTGAGAATAAAGCACAGTTTCCATCTCATGTGTTCAAGAGAACAAAAATGGGCAAAATAATAATGCTAAAAATGGAAGTGCAATCAGGGAAGAAACTGTGGCACTTTTTCCCTCCACCATAAATGACTTGTGTCTCAGAGCGCGCAGATGAAACACAATAAACACTGTCATGCTATCTGGCGTTCGGATGCTGATGATGTTTGGGAACACAAACATTAAACCAAATGTGGGGGGAGGGAATTAAACCAAACCATTCTCTAGAATGATCAAACCAACATCTGAGATTCTGTGCAGTGAAACTGATCCACTGGTTAGTCCAGTTACACACTCACATCCTCTGTTTTTTGTTGCACATCAAGAGATTTATTTGGTAAATGTGTTTCCATCGTAGTTTATGCGTGTCTTTTTATCGGATAAAAAATTATCTGCCTCAATTCAAGCACATACTTTTTTTATGCACATTTTTTAAAATTGATGCGCATCTTGGTGTTTCCATCCAGAGTTTATTTTTAATGTACTTTCCCAAAATCTGCATAAAAATAGGAGGATGGAAACATAGTTAGAAATGTGTACAAACTTTTACTGCACTATACTATACCAGGAATGTACCAATAGGAGTTTTTGGGAGATACGGATACCGATTTTAACATTGACCGATTCCGAAAATGATATTTGTGACTCGCTTATTTGAACCTTTGTCATTAAAATAGATTACTCTTTTGATCATGCATTTAAAATATCAAAGTTCAAAAACACATGCATTAAGGTTTACTAGTTTACTGCTGCATATTTAAATCATTGAACATGGATTTGATCCATTTAACTTTATATAAGCAAAATAACCCCCCCCCCCCCCCCCCCCCCCCCCCCCAAAAAATGCTTTTCGCCCACTATGAGATATTACACAACTCTTCACACAGTTAATTAATAAGCTTTTTATATGTATGTTATATCTGCCTTTTTCATATAGCCAAAATGCTGATGGTTTTAAATTGATCAAAAATTGGCTGATACATCTGTGCATCTCTATACTGAATACATATCATTTTTAACCATAACTGTACAGGATACTGAACTAAACAGCCACTCAAGTTTCTTCATCTTAGTCCTGGCTGTAATCATCAGGTGACTGACCTTGAGGCATTAAAAGCTTTTAAGAGCGCATGCTAATGAACCTGTTTTCCTGCAGACCTGAAAGCTGCAAACAAACACTGAGCCGATGCTATATTTACCTGCAGATATCCATATAAAGATACTCTAATAGAGCTAATGCAGTGAGTTAAACCCGAGTCCTTTGAAACAAAATAACACTTCTAAAGACATTTGCGAATGAGCCAGAGAAAAACAAGATTTATAATAAAAGTGGAAATCGTGGAGAAGAGAAGAGTAGAGACCTTCCTCATTACTCTGTATCTCTTTAATCCGGACAGGATTACTCTATCTGGCTCTGACAGCTCTGATCTCATATACTACACACACACACACACACACACCCACGGATAAAGGATTAAAGTAAGATATTACACTCTAAAGGGCAGTAAAGCTGCAAAATCACACTGCTTTACTATAGATTTCATCCCTAATGCATTAATGTGTGTGCGCGTATGTTCTGGTTTTTAACATTACAACCGATTATCAGGGGTGTTTATAATCCTGTCATTTGTCAGAAGCTGTTGCCCTTTGCAAAGTATTGCTCACGTTTTACGCTGTCTTTGACATGAATGATGTAAGTTTGTTATTTTGGTATTTTCAGCTTGCAAAAGTGTGTCAGAACTGGCCGTGAGGTGAGGATACATTGAGGCACTTTTTTTCTTTTCTTTTTTAAAATATCTTTCTCTCCCCTAAGACTTTATAATGACCTGCAGGAGAGTGAAATCCCAAATGAGATCTCACTGTTTCTCCTGGACAGTGATGGAGAATGAATGGATCTTTTGGAGAGTTTTCTCTTGAGAAAAGTTTTCTCCTTTAAAACACAGCGCAATAAGTAGTTCAGATTCGGTCCACAAATCAGTTCTCATAAATTAATATGATTACAAACACAAGTATCACAAAGATAGGAAAACTATTTCACTCAATGTGTCTTATTTCGATAGTCCACTTTAGGCATTCAACTATCAGTAACTTTGCAACTAAATGTCAACTAGCAGTCATTCAATTATTAGTAGACTGTCTACTAAAAAGAAAAATCAAAAATTGTTTTTCTTTAAAGTCAGTTTAGTATTATTTTTAAAGCAGCAGTCTTTGAGAGACCATTTGGAGTATTTGGGATTTAATATTTCTTGAAGGATTGTGACTGTCAATCTGAAAAATGTTCTTTAAATGCACTGCAGTTGCTGTTTTTCATTTCAGGCCCCCTACAAACACACATTTAACTCAGCCATCAAATCTGTGGCACGCCATCATGGTACGTTCCAGTCAAATCACAAATTAAAATGCTCCATTCCTGATAAACACATAGTCACAATTTTAATGGGTTTATAAAAATCTGTAGAGAAGGAAATTTAGAGAAATAAGTGAAATCTGCTCTACAGAAGACATGTCCTGATATCTTTTTTTTAAACATTCTTGTCAATAGCCATGTTTCCATCCACCTATTTTATGCACATTTTGGGATATTGCATAAAAAACGCTGATAACCGATATATTGGCCGATAAATCTAAATCCAAATGTTTAGATTATTTTTGATAACAAAAGTTTCACCATTAAAAGCCATGTCCCAACCACACAATTATAATGATGCTCTCATTATAATTTTATGTAGTCTATATGACAGACCCATCATATTTCATAACCCACCATATTTCAGGCAATTAAAAACCATCATGGAGTGTCTTAGTTGAAGGAAATAATCCATTATTTATTTGCTTTAACATATCGGCCAAATTTTACATCTACACCAACATACATCTGTCGATACCAATATGGTGACCGATATATCTTGCAACCCTAAACATTAGGGGTGTAACGATTCATCGACTACATCGATGAATCGATTTATATTCCTATTGTAAGGGGTTTACAGTTAAAGACCCAGAACCAGAAATGAAGAATGAAGACCCGGAGTCAGGATTATAAAAAATTTAAGAAAAGTTTTCCTGAAGATAGTTTGCAGTTTCATCAGCAGAAGTCAGCTTCAAGACTCGCACAGGAGTTTGTAGGCCGCCTCGCTTACAGTTACAAAGATCACAGCAGTTATACCATTTCCAAGGTCTAAGCTACGTCATTGCTTACAGGTTGAATGATTCTCATTGGCTAAGAAACATTAAGAGCCTAAACAATTTAACACATGTGAGGAGATAGGTGTGCCTATCGCCATTAGTAAAGATAGTTGTCGTCCACTCATTAGATGTAGGTCTGTGGTGGCCTCGCAGGTTAGAGAAGGGCGCCGAGGTGTCTGGTCCGGACACTAGCAAATAACAGCTCCCATCAAGGCTGAAGAGAGTCTGAGCTCCTTATTATCAGTTAAGTATACCAAAACATAATGCTAAAACATTCACTCGTTTGGGAGAAAAACAGATAACTGGCATTTACTCACAAGGAAGGAAATATACTGGAAAGAATACATTTTAATACAACAATTAAAGTTCGATAGTAACGCTCAATATAGCTTGACCATCTGTCCAGCGAAGGATCATCTGTGTCCACGCTGCCTTTAGGACCCTATATCAACCTTTCTACTGATCCCAGAGAAAGAGACAAACGGCCTTGTGGGTTACATGGCCATCGAAACGCCACGAAAAGACGGAGAGGGAGGCAAGGAGAGTGGTTGTATCCCAGTCGACCAAGACGTTCTTAAAGACAGGTTATGTATTGTTATTTCGCTGGGAATTAGAAAACTTCCGTCTACAGTCTGCCGTGTACAGTCATTTTTTATTATCGGTGTGCGCCACAATCGACCGAATGATTACGTGGTCTAAATTCACAAGTCACGAAGCATTGCATTATGCATCTGACCTGCCGGCTGATGATATTTAATACATCGAGAATACAACACACTGCACTTGGATGAATAAATGTATTCGCTTTATTTAATAATATTACCAGTTCCATATTATCTTTATTAAAAAATAAGACAATAGATGGTTTTAAATGGTTTTATTTTTTTTAATTAGACTGCATTCTTGTCAATTTTAAGTGTTTACTTTTTGATTTATGAATTATAACAGACTGAATTTTTAAAATTGGTTTTATTATTATTTAACAATCTCTTGCTTTTTGTTAGTTTTTATTAGTTGTACTTTTTATATAAACATTTAACTTTTAAAATAAAGGTTTTACAACAACATCACCATCTTCTGTTATATGTGGGTCTCCATGCTCAGCTATTGTACAGTATATGATATTGGGCAGGGTGGTAGGGGCCCACATCAATATTTTTTCAGGGGGCCCCGAATCCTCTAGCTACGGCCCTGCATCCAAGAGGCGCGCGCGCTGTTTGAATATGAATGGAGAATGATTGACAGCCGCAGAGGAGGGAAAACGAGTTTCCGTATACTTTAATGATGTAAATAGACTTCTGTCCCTCACATTAAGCTATGGAATGACTTCAGATGACTTTGTCACCCAAACTGAAGTGAAAAAATCGGGAGGCGCCGAAAAGCGCGCTGTTTGCATCCCTGCTTGTCAAAACGGCATAGACACTTCAAAAAGCTGCTGAAACAGTATACTGTAACCGTTTGGCACTTAAAAAGCACGTCACGACACATAATTCCCCGTCTTCTTTCACTAAAGAATAGTTTTGACTTATTTATGAAATGCATAACTGATGCTACTAAAATGTGTACTGGCCATTGGGGTGGCCAGGAGTCGGCCAGGGGTGGCCACGGCCACCCCTGGCCACCCCCTGGTGGCGCCATTGCATCGTCTCCTGCGTGTACTACGTGCAATCTCAAAGTAAGATTGGAATGCACCTAAAAGAAACTGGTTACTTCCATCATATGCATTTAAGAAAATATAATTTCACAAGCACAAAGAATATAAAAATGAGTATGTGATAATGAATATATTTGATTATTGATTTTTATAAAGGAAGTATATAAGCATCCAAAAGGATTTATGATTATAGATGTATTTGAAGAGGCACGGGATTTTGACCAACCCTTCACTATGATCCAACTACATCGATCTGTAAGCAAGTTGGCCTTCCGGACGACATATATCGATCTAACATCGTTAGAGTAATGTAAGGTAAGGTAACGTAAGGTAATCAATCAATTTTATCGATACTAGGAAATAACGCATTGGATTTAAGCAGGTCAGACTTTATATGGATGTTTTTTCTTAGCAAGTTTAATGATAAAGGCGTTAAACGTTACTCGATTCAGTCATTCATTCGTGACAAGACAAAAAAGATCGCGTTGACTGTGACACACACACACAGAGAAAGACTCGCGCCAGTATCGTGCGTGCGCACAAGACAGCACGCCAGAATACAGTTCTCTTTCGCGCTTGAAGGAACAATAACACACAATTATGCCAAAATGTCTTTTTGTCGAGTATCTTAACACAAGAGCAGTCTTACGATGGCCGTAAAGAGTTGTGACTCATGAGAGAATGAGCCGCGTGTGTCATGTTGCAGACTGATCTCATAAAATTGCGTGTGTATGATCTGTTGCAGATCCGCGTCAGACTCAGGAGCGGCTGGTCTTAAAGGGACAGTACACAGTAGCCACTAAGTTAATCAAAGAACAAAAGGAACAGAGAAAAACACTCAATGCTCTTGACTAAATAACTTTTGTAACTTTAATAAGGATTATTCTATAATTTATAATGTTTGCAGTGCAGACTGTTGAACTTAATTCAATGTCTATACATGTCCTACCTATTAGACAGGAATGTCCAGACATTTTTATCCAGACATCAATGGCTTATTGATCATTATAGGTGTAATTAATCATTTAGTTGTTGTTGCAAGTTTGAGTTGAGAAATAGCCTACACATTTCAGCATTATCACTAATTGTGTGCATTTTCCTTGAGAACCAAGCAAGTTCACTCATGAAATCATTTGTTTATTATATCGCAATTGCATATCGCAATATTGACCTCAATAATCGCAATATGACATTTTTCCCAAATGCAGCCCTAGTTTATATCTATATTTAATTGATACCTGATTGATTCCCTTACAAGAAACAACATGAATCTAGGAAACTTTACCCGCACTGTCCAGTATCCAGGTATTTATTTCAGTCACACTGGTTAAATTTTTGGCTAAAAAGTTACTGAATCGATTTCAAGTCACTGAATCGTTTCGGATCGGATCGTTCTAAATGAACCAATATCGTCCTTGAATCGTATCGACAACCACGAATCGTGATACGAATCGAATCGTTGTTAAAACGAATCGTTACACCCCTACTAAACATGAAGCATCCTGGACAATGCAGATCAATAAAAGCCTCTTTCTCTCTCAGGGCTGCGGTGCATGTGCAAGTGGGAGATGTGAACGAGTTTCCCCCAGTGTTCGGTCAGCTGGAGTATCACGGCTCGGTGACGGAGGGGAAAGTGTTTGACAGTATTCTGCAGGTTCAGGCGTCAGACCAGGACTGTTCTCCACAGTACAGCCAGATCTGCAACTACCAGATCACCTCTCACGACGCGGTCTTCGCTATAGACCGCAACGGTTAGCACACATACACACACACATGCATTCACTTTGCTGTCTTCTGTATTTAAATGTCTGTGTTTGTGTGCAGGTAACATCAGGAACACAGAGAGTCTGAGCTTTGATCAAAAGTCACATTATAAAATCCGCGTGACAGCGTTCGACTGCGGTCAGAAGAGAGCGGCGCAGGACGCTGTCGTACACATACATGTGAAACCCGTCTGCAAGCCTGGATGGCAGGGTAAGATTTCAATATGTTTTGGTCTCAGATGCATTTTGCACATGAAAATGGCTGAAATATAGCTATACACAATTTCTGGAAATCGGGGTGCAGTGGTCCATCTGGGAACAAAGTCATACTTACAAGTTATCAGATGTAATGGACTTTTCGAGGAAGCTAATTCCCTAATTACAGTGTTTTTTGTACAGACTCATTTTAGTACTTCAGCTTTTTTTTTATTTCAGTAAGTTGAATTTGCTTATTAATTTAAAGTTTTATCAAATAATATTTATATCTTATTTGATTTCAGCTTTATTTTAATTAACAAAAACATTTAAAAATAACAACACTGATAATTGTCATACTCTATTATTATATAACCTATTTCATATAAATGTGCTCAGAAACTGCATGTTTAATAATAAACTAAACAAACTGAAGTTGGTGACTCAGACAGACCCTTCAGATTCAAATCTGTGAATCATTTGGTTGAACTGGTTCATTGAAAAGAATCATCCAAATTCTCTGAAATGTATCAAGACTCATATTACTAGAAAAAGGACCGTTTAGAAGAGTGCCTGAGTTTGTAAGACTATGCTTCATACAGTTACTAGTGTGTATGTGCATGTTTACTTGCTTCATGAATCAATGTAAATAATTAAATTCACACTTAAGTCAATGTGGGAATGAGATGAATATTCAACCCTCAAATGCACAATGAATCCATTGAATTTTGTATAAAACTGAGGAGTAAACAGAAAATACAGTTCTGGAAATGTAAATCCAGACGTTTCCTGTGATCCGTGCATGACAGCAATCCAGATTCAGCTGACTCAATTACACACACCCACAAACGCTGCTTTAAATTTCCTGTGACTTTCTGTCCATTTCTTTCTTTTCCCTTGAAGCTATTTTTGTTTGCTTTTAAACTCAATATAGTGTTGACCCCCTCCTGTCTCTCTCTCTCTCTCTCTCTCTCTCTCTCTCTCTCTCTCTCTCTCTCTCTCTGTCTTTTTCCAGTAGGTTTGTGCTTTCTTTAATGCTTTCAATTGCAGCAGGAGGCTTACATCAGAATTAACACACACACACTTTCATTTGATGGCCAGGCTGATGCATTATGTGGTTCTTTAAAAGCTCCTGGTATCTTTTTTACTACAGCTAGACGTGCTTTGTGTCTAACGCAGCAGCGCTCAACTGGATCGCTGACAGCGGGGAAAGACTAAATAAAATAACAAATGACATAAAGCAACATTTAAATGAGAAGAAAATATGCTTCCCCATTTATTATTGTGTTGATGTTCAAGGCTATGCATCCAATTAAACTTTATTTTAGCACAAATATATCCCCATCCTCGTAAACCGCATTTAAATTAAAGAGGACCAATCATGCTTTTAAATTTTTACATGTTCATCTTTCTTTAGTGTTGCTGTTTGAGCATGAAAAAGGTCTGAAAAGTTACAAAGCACAAAGACACTCCAGCGTAAGTTATTCTCTATATCAGTGTCACTGTTCCTGAACTCCCTGAAACGTCTCCATAGTAGTCTTGAGTTTCTTATGGGAACGAACACATCAAAATATTCTTCATGTAAATAATTCCCACCCAAGGCATATGCAAAAATAAAGGGGCGGGACCTGGTTGAGTTAGTTAATAATGTGTTGAACTCGCAGTTATGGTAAGGGGCGTGACATTTGTGAAACACACTCGAAGCGCTTGACCAATCACAATACACTGATCCAGCCGACCAATCAGAGCACATTGCGCTTTTCAGAATGAGGGGCTTCATAGAGACAGGAACTAATCAGAGCGATACTGACAGACTGAGAAGAGAGGAGCTGCAACAATGGAGAATATTTATTTTTAAATTTATTTTTATTAGGATAAACCCCTTGAGATGCATCATCTCGTTTTCAAGGGGGTCCTAAAATACATCACAGCCATCACAAAAGAACAATAACACAATAAACAAAAGTACAATTATACAAACAAATACATACAGAACCACAGACACAAATCCACACAAAAACAAAACAAAACAAAAAAAACAACAACAATAATATTAACCGAAATATACAGAACTTTACAACCACTAGATCAATTTGGTAGAAATACATTTAGAGCCATTATTTTCAATGCAAACTCTTTTTTATGTAAATTAGGCTGGTTTTATAAACGAATTTCACAAAACATACGCTGTTTGCCTGAATCAGTTAATCTTTCACTATTAGCAATGACCTTATGAATTTTGTTCAATTTCAAGTGCATTTTTGTTTCTTCTAAGGAGATTTTTATTGATTATGGCTGTGATTATTAAAGGGGTCATGTACTGCTTTGTTTCATAATGTTTCCTGGGGTGCACTTATAATGTTAGTATGATTTTTACTTCAAAAATGGTCATAATTTAGAAATAAAAGGCATTTTTCTACCCTGATTTTAGCCTCTGTTTGAAGGGGCGTGTCTGCTGAGACTTAAGTGTAAACGCCCACTGCTGTGATTGGCCAACAGCGTTGCATATGAAATAGCTAGAATTACATGTGGAACTATCTCGAAAACTTTTTGCACGTTTCTACTATTACTGCTCTCAATGTTAACTACTCGTGAAAAGTGATAATTATAGCAATGCAATTAGATCTATGGCATTATATAATGATCGTTGCATGAAAGGTTGCAGTGTTGAGCATAGCCGATCACAGACATGTATGCAGCGATCTCATCATTGCAACTCGATTTCTGCACACTAACGAATGCTTTCTTCTTAACTAACAGTGCAAACGCAATGTAAATGAGAAATTCGTTGATTATTACGGGAGTTTTGACGCAAGTGTTGATTGACAGCAACAGCTATTGTAAACAGAGTGCTCTTTGATCGCTTTCTATATATAATACAATCAGTTTAAATAACAGATTATTTTTACAGAAATAATGTGAAGTTGACCGTTTAGTCACTGGTTTGATTTACTGCAGGACAAAGAACATCTGAATGTAGCTACATGAATCATTACATCAGAAATCTCTGGTCACAGATCAGGTATTAGAATGAACAGGGTTACTTACATGTTGTGGCAATAATAATGTCACGTCCATATGGTAAAAGTCTGCAAAGCCTGCGCCGAGTTTGCAATTTTCACAAAGCAATTTTCACAAAGAATATAAAAATGAGTATGTTTTTTTCCTCCACTTCAACTGCCTTTTTCACCATCCAATCAATTCCCAATGGATAAAGTCAAGTAAACTTTGGTCTGGACTGTGTCTCCCAGAATGCACTTTGATGCGTCTCTGATGTAATTGTCCCTCAGGTGTGTTTGGAGACACTGAACACACACAGACACACACTCACATTCGGTCGAAGCTTCAGGCCACTTTTTTCCAGCCCACTGGATGATGACAACTTGAGTAAAGGCCATTTTTTCACATCTGACATAAAAGCATGAAGGAGAAAGAGAAGTAAACAGCTCCCCGTTGTGTCTCATAAGCAAGGGTAAATAATTCAGCAGGGGTGGACATGCACCGTCTACACACAGCATTTTATCATTACCTTTAGGCTCACTCCAAGCATAAAAACAATCATTTTCAGCTCCATATTCTCTAACCCAACAGCTCAAAGTGTGAGCTAAAATTTTGTGTGGTCTGTTTGTGAATACATGTTTACATAATCCATTTAATACTGTCCGCCTATTAATATTTCACCCATAACTTCATGTTAAATAACCACTGGCTATAGAATTCATTAAACACAATACAGCCTGAATAAAATGTAATATCTCGCCAAACACAACAAGAGCTCTGGGTAACAAACCTCAAATATATTTTAAATTCGAACCGAATTATACTATTCTTCTTCATTAAAAACAAACATAGGGCCTTATTCAGTCACATTAACCTTTTTACTTGTCATATTTGTGTTTTAGACATGAATGATTCCTCAAATCAAGATGTGTGCTGTTACTTAGTGATCAGACTTTATATTAGTTATTACTTTATATACACTTTCATTTATATATATACACGGTGTATATTACGTAATAAAGTAAGTTTACTTAATTAAGACAAGTTTTTGCAATTTTTTAAAGGTAAATGTCTGAAATTAGTTACTTAAAATAAAAGTGAATAATTTTATTCTTTTGTAAAATCTTTTGATTTTACTAACATTTTTAAGGCAAGTGCCTATACGAATTTGATTTACCTTAATAAAAAAATATTTTTTTGTTTGTCACTGCTCTGACATTAGCAAAGCTGTGTTTATTGAACGAAGCAACAAACGCCATAGTTATGATTTAACCATCCTACAACCTAACCACAAGCTCTTCAATGTTAACCAAAAATATATATATATATATATTTTAAATGTCCAACATAATAGAACATTAAACACAAATAGGCCTTTTCCTGAACACTTAATTTCAACATTTACTCTCACAAATCAGTCCTATGCAAAACAATGCTGGGAACTAAAAATCCAACACAGTTCATGCAACAAAAATAATTCATGCAGTCGCAACACATATGAATTAAGTAAATTTCAATTTGACCTATTTAAGTGAACTTGAACACAATAAAATTAGTTAAATTATGCCTTTTTTCTTGTTGAATATACTAAAATACATCAGATTACAGAAGTAAAATGGATTATGAACACCGCTTGTTTGACTTTAACACAGTTTTCTATTATGATTTAGCTGGCAATGCAAAGAAGTACAAAACAGTAGCACGGTTTTTTGGACACTATATACAATAGTAATCTTAATGGTGAAGAAATTACCACCTGACACCATCCCTATATCATGATACCGCCGGAGTATTTGTGTCACTAAGTTTTAACTTGTTTTCTGAATGTTTTGGCTAATGCACAACACCAGGTTGTATTCTCTTTGAGTGGTATTTAAAATGCAGGTTATGTCTCAGACATGTTTAGGAAAAATTGAGTTGTTAATCGTGTTGAAGTCTGGGAAACACTGTGACCTCAATATCTCTTCATTTTCCAGCTCAGTGATGTTAACTGTAATGTTTTCCTGTCATCGCTCTTTCTGTTACCAATACTTAAGCTGCTTATCAAAGCATTTCCCAACGTTCTTTCTTTCCAGGCTGGAACCAGCTTGTCGACTATGAACCAGGAACTGGCAGTAAGCTGTTATTTCCCAAGCTGCACCTGGAGACATGTGCGGGATCTGTGTCCTGGATTAGGACCACAGTGGACCTGGAAAGCAGTGGTGATGGAGGAGGCTGTGACAGACAGTCGTACTCTGAGAGATTCTTACAGAAGCTCTGCGGTATGATTAACAGCTATTTATTCCATTGCACGTTTCCTCATTTCTCTTGGGCCGGTTTAATTACAAAATGTGCCTGAGGGCTAAACTAGTCAGACAAAACATCCACCCTTGTCCTAGAATAGGTATATGTCTCAGTTCAGAATCATTATCAGTGTAATTTTTTCCAAGACTTCATCCATATTAGAGGGATTGTATTGAGAAACTACAAATTAAGCTGCAAAACACAGATATTGAGTTCATATCAAGGATCCTCAAGAAGACTAACGGTCATTTTCACAAGACTCATGTCAGCGTCCACTGGATTAAACTCCAGGGGATTAATTAACAAATTAATGGTGTCATAAATGATGTTCAAATTAATAGTATGGTAACAATATCCTAAACAAAGCAAAAGTTAACATGAAGTCATCTTAAAATTTCCACTCCTAAGATGACTAATATATATATATATAGGCCTATATATATATATATATATATATATATATATATATATATATATATATATATATATATATATATATATATATAATATATTTATATGTATTTATATAAATTAAATAAAGGATGGATGGATGGATGGATATATATATATATATATATAGATAAATTAAAGCTGCAAGCAGCATTTAGCGGGGTTCAAGCATTTAAGACCTTTAAGTCAAGTCAAGTCAAGTCATCTTCATTTATATAGCGCTTTTAACAATGGATTGTTTCAAAGCAGCTTTACAGAGATAAACATATAATTTAAGGTAACAGATTGTTTTGGCGTTATAGCGGTTCTTGAATAATGTTATTTCCAGCTAAAGTTAACTTTGATTGATTCACCTCCGTCGAAATGATCAGACTTTAAACGCGAACCTGTGATTAACGCTGACGGCGTTCACATGCTCATTCAGAATTGATTCTATAGTTATGTGCTTTTTAAAATATGTGCGCAGGTTTGTAATTCATACAACCCAGCCTAAACAAACTACTTGTCTTGCCTATAAATTTTGATAAAGAATTTTGTTTTATTTTATCACTTCGGGGTAAAAACACTACGGGTGTTTTTCTCTTCTCCGTAAATAAATCTTGTAACTTAGCAGAGCTACAGCAAGCGTTTTTCTGTGGTGGAAATCTATTAGCTACTAAAACTTCTTTGTCATTGTGGAGAGCGCAGTGCATGGTTGCTTAGCAACGACAGACGCCACGGGAAAATCGGACTGAATTTTACTATTAATAATAAAAGATAAGCTAATGTGCAAATGTCAGTAATTTATCTTTTTATAAAAATGATTTAAAGGCTGAAATATGTGAGGTTTATCTTTTTATAAAACCTTTTTTCTCAAAACTTTATTTGCACTTTTTAACTCTGCATTGTTTGCAATACTGCACTTTATTTACTTTTCAAAGGCTTGTAAGTTACAGTTTGCACTGTTTCAATAAATGGAACTTATTTTCTCAACACCTCTTTGATTAATTTTGTCCAGCATTTGCAAGCTGTAGAGACTCTGTCCAGTCAGAGACATATATTGTGTAATTGATGTTTTTAGTTTTCAGTTCAATTAATTCAATCCAAGTAAATTGAACACTCACAAGATGTCACCAAAAATCACTCTGTCCCCTTTAAATCTTTCAGAAAATATGTAAGTGTATCGAATTATATCGAATCGTATCGTTGGCTGAATATTGTGATATATATCGTATCGTGAGCTGAATATCGTGTATCGTGAGATTAGTGTATCGCTACAGCCCTACTATTATTAGGCGCATATCTGTGTTTGTGTGGAGAGCGCGATTACTGCATTTAACTTAAAATACTCTGTCATTTTTGGTCATTCAGATTAGAGTAATGCAAATTAAAGGGCTTGAAATGTCTGCTTTTGATGAACACATTAAAAAAAAGGAAAATAAATATTCTCAGATTATGTAATCCATATGAAATGCATATAGGCGTGTCCACTACTGCGGAGGTGATGAGTCAACATCGTCGACTTAATATCTGCGGCCGAAAACATTACCAAAAAATAATTAAAGGTTCAAACAGTCTCCTTCTGTGTTTTTTTCACGACACACTCATAATCATTATATTTGCCGGTGCCCTGTGGCAAGCTTTATGTGTGGGTTTGAGCGCTGATTAAGCTATGAATTTTATATAGACAAAGGCTCATTCATTATTATGATTTATGGCTTATTAATTTAAATGCTCGATTAGTCGACTAATCGCTTAAAGGGGTCATGACATGGTTTTTTGTTTTGTTTTATTATGTTCCTTTATGTGCAATTATAGTATTACTATAGTTTTTTTTTACAAAAAAACTTTAAAAATGTAGTGATTTATGGCCTTTTCCCACCCTGGCACATAAGGCACATAATAATCCCACCTTTAGGCACATAAGGCAATTTAGTGAGTTTTCGTTTAGGATTTATAGGCTTTTGAGCATTTTTTGCCTTACCCATTTTCTAAATGATCCTGTAATAGCTACCCAAAAGGCAAGGCAAGGCAAGGCAAGGCAAGGCAAGGCAAGGCAAGGCAAGGTTTATTTATATAGCACATTTCATACACAATGGTAATTCAAAGTGCTTTACATAGAAGAAATTAAAGTAATCAAAACGAATAAGAATAATTAAAACAGTTTAGAATAAAAAATAAAATGAAGTAATACTGGTCCACGCCAATTTGGGTCACAACTTCTTTTATTTTTCTCTCGGAATCATTCCTGATGCATCCCTGGCAAACAACCCTATTTTTGTTATCCCTAACTGCCTGATTCACTAAATTCGGATATCCCCTATCTGAGATGGAAAAGATTGAGCCGGTTTACGGTGCCACTGGACCTCTAGCCCAAGGACGTACTCTGCTGGGGTGGTGCTACACCAGTAATGCCCAGCGGGGCCCCCACAGAGCACGCTTCACTGTCTGCTGCCGTTACCCTTACTGTACAGTCCCTCCAGAAAAACGCGATTATGCGATCACTGAATTCAATGCATAATCAGCCAAAGTCCGTATATTTATGCGGGGGTCGCATTTTTTCAAATACTCCGCAATTTCGCCGCATAAATTCCTGTTTTCCTCGCAAAATATGCGGGGCTTGCATGATTTCATAATCCCCGCATTTTTCGTCGCAAAAAAGTCACATATATCTTAGCAGAAAGTTGGAAAATGTTGCGTTTGCTTCACACAAGAGTAGCCATTTCCCCCTGTTGCCATAGGCCTTATGAACCTATGAACCTTATGAAGTGACGTAATTACACGACGTGAACATCATCGAAAAGCTGTAAAACAGGAGCACACTTTATTTTTAAATATTTCATTTATTCATTTTTACTGAAGTTGTAGCATATTCCTCTAGTAAAGCTACAGAACTTGTTTGACTCATCAATGTTTTTTAAGTTTGATGTGTTTATTAAGGTCTTGTAACGCGTTGTGTCGGGAAGAAAAATAGGGATAGCTCACAGATGAAGTTATTGCAGAGGCCAGACAGACTCACGGAGGCGATTGGCATCTCACAACTAGCACTTTAGTCCCAAATCGAACTCGTAACTGTCTTGTCACACATACTACCGTCCACATCGTTACTTAATAAACAAAATAAGATAAAAGAAGTAGCATCAAACAGAAATTACATGGGGTGTTCGAGGCGCACATACAATATAATACTGCAGACAGTTCAACAGGGAGCGTGCAGCTCTTAAAGGGGCCACACCTTATTTCCACTCGTTACAGTCTGAAATAAAACAAGATGAGAAATTAAATATTTCCAGCACTTTCTGTGATGTAGTGTGCTTGCTTATCATAGGAAGTAATAAGAAAGGACTCTTTACATTAAGGTAGTAGCCTAGTGTGAACAGGGTGTTGGGGGAATCACTTTTTTTCTCTTTTTCATCAAACCGCAGTTTTTGCAAGTTCCCGCAATTTTTGCAAGTTCCCGCAATTTCATCGCAAAAAATTGCATAAATATCCCGCATATTCCATCGCATTTTTAAAGAAAACGGGCCGCGTAATCAAGGATTTTTGCCCGCAACAATCACAAAAAAACTCTGCGTTTTTCTGGAAGGACTGAATGTACGTTCACACCGCTGCCGACTTGAGCTTCCAAAGTGGCCGGAAGTCATTCATTTTCAATGGAAGCTGGCTTTTCTCAGCTGCAAGGAGCGTCAAGTCCATCGACGACGCGTTTTGGGCGTTTTGAGCGTCAATCAGAAAGTGGAAAGAAGCTCAACTTTATGGAAATGAGCTATGACGGTTCAGCGGCAAGCAGCGGCAAAACGCCAGCAACCAATCGGAATATAGACGTCCTTCGCGCTGGCTGATTCCAGAGAAACATACTATGTAAACTTTCGTTCCTACCAAAACATTAGTTCCGAGAAAATGGAAGAGAAGCTAGTCATCGCCGTTGCTGGGTTTACTACAGGTTTCCTATCATTTATGACATGACGTTGTTTGCTAATAGGGACCGCATGAGCGCAACTTTTATTTGAAATATTTACGAACGCTCGTTTTAAAGCGGGAATGCAATTCATTTGCTCACAGTGACACCGATTTGACCATTTTTCATATATAGCCTACTGCAAATAATAATAATAGCTAACTATTCTTTTTTTCCCGACCAAATGTGACTAAAACGGTTATAAAAATGCTTGTCATTATAAAAGGTTTCTTCAATGTATTGCTTGTTTTTTCTGCTTATTACATTTTATGTTGTGACATTTTTATTCTCCCTGCAACGTCAGAGCGTTCAAAGCGTCAACATGCTTCCCCGTACTTTTTGACAAGCGTCCTTGACAGGGCGGCCAGAGCTTCTTTGACGCTCAAGTCGGCGGCGGTGTCAACGTACAGTTAACGACGTTCTCAGCAACTTCTTATACTCTCAGCAGGATATTTAACTTACTCCTTCACTCTCCCGCTCTCCTTCAAAATCTCTTCCAGTCAGACAGCCCTAACAATTAATAAAAGCTTACTACCTTGTTTGTTGATTTGCCAGGGGTGTCACCGAGAATAATTGCCCGCACATTCTCCACTATAACTGTAATGGGTATACAGTCAAAGACCCAGAACCAGATATGAAGAATGAAGACCCGGAGTCAGAATTATATTAAAAAAAATTGTAAAAAAAATTAAAGCAGTACAGTAAAAACAGTCGGGCGAACAGTGGCACAGTGCTCATTCAGTAAATGCACAGCTAAACAGATGTGTTTTGAGTCTGGATTTGAATGTGACTTCTGTAGGAGCACATCTGATCTCCTCTGGAAGCTGGTTCCAGCTGCGGCTGGCATAATAGCTAAACGCAGACCATGCTTAGAGTGAATCCATGGTATTTCTAGCTGATGTGATCCTAATGATCTGAGTGATCTGTTGGGTTTATATTCAGTGAGCATATCTGCAATATATTGAGGTCCTAACCCATTGAATGATTTATATACCAGTAATAATACTTTAAAATCAATCCTAAATGTAACTGGGAGCCAGTGTAAAGACCTGAGGACTGGTGTGACATGTAAAAGTTGAACTTGACAAAAAAGGTAAAGTTAAACTTTTTTTTGACAATTATTGATCTAGAGAGTCCAGAGAATTGTACTGCAATGATTTGGTTCTGATCGGGCAAAAAAACCTTGGACAAGTTTGCAAAAGTATGTTATTAACATAATCGCAAGTATTTAATGAATAAATTGATTGACAGCAGTGGTTATTGAGGCACTTTGTGCTTGAACCCCTAATAAGAATGAGACCTTTTTGACAGTTATAGCGCCACCTATGGTCCGATCTCCATGAAACGTTGCACGCTTCTTCAGCATGTTATGACACATTTGCTCATCAATTTTTGTCAAGTTCTGAGTTTTCCTTTAGGATTTATTGGCTTTTGAGTGTAATTTGTCATGCCCCTTTTCTAAATGACCCTGTTACAGCCACCCAAATGCAAAAGTTAAACTTTTTTCCGATAATTATTGATCTAGAGAGTCCAGAGAATCGCCCTAGACTGGTTTGGTTCCGATCGGGCGAAAAACCAGGGACTAGTTCGCAAGAGTAGGTTTTGGACAAAATTGGACATAGCAGAAATTTTTTCGAAATCGAAATTGGAGATATACATCTAGTCTGTCTTGAGTCAAGGATCACAGTGGTGTAAAAACCTTGAGGCCAATTCAGACGGTCTAGGAGTTATGAGCAATTTAGTACTTTTGGTTGCTGTAGCGCCACCTATGGGCCAATCGGGGTCATACTCTGATAGCTTGAGGCCTACCATCTGGCCAGGTTTCAAGTCTTTAGCACTTACGGTTTGGTCTGCACAATCAGTTTTACAAATCCTTACAATTACAATAGGGTTTCAGCACTTTGTGCTTGAACTCCTAATACAGATGGATGGATGGATGGATGGATGGATGGATGGATGGATATATGTTATGACAACATGTTTTCACATTGCTTTAACTTATCAAAATAAGGTAAGACATTTAAAAAAATTGTTATACAAGATTCATCTCGTTTTTTAAAGTCAGTTAAATGTAATTTAAGTTGAAATGACTTAAACATCTAAGTTGATTGCACTTAAAAATTTAATGCAGCAACTTTTTTTTACAGTGTGGGAGTGTGTTCAATATTCGTTTTGCTGTAATACAGAAATACAAATTACCCTATTAATTATGGAATTCTGTACGAATATCAAAATCTGTCAGACTTTTCATTTGGATGTCAAAGTCAGCACGAGTCATGTAAAAGGGACTTGTCAAATTACAGATTTAAACTTCCACAACTCTACTTTACTTTATTGTTTATTTTTACAGGGACAATGCACAATTAAAAGTAATTGCACCAGAGTTAGCTAAAAGCTCATTTACATCTGCTGTCCCATGTAAATTAGCAGGTAAACAAATAAAATAACATACAATATTACATATACACCACATAAAACATCACAATATATGTCCAGGAATGTAAGATTTACAAAATCAATATATAAAAACAGATCATTTACAACACAGTCATTAGTGGTTGCAGATTTGTTCTGATAGTACTTAAGCTTGTTTTTGAAAATTGTGAAGCTATCAATGCTTCGGATGTTTATGGCCGGGTTAAGAATTTCAGATCCAGACTACTCTAACTGAAAAGCTTTTTGACCTAAGGCTGTTTTTCTATACTGCGGTACCAAATCTCCCCTAGCAGATGCTCTAGTCCTACCGGCACTTCCGTTATGGGCCAGGCATCCCTTAAGAGGAGGGGGAGCAAGATTGTGAATAATTTTGTACATCAGGCATACATCAGTATGAAATACAAAATTATTAAAATTCAAAATATTGAACCTTTTCAAGATAGTACAATGATGATAGTCCCTTGGTTTTTTGTCTAGCACTTTCATAATTTGTTTATGAAGGGAGTACACAGGCTTAAGTGTAGTTGCACCTGCCTGTGACCAAGTTGTTATACAATACGACAAGTGAGGGAATCAAAGTATGTACAAAGAGTAGTGCGGCTGATTGAGAAAGCTGGTGAGTGATGTTTTTAAAATTATTTAAATTAAATTGAACATTATTTATAACCCTTCTTACTGATTTGTTTGCTTCACCATTAAATATGATGGCTGGAGTTCTGTTTTTGTACAGTAAAAATACATGCAAACTGTTTTGCTTACATTAATAGACAAACAAGACTTATAAAGGGCACCTATTATTGCATTTAAAATATTCCTAATGTTGTTTTGGGAGTCCCCAACAACAGTTTTACATGCATGCAATGACAAAAAAACACTTTTGTTGTCTTATAATATGCATTTATTTTTACCGGATTTGCTCACCGACTCCCAAATGATTCGTTCAACGACTCAGTTTTCCAAACCCCTCCTTTGCGTGACGCTAATCTGCGGTGATTGGTCAGATTACCCAATCAGTTATTGTTTGCGTTAGCCCAACGCATAAACATATTGATAAAGCACTGCAGTACTACAAGGTATTGCTCTATTCTTTATGACAACTTTAATAACAATGACATACATTTCACACATTTAAAAAAAAATTGACAT